>NIVC01001936.1:89193-139193 GCA_002269645.1 Macrostomum lignano
CGGAGAGGTCGATGGCATTGTTTCGCAAGCTGAGTTGCAAGCCGCGATCGATTGTATTGAGAATCTGCGAGCCGCTTACTCCGCAGAGCAAGCTCATCGTGTCGGCTAACAATGAAACTTTGGCTGAGAAAATTGCTTCGCAAAATCTCTGGATTACCCAGCTTATCTGGGCCAAGATAGTTAATGGACTTTGTGAATAGCATTGAATTTAATCCAAGATACGTCTGTCAAAGTAATGAAGCTTTGGTTCATAAGCATCAATTTAGCTCATAGCGGCTATGAATCCTAATCATGAGTGACAAATTTCACTGTACCATTAAAATATGACGTCAAATATTCAATCTGCTCAACTATAAAATAACAAAGAGAGCATTTAAACATGGTCAAACTGCACTTCGATCGCAAGCCCGTGGCGTTCGTTTAACAGTGTAGCACTATAGTCCACGATTCTAGGACTGATCTTGCTTCTCACTGCTTGTGACAGTCGTGTCTAAATGAAAATCTAGGGCTGAAACTACAGAGCCGCTATGAACCAAATTGATGCTTGTTGGACCAAATTAAATGCTGCAAATTAAATTAATAATTCTATGAGAAATCATAGTTTCTGCGGCTAGAATAATTGGCTGCTTAGCTTGACAATTTAGAAGAGTGGCAGTGCGCTTGATTGGCTTGATAGAATTTTTATCCGCTTAGTATAATACAAAAAAATTAAGTGTTTTCGTTTCCTAATGTCTTAACAAGTAGTAACCTTGATGATAATATTAGTAACAACATATTTCTCACAAAAAAACATAAAATGTAAGTTTATTACGTACTCTTTTGCGAGAGTTGCACGTAATTTTCAATCGATGCACGTCTATCCAAAAGTAGATTTTTATTCTTACTCTAATTCCAGTGGTACATGGCTTTTTATACATTATTCTTACTGTTGCTTTTAATGGAGAGTTAGAAAAATCTTAATTTACTTTTTTACTAGAATTGTTACATTTACTTCAAAAAAAACATTTTATGCTGAACTGATAATTCTACTAGATAACAAGTTGCACGAAAATAAAAAAGGAAACTAATATGCTCTGATTTCACCCGGTTAAAACAAACTTGAACTTAAACTCGAAATAAGACAATAATTTCATTTCTAATGAATTGAACTTTCATACACGCTATGATACTGAATACCGATTAAAGATTAAGTTCAGTGTATGAACTCTTAATAGCAGCAAATAGCAGCAACAGTAATAATAGATTACACCTGCCCTAATGAGCAGATCTGCAACCGACAGCTCAGCCGCAGCTATTGCACTGCGCATCGGAAGGGCTGATGAGTTCAAGGACTGGGGGGTCACCACATACACCGCCATTACCCCAGCTATTTAACAGCTATTGAGTTGCTGGGCCACCAGCCTCCCAGATCATCACTTGCTGGGCCAGCCTCCCAGATCCTCAGTTGCTGGGCCAGCCTCCCAGATCCTCAGTTGCTGGGCCAGCCTCCCAGATCCTCAGTTGCTGGGCCAGCCTCCCAGATCCTCAGCTGCTGGGCCAGCCTCCCAGATCATCAGTTGCTGAGCCAGCCTCCCAGATCCCCAGTTGCTGAGCCAGCCCCCCAGATCCTCAGTTGCTGGGCCAGCCTCCCAGATCCCCTGTTGCTGGGCCAGCCTCCCAGATCGTCAGTTGCTGGGCCAGCCTCCCAGATCCTCAGTTGCTGGGCCAGCCTCCCAGATCCTCAGTTGCTGGGCCAGCCTCCCTCAGCAACTTCCCAAATCCTATTAGAGCTATCGTTACAACATTAGTTGCAATTGAGATTTATTGTACAAATAGACTAGATGCTTTTAAGGCAATAGCTTTATCAGAACAATTAAATACACGATATAAGCTTAAATGAGAAACCGTTAATTTTTCTTTAAAAATGTTCATGCAAATGAGAGCGGCCCAGTTTGTTAGCTTGTTTGGCGCTGGCTGCTCGCTGCCGCTCCTCCTGCTGGCACTGATTAGCATCGCTCCGCCATGCGTGCTGGCCCGATCCAAGTTCGTGTCCGTTAATATGTTCGCCAAGTGGCAGTCCACCTCCCTGCTGGCTGAGGCTAGGCAAGAGTTTTCTTGATTCATCATTAATTTTCTTAGTTATTGTAATTTCAAATTTAAAACAATAACAATATGATGAGCATTCCCTAATCATTTGTAGTGAGTTCCTTCACCAGCAAAATTCGGAACTGTTCTGGCAATATTTGGACAATCTGGCACAGCGGAATGACTTGAGTAGCAGTGAGTAAAGTTTGACTGACTGACTCACTGACCCACTGCCCCACTGACCTACTGACTCACTGACCCACTGACTCACTGACCCACTGACTCACTGAATCACTGACCCACTGCCCCACTGACTCACTGACCTACTGACTCACTGACCCACTGACCTACTGACTCACTGACCCACTGACCTACTGACCAACTGACCCACTGACCTACTGACCTACTGACCGTCACTGACCCACTGACTCACTGACTCACTGACCAACTGACCCACCGACTCACTGACCCACTGACTCACTATCATACTGCACCTGACCGGAGCTGACCCAGCCACCCAACGGCAAAACCAACCCGCAGTGACGGACAGCGCAGAGTACCAGCTGGCCCTGTCCGAGTCAAGCCGACTCGCGCCCGGCAGTCGGTCCGACCTGCTCCGCCTGTGGCTGTCACTGCGAGCTGCCTCGCCAGCCCTGGAGATGAACGCTCAGCTGGGCTTGAATGACGCTGATAGATGCTTGAAAAGCCTCGACAGTAGCGGCGGTTTCGCCGTCCTACCAGGCGGTGGCATCGCCTGTACCGCGGATCAGCTAGATGCTGAATTGGCCGCGGCCAATGCCAGCGCACCTCTGCAGCTGTACCGGACTGATAAAGTCAGGCTGGAATCAGCTGGAGTTGATGAGCAGCAACTGCCGCCAACGGTTCTACTCTATGCTAGATTGGCTTCCGGCGGTTTTCCAGCTTGGCACGTTGCCATGACAACGCTGGCCAAAGCCGGCAAACTGAGATACGCTTTTCGTCACGCTCCGCCAGCTGAGTTGAATTCGCTGCAGCGGCGACAGCAGCGCACGAGGCTGTCGGGCTATGGTGTGGAATTGGCTATCAAAAGTACAGAGTATAAGGCTATGGATGATAGCAAAGTTGAGGGTGAGTTGCGTCTTTTTACTAACTTTATATATTTACTTCATACACCTCATTTAGGATGCGATGCTCTAAACATACTACTAAGAGTCTGCCGTTTTGATAATTGGCGATATTTATGTGTAAGAATGGATACAGAGACATGGAAATTAGATATAGATCGTAGATAGACATAGATTGATTGATAGATTGATAGACATCAATAGACAACAGACAGATAAACAGACAAACAGACAGACAAACAGACAGACAGACAGACAGACAGACAGACAGACAGACAGACAGACAGACAGACAGACAGACAGACATACAGACAGATAGACAGACAGACAGACAGACAGACAGACAGACAGACAGACAGACAGACAGACAGACAAACAGACAGACAGACAGACAGACAGACAGACAGACAGACAGACAGACAGACAGACAGACAGACATACAGACATACAGACAGATAGACAGACAGACAGACAGACATACAGACAAACAGACAGACAGACAGACAGACAGACAGACAGACAGACAGACAGACAGGCAGGCAGGTAGGCAGACAGACAGCAGACGGACAAACGGACAAGACAGACAGACAGCAGACGGACAAACGGACAAGACAGACAGGCACTAGGACACTATGCCTCTAAGACAGACAGATTTATTAAGTTCACTGATTAATTGACAGATAGTGTGATGGATAGAGACATAATGTCAGTCTTTCTTTACTCTGCAAAATAATTTTAGCAACTAGTCAAAGTGGTAAGTTCCCGGTGTTGTATTGGTTTTTCAACTATTCAGTGAAAGTAATTTTTTATGGTATATTTGTAATTATTTATAATTGTATGTAGCCATTCACGTTATTTACCTGCTGTATTGTAAGGTGTCAGAATTGCTGACCTTTGTATTGTAAGCAACGTATACGAAGTTTAACCGTGTGTTATTCTAATAATGATAAGCGACTTTTTAACAGGTGGTTTCATCAGAAATATGGGTTATTAATCATATAATCTGCTTATTTACCTCTCTATACTACTTGCTGAATGGATTCTCAAATAAATATACGAGTATAACTTTTTATTAATTTCTCCCAGACAGCAAAGAATATTCTCATCGGCGGCATGACGAAGAGGACGAAGTGCAGGGCTTCCTATTCTCCAAGCTGAGGTCAGTCAGTCCTAATTAGCGCATATCCGTCCCATAAGCAGCTAGTGCTGAGGCAATCCTGCCCACTCCGCAACCCCCCCCCTCGGCCAATTTTTTGTAAACCAAAAGTCACAAATAAATGTGGTTGAGCACAGAAGGGAATCAATTTGTTGCAACACCCCATATCCATTGCAATCCCTACTGCTGCAACACCCACCCTATCCATTGCAATCCCTACTGCTGCAACACCCCACCCTATCCATTGCAATCCCTACTGCTGCAACACCCCACCCTATCCATTGCAATCCCTACTGCTGCAACACCCCACCCTATCCATTGCAATCCCTACTGCTGCAACACCCCACCCTATCCATTGCAATCCCTACTGCTGCAACACCCCACCCTATCCATTGCAATCCCTACTGCTGCAACACCCCACCCTATCCATTGCAATCCCTACTGCTGCAACACCCCACCCTATCCATTGCAATCCCTACTGCTGCAACACCCCACCCTATCCATTGCAATCCCTACTGCTGCAACACCCCACCCTATCCATTGCAATCCCTACTGCTGCAACACCCCACCCTATCCATTGCAATCCCTACTGCTGCAACACCCCACCCTATCCATTGCAATCCCTACTGCTGCAACACCCCACCCTATCCATTGCAATCCCTACTGCTGCAACACCCCACCCTATCCATTGCAATCCCTACTGCTGCAACACCCCACCCTATCCATTGCAATCCCTACTGCTGCAACACCCCACCCCACCCTATCCATTGCAATCCCTACTGCTGCAACACCCCACCCCACCCTATCCATTGCAATCCCTACTGCTGCAACACCCCACCCTATCCATTGCAATCCCTACTGCTGCAACACCCCACCCTATCCATTGCAATCCCTACTGCTGTTTCCTATGCACTCCAGAGCCCTCCACCCGAACCTGAGCCAAGAGCTGAACCAGTTCAAGCAGCACCTGTTGGACAGCTCAACCGAGATTGCGCCGTTGAAAGCTTGGCAATTGCAAGACCTGAGCTACCAAGCTGCCCAACGAGTACTTACCGTCACTGTTGACGACAGTCTTCACGTGCTGCGCGATCTCAGTCAGAACTATCCTGTACGGGCTAAGGCCCTGTCACAGATAGCTGTGCTGCCTAGCCTGAGAGCTCAACTGGAAGCCAACCAGCGATTGTTTCAGCAGCAGCTCGGCTTGCCGCAGGGAGCCTCTCTGTTATTGGTCAATGGCCGGCCTGTGGATTTGGAGTTCTACGATGTGTTCACTATGCTGCAGGTGTGTGTGTGTGTGTGTGTGTGTGTGTGTGTGTGTTTAGGTTCCCATAGCAACCCCTTGTGTTCTCATAGCAACTAGTATTTGCACTCTTAGATTCTCATAGCAACCGATATTTGTCCTCTTAGGTTCCCATAGCAACCGATATTTGTACTCTTAGATTCTCATAGCAACCAATATTTGTCCTCTTAGGTTCCCATAGCAACCGATTTTTGTCCTCTTAGGTTCCCATAGCAACCGATTTTTGTACTCTTAGATTCTCATAGCAACCGATATTTGTACTCTTAGATTCTCATAGCAACCAATGTTTGTCCTCTTAGGTTCCCATAGCAACCAATATTTGTCCTCCTAGGTTTTCATAGCAACCGATATTTGTACTCTTAGATTCTCATAGCAACCGATTTTTGTCCTCTTAGGTTCTTATAGCAACCAATATTTGTCCTCTTAGATTCCCATAGCAACCAATATTTGTCCTCTTAGATTCCCATAGCAACCAATATTTGTCCTCTTAGATACCTTAAAAGCTGCTATTCCTACCTTGTATGCCCATAGCAACTATTAGCTTGTATTTTTATCTCCATTTCTCTCAAAGCAACAAGCATTATTTTCGTAGATTTGTATCCTTGGTGAATTATATTTTGTGGCATAGTTCTAGTTCCTCTTAGAAACGAATATTTTATAAGCCTGTAGCCAATATCTATTCCCTTTTTCCCACAAGCCCTAGCAACATCAAGCTACACACAACTCCCTCATCACTCGCCAGTCTCTCACAGAGGAAGCCAGCCTGATGGACGCGGCTACACAGCTGGGCCTCCCAGCCTCCCACGTAGCCAGTGTCGTGCTTCGCTCTCTCGCCGCTTCATCTGCTTCAGCTTCCGATGAGAAATTCGCTTTAGACTTTCGCGATCCGGCAGTTGTCTATCTGAACGATTTGGAGCAGAGCCAGGTGTACGCCCAGTGGCCCAGGAGCGTGCACGACCTGTTGAAGCCGGCTTTCCCTGGCACTATGCGGAGAATCGCTAGGAACCTGTTCAACTTGGTGGTCTTCATCGATCCGGCTGTCAAAGAGAGCGCCGATCTCATTCGCTACTGCGAGGCATTCGTTCAGCATACGGTGCCCATTCGGATTGGTGAGGGCTCGCCAGTGTCTTGTATTGGTGCCTAGTATTCCTTGATCCCATCCTGTGTGTGGTGATTCCATAATCCGATCCTGTGTGCAATCTAATGATCCCATCCTGTGTGTGGTGATTCCATGATCCTATCCTGTGTGTGGTGATTCCATGATCCCATCCTATGTGTGATTCCATGATCCCATCCTGTGTGTGATCCCTGATCCCATCCTGTGTGTGATCCCATGATCCCATCCTGTGTGTGATCCCATGATCCCATCCTATGTGTGATTCCATGATCCCATCCTGTGTGTGGTGATTCCATGATCCTATCCTGTGTGTGGTGATTCAATGATCCCATCCTGTGTGTGGTGATTCCATGATCCCATCCTGTGTGTGGTGATTCCTTGATCCCATCTTGTGTGTGGTGATTCCTTGATCCCATCCTGTGTGTGGTGATTCCATAATCCCATCTTGTGTGTGGTGATTCAATGATCCCATCCTGTGTGTGGTGATCCCATGATCCCATCCTGTGTGTGGTGATTCCATGATCCCATCCTGTGTGTGGTGATTCCATAATCCTATCCTGTGTGTGGTGATTCCATGATCCCATCCTGTGTGTGGTGATTCCATGATCCCATCCTGTGTGTGGTGATTCCATGATCCTATCCTGTGTGGTGATTCCTTGATCCCATCCTGTGTGTGGTGATTCCATAATCCGATCCTGTGTGTGATCTAATGATCCCGATCCCATCCTGTGTGAGGTGATTCCATGATCCCATCCTGTGTGTGGTGATTCCATGATCCCATCCTGTGTGTGGTGATTCCATGATCCCATCTTGTGTGTGGTGATTCCATGATCCCATCCTATGTGTGATCCCATGATCCCATCCTATGTGTGATTCCATGATCCCATCCTGTGTGTGATCCCATGATCCCATCCTATGTGTGATTCCATGATCCCACCCTGTGTGTGATCCCATGATCCCATCCTGTGTGCAACCCAATGATCCCATCCTGTGTGTGACCCAATGATCCCATCCTGTGTGTGACCCAATGATCCCATCCTGTGTGTGACCCAATGATCCCATCCTGTGTGTGACCCAATGATCCCATCCTGTGTGTGACCCAATGATCCCATCCTGTGTGTGACCCAATGATCCCATCCTGTGTGTGACCCAATGATCCCATCCTGTGTGTGACCCAATGATCCCATCCTGTGTGTGACCCAATGATCCCATCCTGTGTTTTATCCCATGATCTCATCCTTTATGTAATGTTAATCTCGTGAGCCATGTTACTCCCGTCTAACTTTATATCATTAGCAATCCAATCAATGTTGATTTTGATTCCGTCTAATTCAACTAAATCCCCCCATTTTCTCCCGTCAGGCCTAGTCTGGGCACCCAAAGACGAAGTCGGCCGGGCTCTCGTTCGCTCGTTTAATTTTGTTAAAAACGACAAAGGCTCCACACGGTCCGCTGTCAGCTATCTCACCGACATCTATTCAGTGACGTTTGAGCAGGGCTACAGTCTCAATTTAGAGTTTGCTCATCAGTACTTCAAAGGTCTCTACCCGGATGTTGACTCCAAAGACGCGCTTGGGGATAAATCGTCGGATTATGAAGATCAACTGGCTGCTGGACAGGCTTTCCTAGCCAGATCCGGGCTGGCCTCTGCTCCCGCTGTGCTGCTCAATGGCGGGCTGTTGGACACCAACGCTGCGGTGACAAATTTTGAAGAGACGGTAAGATGCTTGCGGGCTATTTACAAGCAATATCTAGACCACTGATGGATCTATAGCTGATATTTTCCTGCCTCCCAATGTACATATAGCTGATATTTTCCTGCCCCCAATGTACATATATCTGATATTCTCCTGCCCCCAATGTACATATGGCTGATATTTTTCTGCCCTAAGGTACATGTAGATGATATTTTCCTGCCCCCATCGTAATGTACATTCTCTAACCTCCCTATTGTACATACACTTGCCTGCGCTTCGGCATCGTGCTACTTTATTTAACCCCTCAATGTACATAGGACTTCGAACAGAAAAAACTCTGAAACCCAACCTCTTATTGTACAAATGGTGAAGCTATGCATATCAGTACGCACATTAACAAATCAACTTTCACTCTGCCAGGTGTTAACGGAGATCATGCGCCAGACCAGCGAGCTACAACGCGAGGTGGCGGCCGGCCAGTTGAAAGATTCGCAAAATGTTGTCGACTTTATCAACGAAAGGCCCAACGTAGTGAAACGGCTCAACCAGCGACTGCTGCAGGGAGGCAAGACGATGACTCAGGCGCAGCTGAATGCTGTTGGTAAACTCAGGTGAGTGGCTGTTATGGTCTTGGAATTCACTCTCAATCTCACCCGTCACTATCAATCTCACCCGTCACTCTCAATCTCACCCGTCACTCTCAATCTCACCCGTCACTCTCAATCTCACCCGTCACTCTCAATCTCACCCGGCACTCTCAATCTCACCCGGCACTCTCAATCTCTTAATTCACTCTCAATCTCACCCGGCACTCTCAATCTCACCCGGCACTCTCAATCTCTTAATTCACTCTCAATCTCACCCGGCACTCTCAATCTCTTAATTCACTCTCAATCTCACCCGTCATTCTCAATTCACTCAGTCTCACCCCGTCACTCCCAGTCTCACCCCGTCACTCCCAGTCTCACCCCGTCACTCACAGTCTCACCCCGTCACTCCCAGTCTCACCCCGTCACTCCCAGTCTCACCCCGTCACTCACAGTCTCACCCCGTCACTCACAGTCTCACCCCGTCACTGTCAGTCTCACCCCGTCACTCCCAGTCTCACCCTGTCACTCTCATCTCGTCTCCCATCTCCATACGTTTCTCAATTCTCACCGCAGCTATTTTGTTAAAAACGACGACTCGGCCACGCGAGCCGCCAGTCTCTGGCTGGCCTGCGACTTGGCCACCGCCGGCTGCCGCTCCCACGCCTACGAAGCGCTCCGCCTGGTGAAGGCCTCCGCTCAGCTGCGCCTGGCCCTGCTGCACACTGGCGAGCCAGACCTGTTATTAGCCAAGGCTCTGCAGTCGGCAGCCAGCACCGTGGCAACTAAATCCGCCAAGCATGCGGTCAATCTGGCCAGCAAGCTGTGCAAGCCAGAGAATTGGCCGGCTGTGAGCGGCATTGACGAGGCGGCGGTTGGAAACAAAGCGCTTAAAGAATTGGCCGTTCACGGCATGGACTGGGACGCGTTTGCTGCCGCTGCGGACTCGGACCAGACTAGGAGGGAGTTGGATAGGTGAGTCCGATCCCAATCCCATTCACAGGTAGTAGGATTCAAATCCCGTGATCCCATTCACAGGTAGTAGGATTCAAATCCCATTATCCCACTCACAGGATGTAAGATTCAAATCCCGCGATCCCCTTCACAGGTAGTAGGATGCAAATCCCGTGATCCCATTCACATGTAGTAGGATGCAAATCCCGTGATCCCATTCACATGTAGTAGGATTCAAATCCCGTGATCCCATTCACATGTAGTAGGATTCAATCCCGTGATCCCATTCACATGTAGTAGGATTCAAATCCCATTATCCCACTCACAGGATGTAAGATTCAAATCCCGCGATCCCCTTCACAGGTAGTAGGATGCAAATCCCGTGATCCCATTCACAGGTAGTAGGATGCAAATCCCGTGATCCCATTCACATGTAGTAGGATTCAATCCCGTGATCCCATTCACAGGATGTAGGATTCAAATCCCGTGATCCCATTCACATGTAGTTGAATTAAAACCTCGATATTCCATTCACAAGTAGTAGGATTCAAATCCGTTTATCCCATTCACAGATAGTAGGATTCAAATCCCGTGATCCCATTCACAGGATGTACGATAAATCCCGTGATCCCATTCACAGGATGTAGGATAAATCCCGTGATCCCATTCAGGTAGATTTCGAATCCGTTGATCCCTTTAATCATAAAAGCAAACTTAGTCTACTTATCCTCAAATCCCAGGCAAGAAAATTAATCGATAAATTTTTCAGTTGGGATAACTATCGAGCACTCCAAAAATAATTTCTACAGGCAATCGAAATTCGCTTCAACCGAGCTTGGCACGCCTGCGGCGGCGTCCACCGCCGAACCGCCCTCCCTGGCGCTGGTCTCCAACGGCCGCCTGGTTGGGCCGCTGCCCCAACCGGAAGTGGACCCGGCGGATCTGCGCCTGTTGGAACGCTTAGCCCTGAGCAGAGCCGGCCGAGCCGTGGCCGAATCGTTGGACAAATTATCGAATACCGAGCTGGCTAGCGTCGGCAACGATCGGTCCGAATTATCTATGCGATTGTCGGCGCTATTGAACTCGCATCCGGCTGCTGTTGGTTCCGGTTCCGGTTCTAGTTCTAGTTCCGGTGGTAGTACTTCCGGTTCGTCGGCAACTCGTCGAATCGCTATGCCAGACGGTCTGCAGCCCGGTGGATTACTTAAACTCGAACCAATGGAGCCGAATTCGGCGAGGCCGAGTCTGGAGGTGACGGCAATTGTCGATCCGCTGTCGAGGGATGCTCAAAAGATGTCTCACATTCTGCTGGTGCTTCGGCAGGCTTTGAATGCTCGAATCACTGTGGCCTTTAATTGTCGAGAGAAATTGTCTGAACCGCCGTTAAAAACTTTCTATAGGTGAGCGGTTTTGTAATTGTTATTTTGATATTTTTATTTGCCGATATGTTGTGTAAAGTACTTTTCTAAGCCAAAATTTTAACCAGTAAAATATTAATTTTAGCTTGCATGTTTGCCAATCCCCCGAATCCTTTAATAATGCCGCCAATTTTCTAGAATCTTTGATGATGCCGCCAATTTTTTGAATCCTTTGATGATGTCGGCAATTTTCTGAATCCTTTAATGATGCCGCCAATCTCCAAAATCCTTTGATGATGCCGCCTACTGTCTGAATCCTTTGATGATGCCGCCAATTTTCTGAATCATTTGGTGATGCTGCCAATTCCTTGAATCATTTAATGATGCCGCCAGTTTTCTGGAATCTTTGATGACGCCGCCAACTTTTTGAATCCTTTGATGATGCCGCCAGTATTTAAAATCCTTTGATGATGCAGCTAATCTCCCCAATTCTTTGATGATGACTTCGCCAATTTTAACTTGCATTATAATTAAAAAAGTAAAATTTTTAGTAGATACCTAGACTATTAGTTGCTATTTTGTGTGTTGTCATATTCATTAGTCTCCTAAAAACTTCATCACAATTTACTGATTCAATAATTAATCTACCGATATGTATCGTAAGTTACTTTTCTAAAGCATATTTCCCTCTACCCTGCCAGGTATTTATTAACCGCGGCGCCAGTATTCGCAAAAGACGGCAGCCTGTCAAGTGCCGGCAGCACCGTCAACTTTGACGGCATGCCGTCGCAACCGATCCTGACTCTGGGCATCGACACTCCGCACAACTGGATGGCCGAAGTCGTCAACTCCCCGTACGATTTGGACAACATTCAACTCGCCGCAGTGTCCGGCAGCGGAGTTCACGCCGAATACGAGCTCGAATACCTCCTGGTTGAAGGTCACTGCGTTGACTCGGCTAGTAACCAGATCCCCCGCGGCCTGCAGTTCACCCTGGGCACAGTGCAGCGGCCGTTGCTAAGGGACACCATTGTCATGTACAATCTGGGCTATTTCCAATTGAAGGCCGCTCCCAATGCTTGGCAACTGCGGCTGCGAGCTGGAAAATCTGCCGATATTTACGACATTGCGGCACACGAGAATACGGACGGCGAGACGGCGGCCGGTGACCCTGTGGCCGTCCTGGACTCGTTCCGGTCCAAGGTCATCACTGTGCGCGTGGCTAAGAAGCCGGACCGGCTCGATGACAGCCTGCTGGGCGACGAGCCGGCTCAGCAGAGCATCTGGGGCTCCATCTCCAAGTGAGTGTTCTCTGGTTATTTCAATTGTACTTTTGATTTTTGCCGGCAACCTCGGACTCTTTGATCAACCCAGTTTCTTTTATGATGCCGCCACCCTCAGATTCTTTGATAATGCCGCCACCCTCACAGATTCTTTGATGATGCCGCCACCCTCATATTCTGTGATGATGCCGCCGATCTCCCCGATTGATGATGCCGCCACCCTCACAGATTCTTTGATGATGCCGCCACCCTCACATATTCTTTGATGATGCCGCCAATCTCCCCGATTCTTTGATGATGCCGCCACCCTCACAGATTCTTTGATGATGCCGCCAATCTCCCCGATTCTTTGATGATGCCGCCACCCTCATATTCTGTGATGATGCCGCCGATCTCCCCGATTCTTTGATGATGCCGCCACCCTCACAGATTCTTTGATGATGCCGCCAATCTCCCCGATTCTTTGATAATGCCGCCATCCTCACAGATTCTTTGATGATGCCGCCAATCTCCCCGATTCTTTGATGATGCCGCCAATCTCCCCGATTCTTTGATGATGCCGCCACCCTCACATATTCTTTGCCCGCCTGGCCCAATCATCCGGCAATTTCTCCGGGCACAATTCCGAGTTTTCATCCGGCTCGTAATATAAAATTCCCATTTAAAATACCGGACGAAAGCCGGAGAAATTGTTAACATTCCGGATGAGAGTGTGAACTTTGAGTACTTTCATCCGGGTCTACATCCGGGGGTTTATCCGGAAGAATCTCCGGTTTCCCTCCGGTTTTTAGCGGATGTAAATGCGGACGACAAACCGGATCAAATCCGGATCAGCAGTGCAGGATGAAATACCGGGTGAATTTCCGGATAAAAACCGGACCAACGCGACTGGGTTCCTTAGTGGATGAAACGCCGGGTGAATTTCCGGATAAAAACCGGACCAACGCGACTGGGTTCCTTAGTGGATGAAACGCCGGGTGAATTTCCGGATAAAAACCGGACCAACGCGACTGGGGTTCCTTAGTGGATGAAATACCGGGTGAATTTCCGGATAAAAAGCCGGATCTCGATAGACGCGGAGATAGATTTGGCAGCATAAATTTGATTACTAAGAGAAGAAAAAATGGGAAACACGTAACACAGTCTGGAGCAGTTATTCCGGCTTAAAAATTCACGCCTGGCGAAATACTTCCATTCCTTGCACTCCATCAATACATTCCGTATATTTTTTTCAAATTCAAATAGACATCAGTGATTTACAGAGGGCCAGTGCCAGTTCCCTCTCACGTCACCACCTACAATGTCACCATCGTCTACTCTCTCAAGCACCTAAACCATCTCACCCTCTACTCTCTCAGTCTCTCTACTGTCACCATCCCTCTAATCTCCCACCTCCCCTCTACTCGATCACATTCCTTACTGTCACCCTCCGTCACAGGACAAACCACCATGGATCGCTATAACAGTAGACATTGGGGGCTCCACCACAGATTAAGAAATATATTAAGCACCATATAGACTAACTACAGATTAAGGGCTCTACCTCGGACATCAAAGGGGACCACAAAATTTTATTTTTTAGTTATTGGGTTGTTAGGAAAGTTCTGTCCGTTTTTATACTTTTCTATGCAGAGGATAATGAAGCTGTGTTGGATGCCAGCTGGCATCCAAAGTCTGCCCTCTCGTTGGCAGAGGGTCATCGATTGCAGTGATGGCAATTATTTTACTGAGTAACACTGCTGCATTCCTATGAAAACTTGCTCCAACCTATTTCAGCCAAAACGGACGGAAGTTTCCTAACAGTCGAACTTAAAATTATTCTGTTACTAATTGCGAACTATTAGGTTCAGCATGTCGTCACTCCCGTCCAGCTCCGATATGTCGACAACATATCCGAGTACGCCAGAGTCGGACGGCTGTGTGGTGGACGGCTGGGTGGTGGACGGCTTGTTGGTACCCGGCTTGGTTCTGACACGCTTCGGGTACCCCAGCTTCTCGCGAGCTGTTTCACCGCAACGGGTGAACGCTCGGTGGAGTTCGGCTGGAGTGTAAACGACAGATGCATTCGCCAGCCACATTTTGGCTGCGGCCAATTTTCCAGGGTTTGCAGCTCCTGACCTGTAGCCTGCAATCCGTCGGCCGGACAGACTGGACGAGGCTAGTTCCTCGTCCGTGAATATGCTTCTGAATAGAGCCCTCATCAGCGTTAATCGCGCTTAGCGTCGCTTATCCTCAGTTTTTTTGTGGTCCTCGTCGTCTATGTCTACCGGGTGCCTCATCGTTACCTTATACTCCTCGTGCCGACTGTCCAGGTCGGACCTATGGCCAACGGTCACAAGTAAAAAAGGCTGCTTCTCTGACAGTGGTACACGACTTGAGATAGATGATCCCGGTTGCGTGTCGGGCGTAGATCCGCATGCTGAAACCAGCGCTCG
This sequence comes from Macrostomum lignano, assembly GCA_002269645.1. Lineage (NCBI taxonomy): Eukaryota > Metazoa > Platyhelminthes > Macrostomidae > Macrostomum > Macrostomum lignano. The sequence goes on from NIVC01001936.1 coordinate 104,248, forward strand.
TGTCTCTTGCGGATAGAGTCGAGTCCGCACAAAATTCTCGGCCGTCATCGCCTTCGGCCACGTCAGACAGTGATTGGTCAGACAGATCTGCATCAGCCGAAGCTGCTGATTGTGCCTGGACAAGTCCAGTCAAGCAGCTGGACGCACGCGTTATTAGAGCGTTGGCTGTCGAAACATTGCGCTGAAGACAGACAAACCTTCCGTGTTCTTGGTCCAACTGTTTCAGCAATGAAGCTTCAGTTTTACGACCGGCCGTAATTTTTAGGCCCAGCTCGCGAATTTCATCCTCGAACTTCTGCTGCTTGGCTTGTGAAGCACGGAGTTCGGAACCTGCGATAGGTATGTACATGTAAATGGTTGCAGGGCGTGTTGCAATCGCGTCATTTGAATTGCGTAATTTGAGAATAATAAGTACATCGTATTGAAAGTTTTAGGGACAAACTTAAGTACATTAAGCGGCTAAAAACAGCACTTACGTAGAGTGTCAGATAAACTCTTTTCTCGTTGTAGTTCAAGTGACAGTCCACGGCAAGACGAGCATGTTCGCGGCAGCTCTGCCGGCGGTGCGTACACGTTCGTCAGCCTGGCCGCGGCAGCCACCTCCCCTTTGCTATCAAAGGGACCCTTTATTAGGGTCCCCGTGTAGCGTTTAGCTCGGAGTCTGTTAGTTTTAGCGGTTACGATTGCGACTACGGAGCCGACATTTAGTGGCAATGGTGTTGTCTTGCAAAGGCTAACAATAATTGCGCAATTTGTGCAAGTTGCATCAGTGCAAACTGACTCTGTACGGTTGTCATGTTCCGAATGTTGAAAAACGTAATACCGAGCCGTAACTTCTGACTTAAACGAGGTCATTTGATCCTGGTCGTCCGCGCTTCCGACTACTTTCGACGAACTTCCCTTAGGGACAACGGATAGTTGGTTTTCGGCATCGACGTTATTGTTATCGTCCGGTTTTCCTTCTCCTTTTTTCCTTTTCGTCGCCACTTGATGCTGGTCGTCCGCGCTTCCGACTACTTTCGACGAACTTCCCTTAGGGACAACGGATAGTTGGTTTTCGGCATCGACGTTATTGTTATCGTCCGGTTTTCCTTCTCCTTTTTTCCTTTTCGTCGCCACTTGATGCTGGTCGTCCGCGCTTCCGACTACTTTCGACGAACTTCCCTTAGGGACAACGGATAGTTGGTTTTCGGCATCGACGTTATTGTTATCGTCCGGTTTTCCTTCTCCTTTTTTCCTTTTCGTCGCCACTTGATGCTGGTCGTCCGCGCTTCCGACTACTTTCGACGAACTTCCCTTAGGGACAACGGATAGTTGGTTTTCGGCATCGACGTTATTGTTATCGTCCGGTTTTCCTTCTCCTTTTTTCCTTTTCGTCGCCATTGCTGTTGATTTCTGTTGCTGTTCTGATTGCTGTTGATGTCGCCGTCCAAGGCTGTGGGGGTGAGGATACGTTCCCAATTACTATAACGGTGACAGTACGAAGTAGGAGGGCGATTCTAAGAGGTGATTCTAGGAGGGCGATTCTAAGAGGTGATTCTAGGAGGGCGATTCTAAGAGGTGATTCTAGGAGGGCGATTCTAAGAGGTGATTCTAGGAGGGCGATTCTAAGAGGTGATTCTAGGAGGGCGATTCTAAGAGGTGATTCTTGGAGGGCGACGAAGCGCAGAAGTGAATAGCGGAATAGCGCGGGTACTTGAACAATGGATAAGACGTACTCAAAAAGAATAAATTCTGAGTTCAAGCATACTACAGAAAATGAGCTTTTAAAGAAAAAATTGAAGACACTCTTCGAATTCCATCAAAACTGTCATGACATGACATGACATTCATATGGCAGCTGTCATTCGTAAAAACGTTTAATGATAACTTTGTCAAAAGATGTTCCTGTAAGTAGTTATCATTCTACACACAACAAATAGCAATGCTTCGCTTCATCATCGCTTCTTCATAGCTTCATCATCGCTTCGCATCTAAGTTTCAAGACAGAATCGATCATAGCCTCTTATCTGACGTCTTATGGGATTTGCAAAGCAACGTCTAGCTTTAGTGTAACGTTATTAAATAGATGATTAGAGAAACTATTAATACGCTTCTATGAAGTAATGAAGACGGTTATCGCGGACATTAGAAGTAGTAGGATGCTACACTGCAAGGCTGGAGGGGGACTGTCGAAGATAAATACACGGATGAGATGGTAAAATGACAATTTTACAACAGCATCCTTGGAAACTCGGCCTCCAGCCTTGCAATGTAGCGTCCTACTACTTCTGTTGTCCGTGACTCGGATATAACGGCCGCTAAACAGATTATGAACTTTGTGCTTGTGTATATTACACTGAAGGGTTGCTTCGCAAATCGCGAAGCGGTCGCCGCCTACGTTTACCCACTTTCATGCATTCAATTGGAGCCTCTGGTGGGGAGGGGGGCATTGCGATCGCAAAAAAAATTGGCGCCTAAATAATGCGCCGATGCCGGTGCCGCCCATTGGCCTGCAACCGAGCCGCACGGGACTGCGGGGATAGTTGGTTGTACCAACCCTCGCACTCAGTACAAGTCTGTGCCGGTAGCCGCAACCGATCCTCCCGTTTCCTGCTGCCGTACATGGCGGGAGCGGCATCCGGCAGCGTGTTGTAATCTTCTAGGGTGTACTTAGCACGCTTAGAAGGCACGCTGTGCGCGGCAGCGGTGCTGGCAACTTGGGGACTGAACTGCTCAGGAACAGTGGCCACTTCGTCCGGGAACGAATCCGCGGCACCAGCACCATCACGGAGGTCTTCCATATCTGGCGTGTCGTAGTCATCAGGATCCTGGCTATCTGGCGCGCCATCATCACGGAGGTCTTCCATATCTGGCGTGTCGTAGTCATCAGGATCCTGGCTATCTGGCGCGCCATCATCACGGAGGTCTTCTGCATCCGGCGTAGCAAAGTCATCAGAGTCGTGGCTAGCGTCCGAACCCAGCCAATTAATGCGTTGCTTACGTAGCTCGTCATCCAATAGTCTACTCCAGTCCATGCGCGTTGTTAGCTGCAAGTGAAGTTTTGTGTTGAATGTGAGGTATGCAGTTGAGATTGTATTTATAAACTAGTATTATACGTAAGTCAGTTAGCCAGTCAGTCAGTAAGTCAGTCAAGCAGTCAGTCAACCGTCGAACGGGTAAATTTTGACACGCTTTGCGTGATTACATACATAAACTGCATTTTCAGCTTCGTTTGATCAAACAAGAACGGAGACAGTAATCACTAATGAAGCACTACATTCTCAAATTTGTTTCACGGAGTCTTGTATAATTATTTAAAAAACGTACATACACCTGCTGCGATAAATGTAAACGAGAGACAAACAGTGGTAAACGTTGCAGATAACAGTTTCCTGATTGGCGCAATGTATAACTGGTTACACTGTATTCGATTTTTCGATTCAATAAACACCGAGAGGCTTGGTCTACCACAAACACAATACGCCGTGCCCTACGCTCCTATCATTACTACTACTAGCAATAAGTTAGTAGTAACTATAGTACTGACTATTACTCTACTATACTAGCTGGTAGTTGAAAGGTAGTTCTAGGTAGTTCAAAGCTACTAGGATATGTGCTAGTAGTAGTAGCAGTAGTAGCAGCAGTAGCTGTGTTACGAATTGTAGTTACTAAAGTATAATTTTAATGTAATTGTAATACAATTGTAAATTGTAATACAATTATAATTGTAGTATATATACTTCGCATTACAAGGTACATAAAGTGCATATACTTCACAGAGGAGTTATTTCATTCAGCTGAATCCAAACTGTGGGTGCGGCAACAAGGCGATCTTTTGATCAGATACAACGCACATGCCTACGACTCGAGAAAGCGGCACAGCCAGGATCGGCCAGTCTCCAGGATCACCAAGCGGATCCGATAGGAGTCGCCGAACATGCGCGAAGCGACAACCGCGGTTCTCGGACGTCGGGGGCACAGCCGCCAAAGCTTGTAGGGGATCGATGAGCTCCTGCACTGGTAGAACGTGTACGGTCGCCCTCACATTGTTGTCATGCGCATGAAGTTCGGCGACGCGAGCAAAAATGAAGGACGTACTTGAACATGCATCAGTAATGGCTACGAAACTAGAAATCACTTTTCTGTTCGCTTCCGGCGGGACGAACACCTCGACTGTGGCTCCCGATGCCAGGACCGCTGAGCGCCAGCCGTCGAACATACCAACAGGGCGTCGAAGCACAACTCCGTCAATCTTCAGCAATTCAGTGCGCGGACGATCCGGATGCGGTACAGGCATGCCACCTGGGACGGCATCTTGCAGTCGAACTCGCGCTTGGAGTTTGGCAAACTCGCGCTCAACAACGCCTACTAACTCCACATCGTTCCGACGCGTTCCATGGAGCTGGTCACGCAGGCGTGTGTGCATGGATTCGAATATACCTGCAGATAGTTTATGTACGGGCCCAGCCAACTTAGCAGAAGTGACCATGTGCCTGCATACATGATGTGCGTTGTATGTCAACGCTCTGAGGGAATAAAGCTGGTCTAAATGCTCATGGAATTGCCGCAGCGAGATGTCGACGTGCCGCAGCTCACTAAGAGGCGCGCCCTCCAGCGTCAACCAGAAACAGGCCGATGAAAGCACCATTAGTTGCTGGTAGTGATCAGCGGGAAGAAAGTCTTCCAATACTAGCGGCACAATGGCAAACAACCAGATCTCCAGCTCATGGCCGCGCAAGTGTCGCAAATCCCTTAGAGGACGAATAGTGTGGCGTTGAACACAACTGGGTAGCCGAAGTTTCTGCAACTCAAGTTGCACATTGTCAATTGTGGCCTGAGAGCTGAGGTCCGGACAGTTGGTTATGCCACGGTCGGGCTTGTCGGGCCGGTCTAGGAAGAGTTGGTTTACACAGTTGGTGTAGATAACAGGATGGAGTGCCGCGCATGATATCAAAGCCGCATAGTTGAGCCAGTGGCGACTGAGCACGGACACCCAGAATGTTTATTCGGGGGTGCCATCCGACCCCGACACGCACTGGCAGTCTGCTTACAATAGAGGCGGTGTCGGTCATCGTGCGGACGACCATCTGCAGACACCCCTCTTTTCTGGCGTTCCTCTGCATTGCAGCGGTGACTGCTTGCCCGTACACACGGCCATGACCCGAGGGGTGCAGAGATGTCTCCAAGTAGCACTTGTCGCACCCAAACACGGCCGAAAACCTTTTGAGTCCCAACGCATCGGCTCTTGCAGGTGCGTCAAACATGCCGATTAGGACGTGTAGACACAAACGGCGGTGCATGCCTTGGCGATCCACAAAAGCAATGCCGTTGAATCGCAATTCGTTAATAACGTCAATTACGATTGGTAAAAATGCAGCTGGGTGCACCTTTCTGACGATCCGGTTGCTGACCCAGACGCCCACCTTCACAACAAACCGGAGCTTGTACCGCTCAGGAAGTTCTAGGAAGCAGAAATAGATAGGACATACTTCAACGGGACTCGTCGAGTACAGAGCGAAGCCGTCAAAGGACAACATTATGGCCAAGTCACTCCGATCTTCAGGCACAATACTCGTTGTATAGTCCCGATAGAGTTCACTGTTGGCCTCGTGGAACACATCATTTGGCACGTGCTTGTCTGCAGGGAACACAATAAGATCTAGCAACCTGCGGGCCGACACAAAGGTCTCGAGCTGGTTTTTAACATCGAAGACCCAAAAGTTAGCCACTTTAGGTGACTGGCAGTGACTACATGCTTCATTGTTGTCTTCCGTTCGGCCAGGGCTATTCCTATAGCAGACATTGCACACTGTCCAACATTTAGACGTGCCAGTAGACATCTGCACAGACTTGAGCGCGTTGCGCGCCGCTCGCCCAGTCCGTGGCAGCCTATTACCCGGTGCCAGACGATGAAAGAGCGTTAAAAGCCGTGTAACACTTTCACGGGACAGTTTGACGTCCTGAGCAAATGACTCGAGTTCCAACAGCGCTTCACCAAGTGTTGGAGGCAACGCTTCGTGCCATGGCTGGAGCAACTTTGGGTCGGGCTCAGGCTCAGGCTCAGGCTCAAGCTCTCCTGGATCCGGCATGTTGTCGTCGTCAGAACCTAAAAATTGAAATCGATAGCAGTTATCGATAGCTGTTTTGTCAAAATCAAGCCGCGTGGTCCATTGTTTGCTGTCCATAGCTACATGCATACGTACAAATCTGAATGCACTCCAATTTACTGAATTGCTTACCTGAGTCACCTGAGTAAGTACTAGGAGTACTTGGAAGAGGTCCACCTAAATCTCCGGCGATGTCCATCGCTTCAGAGACATCGGAGCCAGCGACGGAGCTGTCGCTGTCGCTAGTATTGTCCTCTGAATCGCCTGCGGTACATAAGCGTCAAATTTCGAAGTTAAATTTCCAATGGTCATCCAAATTCCTAATGACCTAGCTTTCATAACTAAAAATACAGTATAAACCCATAGACTATAGGGTGTACTTTCCAACTATACCTATACTAACAAACGTGCATAATTATGAGCTTGAATGTGTAGTAACTGCAGATTACCCAAGTACAGAATTAAGAGCCTACCATCTTTCTCGCAAGCTACTCCTTGGGCAGTTGACACACTATCGCTAGCAGCTCCTTGGACTGCATTTGGCGCACTAGTGATAGCAGCTCCTAGGCCAGTTGAACAGTTGCCTCTTAGGCCAGTTGAACAGTTGCCGCTTGAGGAAGCGACAGTTAGGGGGGCTGATTGAGATTGCTCCCGTGCCTCAGCTCTGCGGTTCAGCATGTACCGACGCATGTAAATGCGACGCGCCTGTTTTGATTTCTCCTCGTCATCCATATCGCCGAATAGGCTGGAAATTCAGGTTTAAGCATTTATGCATTTAATTTTTGTGGTTGTTGAAGTGTACTACGCAAAAATATACTAATGCCTAAGCATATAAATTCGTATATACACGACTTTAAATCGCTTTGAGTACGATTTTTCTAGCACCTGATTTCTACGAAAGCACCCCATCGAGATGGAGTTTTTATAATAACTTTCAGCAACAATTTCTGCCATAAGTTTTAACATTCCTACAATTACACCTATGTTTGATAAATCCACATAAATAATTAAAGTCAACGGAATAGTGCACAATCACAACTGTCTTTACTGATGTATTTTAAAACTAATAATACAGCACACGTATTACATAATATAATACTGCAAAAAAGTTAACCGAAGAAATATTACCGCATAAAACGCATCATGGTGCCAAAAAGGGTCTGTGACCGTTTCACTTGTGTCCGTAACGCTGCTGACCGCTTAATGTGACAATTCTTATTCGTGACAATAGGGTCACATGTTACTGTTAACTGTAACCATGCTTTGTGAACGTTCTGTTCAGGGTCACATTGTTACCCGTAAACTGTGACCATTTTGTTCAGGCTCAAAAGTAGTAACAGGAAGCTAGTCCGTACAGTTGAATGAATAAACTTGTTATAAGTCATTATAAAAAATTCAAACGGTTACCTGTTTGACAGCTGTGAGACAGCCACCGCCGCCTTGGCAACGCCGTTTCGAAATTGAAAGCTACTTGACCATACAACTGAAGAAGCTCCAATGAAGAAGCGCCGCCGCCTCCTGTGCGACAGCCGCCACCTGTGCGGCAGCCGCCACCGCCGCCTTGGCAACGCCGTTTCGAAATTGAAAGCTACTTGACCAAACAACTGAAGAAGCTCCAATAAAGAAGCGCCGCCGCCTCCTGTGCGACAGCCTGCTTTGAGGAGTGGGGTTGTCGAAATTGAGTAGTGATAAACTGGAATACGAAATTGATGTATAATATTCCTTACTCACTTCGTAAAAAAGCATACCTTACATCTGAAATACTGTACGATATTTACGGAACGGTAGTATTGTGGTCCTGAACAAAATGGTCTAAATGTGGTCACTGTGAAGGGTAATAATGTGACGCAGAACAAAACAGTCCCAAAATATGGTAATAGGTGACCATGACAGTTACAAAACAGGTTACAGCCGGCCATTTTTGTGTCCATTCCGTTTTATACGGGTACTTGCGAAGGGCGTACTGCAGCTGTTCATGAAAGGTTTGAAAATCGGGTTTCAGTCGTGCAAAAAATCGGTACAAAAAATCTCAGACAGCCAGACGACTTTCTGGACGACAAAAATCGTGTCCTAAAGGGTAAAAATTCGGACCAAAAGTAAATTTTGTGTTAATTTCGGTCCGAAATCGAACCAACAGCTTGCAAAATTTCGGAGTTGCGTCCCAGCGGGATTTAATCCGGTATTTGATCCGGTTAGATCCGTCTCGAACAGTGGAGAAACGAGTGGAAGAAATACCGGATCAATTTCCGGACGAAAAAACTACTCTCGTCCGGAGGTCATCCGGATTATGCTCCGGGTTTTGTCCAATTTTTGTTAGAAAATCGACCGGATAAATTTCCGGGTGAAAAACCGGACGTAAGACGTTTGCAAAAAACTTTTTATCCGGTTTTGGTCCGGAGGATCCTCCGAATTTTGATCCGGACTGTACAACCGGATAAAATCCGGATGAAATTTAGCTTGATCCGGAAAACCGCTAAAACCGGACGATACTGGACCAAATCCGGACGAAAACCGGGTGTTTGGGCCAGGCGGGTGATGATGCCGTCACCCTCACAGATTCTTTGATCATGCCTCCACCCTCACATATTCTTTGATGATGCCGCCACCCTCATAGATTCTTTGATGATGCCGCCACCCTCACAGATTCTTTGATGATGCCGCCGCCCTCACAGATTCCTTTATGATTCCGCCACCCTCACAGATTCTTTTATGATGCCGCCACCCTCACAGATTCTTTGATGATGCCGCCACCCTCACAGATTCTATGATGATGCCGCCACCCTCACAGATTCTTTGATGATGCCGCCACCCTCACAGATTCTTTGATGATGCCGCCACCCTCACAGATTCTTTTATGATTCCGCCACCCTCACAGATTCTATGATGATGCCGCCAATCTCCCGAATCCTTTGATGATGCCGCTAATCTTCCAGAATCTTTGATGCTCAAATATCCTTTTTATAGCACTCCTAACCTCACAAGTCCTTCAATCGCGACTAAAATTTCTGGCCAGTTTAAAATAAGGAATAAAATATTTTTATTTAGCACTCTGGAATTTCTTGCCACGTCACCGCTTCACTATCTGTTATCTTTTTGCAACACATTATTTTTCAGCGCCATTGGAATCAGGTAAAATACTTAGTCTTAGTCGTGAAATAAAAAAGCATTACTTTCTTAAATTTGAATGCATATGCTAAGTTTGAAACAATTTGCCCTCTGTCTTTTCTGTCTTCTGTTTTTTAATAGCTAAGGTATCTTCTTAAAAGAAACAGTGCATGTCGTGTTAGTATTTTGTTTTCTATATCGTTGGAAATTAATTCAATTAAATTTTGGCGCTCAATTCCTTACTACTCTACTAATATTAGTAAAATGTGCTCTTTCCTATATAATATCATACAGTATGTGCGCAATATAAAAATTTATAAAAAAGTTTATCATCTATCCATTTATTCTTACACATCAAAGTGCCTTCACTGCCAGTCCAACAGTATCTAGCGAGGACCGGGACCAGACTCTCAACATCTTCTCCGTCGCTTCCGGACACCTCTACGAGCGATTTCTTCGGTTAGTTTGCGTTCTTATTTCTTCATTACTATTATTATTTTCTGAATTTAGTCATGCTACTTACTCGTAAGTAGTGTACATGGTGTCTCTTTGTTTTAAATAAAATGTATTAGATTAAATGCGTACTAGTCACAGATTACTAAAAAGCTAAATGAGTCAACCAGGCATAAATACTTAGTAAAACAACTTTCTACTTTCAGTTTAGTAGCAAAGAAGAATACATAAGCTATTTTGTAAAAATAAAGGCGGCTGAAATGACTCTGATAAGTTTAAAAGCCCAAGCTTGCAGGTAAACAGCTTGCTAATTGGTTCAGCAATAATGTACATTAGCCAGTCCACTGAAATGTACACGGCAGCTTTAGGCTGGAATTCCGAGAAAGGCAATAAAAATTGGGGCGGGGCGATGGGGTAGTGTGGAAAGGCGCGGTTGGAGGGTTTAAGCTGGGGGATAAGAGCCAATTAATGAGCGTTAGCTTTAAAAAGACATTAAAATACTTCTATTTAGCTTACTACTGAACTGAAAGTAGTTTACACGCAAATGTGCTGAGTGGCCTATCTAGTTATTCTAGTATCTGTGGTATCAATCAAGAAAGAATTAAAACAAGTAACTTTTTTAACCGATATGTATTGAAAGTAGCTATTACCGACAAAAACGGTAAAAAAATACGAAAATTATTTATATTCTGTCTTAGAAGTATCGAAATTACGAGCTACCTAATAGAACGATCAAGAAAGAATAGAAAACTATGCCACCTTTTTCAGCCGATATATGTATCTAAAGTGACTACTAATTACCGATAAAAACCGTTCAGTTTTAATTCTCTTAGCCGATATGTATCGAAAATAACTTTATAAAGTGTCGAAGATTCATCAAAACTAGTCTTTAAATGCTATACTTCTCTAATTGCAGCATCATGATGCTGAGCGTACTCAAGAACACCAAATCAAAAGTGAAATTCTGGTTCTTAAAGAACTTTCTATCGCCATCGTTTATCAAGTTCATACCGTACTACGCTGAAAAGTACAATTTCGAGTACGCACTGGTGCAGTACAAGTGGCCGCGCTGGTTGAATCGACAAACCGAAAAGCAGCGCATTATCTGGGCCTACAAGATTTTATTCCTAGACGTGCTGTTTCCGCTGGACGTCAAGCGGATTATCTTTGTTGACGCCGATCAAATTGTTCGGACTGACATGCAGCAGCTGGCCGACATGGACATCCGGGGCGCGCCCTACGCCTACACGCCGTTCTGCGATAGCCGGCGCGATATGGAAGGCTTCCGATTCTGGAAAACCGGCTATTGGGCCAATCACCTTGGCAACAGGCCCTATCACATCTCGGCTTTGTACCTGGTTGATCTGGTTCGCTTCCGCAGGCTAGCGGCTGGGGATCGGCTGCGAGGCCAATACCAGGGACTGTCGCAGGATCCCAACTCGTTGGCTAACCTGGATCAGGATTTGCCTAATTATATGATACATCAGGTGCGTCTGTTTGCGGCCTGGGTTTGAGACAGGGGATTTTCAATTTTAAATTTGGGATTTTTATGGTTTTCGAATTTAGGATTTTTATGATTTTTGGAATGTGGGATTTTTATGGTTTTTAGAATTTGGGGATTTTATGGTTTTTAGAATTTGGGGTTTTATGTTTTTTGGAATTTAGGATTTATTTATGGTTTTTAGAATTTGGGGTTTTTATGGTTTTTGGAATTTAGGATTTTTATGGTTTTCAATTTAGGATTTTTATGGTTTTTGGAATGTGGGATTTTTTATGGTTTTTAGAATTTAAGGTTTTTATGTTTTTTTGGAATTTGGGATTTTTTATGGTTTTTGGAATTTGGGATTTTATGGTTTTTGGAATTTGGGATTTTTATGGTTTTTAGACTTTTGGATTTTTATGGTTTTCGAATTTAGGATTTATATAGCTTTCAGGATTTTTATAGTTTTTAAATTTTGGATATTTTTTACTTTCCAAATCCCCCATCTATTCCAGGTGGCCATCTACAGCCTGCCGCAGGAGTGGCTCTACTGCGAAACCTGGTGCGATCCGGCCACTAAAAAATCTGCTAAAACCATTGATCTGTGCAACAATCCAAAGACCAAAGAGCCCAAGTTGGAGGCTGCTCAAAGAATTGTGCCAGAATGGCGCGACTACGACAAAGAGTTGCGCGCGATTTGGGACGAATTTCACGCTGGGAAAAGCGCTGCTAACGGCCAGCAGCAGCAGCAGCCAAAAGTTCCAGACTCTTCTTCTGGTCACACAGAATTGTAGTAGAATCAAGCGTATTTAGTCTGTCACTAATGTAGCTTTGTTGGGTGCATTGGTGGATGTTTTCAAATATGCCAATCGGATTCGTATTGTAAAGTAATCTCTCTGACTGCCATGTGACCTATGCATTGGAATAATCAAATCAAAAAAATAACTAAATTTATAACATTTGTTTTGGATTATAATTCGTTGGGAATTTCGTCGATTCCCCTACAATTTCTTAATGTTGAACTCTATAAATGCAACACATTTAATCCCGATTTGCTTAGCTGTCCGTGTCTGTGTGCCAAAGTACACAAACTGAAGCGTGTTTGCTTGCTTTTTTGTTTTGCCTCAGTTTGTTTGTTCTGTTGTTTAATCACCAATTTATATGGGGTAGCATTCTGCGAAGCAAATATTCGCCTGGTTTCTAATTTTCTATTTACTTTAAATTGGAAATTTAAACAGCGGAACTTGTTTAGCACTTAATAACTGACTTTCTCCCCAAATTATTTGGTTAGTACTCAGCAGTCAGTAGTCGTAAGAGTAATTTAATTAAGTGGTTCCAGTATTTAGGACAACTAACAATAATTCCGTCTCATTCAGACCGTGTGGAGTTTGGTCGAGATTTATCGATCTATTTGGGTCGGCCAATAAACCCCCACGCTCTCTTAAGTCATTTAATCGTTTAGCAGACTTTTTTATTATTATCGATTTTATTAGTGTCGTCGCCCCTCCCCCTATTTTCTACCCCTATTAACTCTACTATTTGTACGTCAGCTTTCAGGGGTCTCAGTGGGGGAGGGGGGCTGAATTTTATCGATTTTATCGTCAGTCACCCATTAGCCCTAGCCGCAGCCATTCCTAGCCGTGCTTAAACCACTTAACCACCCTATCCCTCTGCCCGCCCGGCCCGAATGGGGTGGTTGGCTATAGAGAGGAGCCCTAACCCCCCTTCTTTCCTTACCCCGTAGCCTAATATTAACAATAACCCTATTTATTTTATTACTAATATATAGAGTACAGACTATTACTAGCGATCTAGAAATCTAAATTTTCACGTGTACTTTATCTTAAATGAAGTTGATATACTTATTGTGAAGATAGGAAATGCAGTTGCAGTTTTCTGCCAACAGTGTATTGATTATTATGTGTGCTGTCAACTTCTTTCTCGCAACTGATTGTATCACAGTCACATCTTGCATTATAATATTTTAATTAACCTACTAGCGAACAAGGTTTTTATTGTTGTAACTGTTTGCCTACTAGTTGGAAATTGGAATTTCAACTATGAATAAACGATTTTTCATCAATGAAACTGCAGAGGTTGATTGTAGCTGTTAGCCTTGCAAATTGTTTGTTAGCAATATTCACGATTTTTTTGTTTCCTGTAATTGTCGCTGTCAAAGATTTACGAAACTGTGTTGGCGCAAAAATATGTTATATTCTTTCATGCATATTCTTAGCTTTGTGTTTTCCTGTCTAACTGTTTTTTTTATTTTGCTTGCCTTGCTATTCGCTTAAAATTCATAACTTCTGGGTTCCTAATATTTAAAACTGTTTTCGTTAAAAAATACATTTATTACGAGCTAAATTTGCACGCAAAGCTGTTAGTAGTATGCATTGCGCGCTTACAAGTGCGCTAGTTGGAATCAAATAATTACTGATAAATGAGACTTGATAAGCGTTTTATTGATATTTTCTCTGGTAAAATTTTTCCCAATGCCCATAAATGAATATTACATTTTTACTTCTCTCCTTTTTGAACCTAAAATACGTATTCTTAAATACGTGTTTTATACGTTTCTTTTAAGTAGGCAGAATTGTATATGAATGGAATTAATTATCTGTGTAGCGTGAGAGGCTGTACAATCAAGTGAGCTAATTGTAGCACACACACACTGAGGTGATAGTGCCTTGTTAAAGATAAAAAGGCTTTGTATAAACTAAATCTAACAGTGAGTGTTGTTGTTAAGACTGCACTCGCATACAGGTACAGCCCAGACCAAGAGCATACACAACTTCAATAAGTGGCGGGTCATATAAAAGTTTTAGTACCGCTCACTTTGAGCACAGCAGGGGGCCGGCCTGAATTGCGCTTCTGTGCGGGAAGGCCAGTCTGTCCACTGCCCCATGCTGAAGGGTTAAAAATGGCTTAAATAAACAATTGAGCTGCTCCAGCACCTGGAGTTCTACGATTAATTGGCTATCTGGCTAGGGAAATAACTGGCGTCTCAGTTACAGTTGAAAATGGCACCCTCAAATGAAATGGCGCCGCCCCCTCTCTAATGAAATGGCGCCTCCCCCTCTCTAATGAAATGGCGCCTCCCCCTCTCTAATGAAATGGCGCCTCCCCCTCTCTAATGAAATGGCGCCTCCCCCTCTCTGATGAAATGGCGCCTCCCCCTCTCTGATGAAATGGCGCCTCCCCCTCTCTAATGAAATGGCGCCTCCCCCTCTCTAATGAAATGGCGCCTCCATCAAATGAAATGGCGCCTCTCCCTCAAATGAAATAGCTCCTCCCTCAAATGAAATGGCGCCTCCCTAAATTAAATAGCGCCTCCCTTAAATAAAATAGCGCCTCCCTCAAATAAAATGGTGCCTCCCTCAAATGAAATGGCGCCAATCTCAAATGAAATGGCGCCTTCCTCAAATGAAATGGTGCCTCCCCCTCTCAAATGAAATGGCGCCTCCCCCTCTAATGAAATGGCGCCTCCATCAAATGAAATGGCGCCTCTCCCTCAAATGAAATAGCTCCTCCCTCAAATGAAATGGCGCCTCCCTCAAATGAAATGGCGCCAATCTCAAATGAAATGGCGCCTTCCTCAAATGAAATGGTGCCTCCCCCTCTCAAATGAAATGGCGCCTCCCCCTCTAATGAAATGGCGCCTCCCTCAAATGAAATGGCGCCTCCCTCAAATGAAATGGCGCCTCCCTCAAATGAAATGGCGCCTCCCTCAAATGAAATGGCGCCTCCCTCAAATGAAATGGCGCCAATGTCAAATGAAATGGCGCCAATCTCAAATGAAATAGCGCTTTCCGTCGAACGAGATGACGCGCCCTTTAAACGAAAACAGCACGATCTCCAAAGACGGTCTCTAGATGAAATAATTACCGCTCTGAAACCTGCCTAAATTCTGTGCATTAACTGAAAGAAACTGTGGTCAGCCAATAGCAGCCTGAAAATAGGTCTTTTGTGGAGTTATAGCCGCTCCAAGTTCTAAGTTTAGACCTCCATTGCTCTATATATCTCTATCTACAGCTCTGCCTATGCACCCCGTATCTGCATGTTGTGGTACATTTACTCAGTATATATCATCGTATAATAGGAATCATGCATACGTTTATAGCTCGTACCCTGTCAAAAAGGCTTCTGATTGGCTGGCTGGGGGGAGGGGGGTTCACTAAGACTTCGCCGAGGTGTTCGCACAGTATTTAACCTATATAAACTGTGCTAAACCCAGCACCAAGCAATGCGTCGAGTTCCTATCCCCAGCTCATAACGCAATCATGTCCGCCAGCAACTGCGAACGTCGAGCTGCCAATTTCGCGTCGGGCAATCGCGCCGACATCGACGCCGTACTGCGGGACGTCGGCGTGGACGGTCCGTTGTGCGGCAACTGCGGTCGGCGAGGCCTGCACATTCTGGCCTTGCACAGCAGGAACCAATTGTTGGAGTACCTGCTGATTGAGAGGGGAGCCGATCCTAACGTTACCGACAAGAAGTGAGCGGCTTAGTGGTGCTTGCTCTGTCCCATTGTATTGCGAATTCATTGGAATTCAACTGGTGTCCGAAATGTGCAGGATTGTGTCCGAAATGTGCAGGATTGTGTCCGAAATGTGCAGGATTGTGTCCGAAATGTGCAGGATTGTGTCCAAACGTGAAGAATTGTGTCCAAAGGTGCAGAGTTGTGTCTAAAATGTGCAGGATTGTGTCCAAAGGTGCAGAGTTGTGTCTAAAATGTGCGGGATTGTGTCCAAATGTGCAGGATTGTGTCCAAATGTGCAGGATTGTGTCTAAAATGTGCAGGATTGTGTCCAAACGTGAAGAATTGTGTCCAAAGGTGCAGAGTTGTGTCTAAAATGTGCAGGATTGTGTCCAAACGTGAAGAATTGTGTCCAAAGGTGCAGAGTTGTGTCTAAAATGTGCAGGATTGTGTCCAAATGTGCAGGATTGTGTCCAAATGTGCAGGATTGTGTCTAAAATGTGCAGGATTGTGTCCAAACGTGAAGAATTGTGTCCAAAGGTGCAGAGTTGTGTCTAAAATGTGCAGGATTGTGTCCAAACGTGAAGAATTGTGTCCAAAGGTGCAGAGTTGTGTCTAAAATGTGCAGGATTGTGTCCAAATGTGCAGGATTGTGTCCAAATGTGCAGGATTGTGTCTAAAATGTGCAGGATTGTGTCCAAACGTGAAGAATTGTGTCCAAAGGTGCAGAGTTGTGTCTAAAATGTGCAGGATTGTGTCCAAACGTGAAGAATTGTGTCCAAAGGTGCAGAGTTGTGTCTAAAATGTGCAGGATTGTGTCCAAATGTGCAGGATTGTGTCCAAAGGTGCAGGATTGTGTCCAAAGGTGCAGGATTGTGTCCAAAGGTGCAGGATTGTGTCCAAAGGTGCAGGATTTGTGTCCAAAGGTGCAGGATTGTGTCCAAAGGTGCAGGATTGTGACCAAAGGTGCAGAATTTGTGTCTAAAGGTACATGATGGTGTCTAAAGGTGCAGGATTTGTGTCCAAAGGTGCAGGATTTGTGTCCAAAGGTGCAGGATTTGTGTCCAAAGGTGCAGAATTTGTGTCTAAAGGTACATGATGGTGTCCAAAGGTGCAGGATTGTGTCCAAAGGTGCATGGCTGTGTCTAAAATGTGCAAGAATGTGTCTATTTAATTGCAAAGATTTTTCAAGCCATAATTATAGTGGTTTCTCAATTTATTGTAATTAAATTTTGTTGCATTTATTCGGCAGCACAATTATCACGATGAATGTGTCTGCAAATGACACCGGCTGGACTGAAATTTTGCTTCTAAAAGAAGAACCACTTAGTCGATTAATCCTCTACCGTGAATGGCGTTAAAAATGCCCTTCTACTTCGAATGAGCTCTGCATTCTCAACCCCATCTCTGCTCAGTATTATAGACCACGTAGAGTATTTTATTGATCCTTGCTGCGAGTGAAGATTGCTTTGTTTAAACAGTCAGCATCGAGCACTGAGCCCTAGCTGTTAGGATAACTCAATCTTATCTACCTGTCCATTGACAGCCGCTCTGTTAATTAAGTAGGCAATAAATTAAGTCTACAATTCGACTAGCAGTAGGCTATGTATACGCCTAGTGTGGGTTAATTAGTGAGACTGAGTCTCATAAGCTAGCTGAGCTGAGCAAACAATTCATTAAGGTATTTTTTGGCAAAATAAAATTCGATTGGATTGCTGGAGTCCCTAAGTTAATTTTCTCTACCGGTACTTTAAATAATTGGTATTGTGTTGATCCATCAAATGTCGAGAAATGTGCTCTCTGACTTTTGTATTTGTGGCTAATTTAAGTATGGGATTTTTACTTTGAGAAAGACAGACAGACAGGCAGACAGACAGACAGGCAGACAGACAGACAGGCAGACAGGCAGACAGACAGACAGACAGACAGACAGACAGGCAGACAGACAGACAGACAGGCAGACAGGCAGACAGACAGACAGACAGACAGACAGGCAGACAGGCAGACAGACAGACAGACAGACAGACAGACAGACAGGCAGACAGACAGACAGACAGACAGGCAGACAGACAGACAGACAGACAGACAGACAGACAGACAGACAGACAGACAGACAGACAGACAGACAGACAGAGAGACAGACAGACAGACAGACAGACAGACAGACAGACAGACAGACAGAGAGACAGACAGACAGACAGACAGACAGACAGAGAGACAGACAGACAGACAGACAGACAGACAGACAGACAGACAGACAGACAGAGAGACAGACAGACAGACAGACAGACAGACAGACAGACAGACAGACAGACAGACAGACAGACAGACAGACAGACAGACAGACAGACAGACAGACAGACAGACAGACAGACAGACAGACAGACAGACAGACAGACAGACAGACAGACAGACAGACAGACAGACAGACAGACAGACAGACAGACAGACAGACAGACAGACAGACAGACAGACAGACGGAGACAGA
Source organism: Macrostomum lignano (assembly GCA_002269645.1). NCBI lineage: Eukaryota > Metazoa > Platyhelminthes > Macrostomidae > Macrostomum > Macrostomum lignano. The sequence goes on from NIVC01001936.1 coordinate 122,340, forward strand.
CAGGCAGGTGCCGACCCGAACCGCTAACCGCAGGGGTCGCACTCCGCTTCACTACGCCTCCGGTCGACTCAGCAGGGTGTGCAAAAAGACGGTGAAAATCTTGCTAGAAAACGGCGCCAAAGCAGCCGTGCTGGATGACGCCAATCAGGCGCCGATCGACCGCGCCCTGCTGGTTGAGAGCGCGGAAACTGCCGAACTGCTGCTGCAGGCCGAGCCCGACTGGTCCGTCAGGCACTTTGGCTCACGCGACTCCGACGGTCGAACTCTGATGCACGCGTGCGTCGAACGGGAGCTGAATGAATCCGTGCTGTTCCTGCTTAGACACTCGGTCAGCCTGTACGATTCAGACTTTAAAGAGGTGAGACGCGAGAGTTTCCATTCGGTTTGAATCGTCGCAAGAAATCTAAGTACCGGGCCTGCGTCAAGAACTTGTCTGTCTTTTGTAGAGATTGTTGGGTTATGCAACGAATTCGTGGTTTACTATCCTGGGAGTTTACCATCCTGGGAGTTTGCCATCCTGGGAGTTTACCATCCTGGGAGTTTACCATCCTGGGAGTTTACCATCCTGGGAGTTTACCATCCTGGGAGTTTACCATCCTGGGAGTTTACCATCCTGGGAGTTTACCATCCTGGGAGTTTACCATCCTGGGAGTTTACCATCCTGGGAGTTTACCATCCTGGGAGTTTACCATCCTGGGAGTTTACCATCCTGGGAGTTTACCATCCTGGTAGTTTACCATCCTGGTAGTTTACCATCCTCGGAGTTTAAATCTTCATTCGATCGGTTGACTCCGCTATTTCCGCAGGTCCGTCCGCTGGACCTCCTGCTGGAAAGCAACAACGCTCAGCTGCTGCACCGAATCTTCCAGTTCAAACTCGTCCGAATGTTTCGCCGCTCCGAGGACGCGACCTCGGTTACCCCAACCGAGTCGCCCAAGGCTCAACTATCTCTGGTCCGGGACGTCTTCGAGATGCTGAAAATGATTGACAGCACCGGTCGCAGCTTTCTGCTGATCGTACAGGAGCTGAGGCGCCTCGGTCTCATCCAGAGTCACCACGCCAGCGAAACGGTTCGTCAGGCCTTCAGCATCAAAGCCCTGGAGGAGTGCATCAACGAGCAGAACTTGAAGAAATTCCTTGAACTGATGCGTCAGATGCCGGAGTTCTGTCTGAGCCGAAAGCTGATGGAGGGCGAGTCTGGACAGAGATTCATGGAGCTATTCACCAAGAAAGCCTACATCGAAGAGAACTTCGACCTCATGCAGGTGCTCATGCACGTCATGGGTGACGTGACGCCTGTAGACATTACCCAGCGAATCGAGCGGAACTACTTGTTCACCCTGTACAAGGAGTGCGAGGAGAATGGCCAAGGCGTGTGGACCTATGTCCGAGACCAGTTGGACTTCAGCAACGAGGACGCGTTCTGGCGCAGTCTGCAGTACTTTCTGGCTCACCTCACCGGCATAGAGACGGCCGAACCGGATGCACGGCTGTGCCAGATTAATCAGTTCCGCATCTTCCTCAATCCTATTCGCACCTACATTGTCTGGACAGTCATCACTGGGAAGTGAGTGGCGAAATATCCCGTGTTCCCTTGCCTCCGGCTAGTGCTTGGTGCCCGATTGAAGTCGGGAGCGAATTAGAGTCAACGAATGCTCAAGAAAATGATTGACAGCTACCCAAACAGCTACCTTATTAGCTACCCTAACAACTACCCTAACAGATTTCTTAACAGCTATTTTAACAGTTACCCTAATAGCTACCCTATTAGCTACCCTATTAGCTACCCTAACAGATTTCCTAACAGCTATCCTAACAGTTGCCCTAATACGAGCTAGCTACCCTAATAGCTACTTTAGCAGCTAACCCTAAAAGCTACCCCAACAGCTACCCCAACAGCTACCCCAACAGCTACCCCAACAGCTACCCCAACAGCTACCCCAACAGCTACCCCAACAGCTACCCCAACAGCTACCCCAACAGCTACCCCAACAGCTACCCCAACAGCTACCCTAACAGCCACCCCAACAGCTACCCTAGCAGCTACCCCAACAGCTACCCCAACAGCTACCCCAACAGCTACCCCAACAGCTACCCCAACAGCTACCCAACAGCTACCCCAACAGCTACCCCAACAGCTACCCCAACAGCTACCCCAACAGCTACCCCAACAGCTACCCTAACAGCCACCCCAACAGCTACCCTAGCAGCTACCCCAACAGCTACCCCAACAGCTACCCCAACAGCTACCCTAACAGCTACCCCAACAGCTACCCCAACAGCTACCCCAACAGCTACCCCAACAGCTACCCCAACAGCTACCCTAACAGCTACCCCAACAGCTACCCCAACAGCTACCCTAGCAGCTACCCCAACAGCTACCCCAACAGCTACCCCAACAGCTACCCCAACAGCTACCCCAACAGCTACCCCAACAGCTACCCCAACAGCTACCCCAACAGCTACCCCAACAGCTACCCCAACAGCTACCCCAACAGCTACCCCAACAGCTACCCCAACAGCTACCCCAACAGCTACCCTAGCAGCTACCCTAGCAGCTACCCTAGCAGCTACCCTAGCAGCTACCCTAGCAGCTACCCTAGCAGCTACCCTAGCAGCTACCCCAACAGCTACCCCAACAGCTACCCCAACAGCTACCCCAACAGCTACCCTAGCAGCTACCCCAACAGCTACCCCAACAGCTACCCTAGCAGCTACCCCAACAGCTACCCCAACAGCTACCCTAGCAGCTACCCCAACAGCTACCCTAGCAGCTACCCCAACAGCTACCCTAGCAGCTACCCCAACAGCTACCCCAACAGCTACCCCAACAGCTACCCTAGCAGCTACCCTAGCAGCTACCCTAGCAGCTACCCTAGCAGCTACCCTAGCAGCTACCCTAGCAGCTACCCTAGCAGCTACCCTAGCAGCTACCCTAGCAGCTACCCTAGCAGCTACCCTAGCAGCTACCCTAGCAGCTACCCTAGCAGCTACCCTACTAGCTACGGTTGCAATGCACTAAGAAGTAATTAACCCTCTCTGAGCTAGACTTGGTTAACGAAATCTCTGTAAATTGGACATAATTTAATTACTGGCTAGCACAACCTGAATTACTGACTATAAAAAAACGTTACTGTGATAATTAAGAAAAGCCAATCTTCTCTAATGGAATAGTGAGTCAATAAAACTAATAGATTTTAGAAAGCAATATCTTAGCGTTTCATTTATAACTGAAACCATTTTATTGTCGATTTTATTTATGAATAATTCGTACTGCATACGCCACTGCTGTACGTGAGGTATAGCTAGCTAATCTATGACCAATTTAGCTAGCTAATCTATGACCAATTTAGCTAGCTAATCTATGACCAATTTAGCTAGCTCATCTATTATCAATTTAGCTAGCTAATCTATGACCAATTTAGCTAGCTAATCTATGACCAATTTAGCTAGCTAATCTATGACCAATTTAGCTAGCTAATCTATGACCAATTTAGCTAGCTAATCTATGACCAATTTAGCTAGCTAATCTATGACCAATTTAGCTAGCTCATCTATGATCAATTTAGCTAGCTAATCTATGACCAATTTAGCTAGCTAATCTATGACCAATTTAGCTAGCTAATCTATGACCAATTTAGCTAGCTAATCTATGACCAATTTAGCTAGCTAATCTATGACCAATTTAGCTAGCTAATCTATGACCAATTTAGCTAGCTAATCTATGACCAATTTAGCTAGCTAATCTATGACCAATTTAGCTTAGCTAATGTAATGAACAATCAAGAAAGTCTATGAGAAATTTAAGTCGATTTTCTATAGAAATTTTAAATGGCAAATCTTTGATCACTTTAAAAGCGAATTAAATTTCAACTTTTTTATTAGAAACGTGCACTACGCTACTGCAAGTAGATTAAGCTGCAATTTTATGTGAAAAAACTGCACCAACCAGATACCAGCGCAGCTTTCTCAACCTGTGCATGCGCCAGTTTGACATCATCCCGCTGGGCCTGTACGCAGTGAAGGTGCTCCGCAGCCTCTGCCGGCTGTCAGTCATCACCACAGGCGTGCGCGAAGGCCTGGAAGAGCGCGCCGACTCCATGGAGCAACTGTTGAAAGCTGCCCTGCAAGAGGTGTTCATCAACGATCGTTCGCAGAGAAAGACGGTCACCTGCGACTTCATCAGACTCAAGCTCACCCCGTTCGGCAATCACAGCGTCGTGTCGTTGGCAGCGGCGGCCAAGTGCGGCAACTTCCTGTCGCTGGCCTGCTGTCAGGACGCGCTGGACAAAGACTGGTTCGGCTGCTACTTCGAGTCCGTGGGGCCTGACCGGATGCGGTCGCCGGCTTTCGTTGTGAAGCGGCAGCTGCTTGCCGCGGTGGCTCTGCTGCCGCCGCTGAATGTCGTCACCTTCTACGCTGTGATCAAGCTCAAGCGACGACGCTGGGAGCAGCGTTGGCGGTTGAGTCATCAACCGGGAATTCAACGGAACTGCGGGAGCAGCCGCATCAGCCGATGAGGAAACGCTGCCGAGCCATGCAGAAGGACGGCGTCCTGATATCCGATGGGATGTCTGAGGAGGTATGGGGAGGGTGGTTGATTATTGTGTTGCTTTTTTGAGGCCTGCTTCATGTGTCCATCCCCATCTCCATCCCCATCCTCCATCACCCATCACCATCCCCATCCCCATCCCCATCCTCATCCCCACCCCCATCCCCATCCCCATCCCCATCTCTAACCCATCCTCATCCCATCCCCATCCTCATCCCCATCGCCGCCCCCCATCCCCATCCCCATCCCCATCTCCATCCCCTTCCCCATCCCCATCCCCATCCCCATCCCCATCGCCGCCCCCATCTCCATCCCCATCCCCATCTCCATCCCCATCCCCATCCCCATCCCCATCCCCATCCCCATCCCCATCCCATCGCCGCCCCCATCTCCATCCCCATCCCCATCTCCATCCCCATCCCCATCCCCATCCCCATCCCCACCCCCATCCCCATTCCCATCTCAAATCTAAAATCCCCAACCAACCCCACCACCAGGCAGCGCCGCCAGAAGACAGGCATCAGCCGCTCCAACTGGATGTCGAAGGAGACGAGCAATTCAACGACAAACCCGAAGCCGGAGCCGATGCTCCCGACGAAGTCAACCAGGAGGAAGAAGAAGAGGAAGAAGAGGAGCCGCCGTCGATCAGCGGGTCCCGCGGCAACCTGGGGCGTCGTCGAGGTCCGCAGTCAGTCGGCGAAGGCAGCGGCAGAAGCAGCGGCGGTGGCATCGGCGGTGGCGTCGGCTTCGCCAGCAACGACCACGGCCTCGAGGAGCTGCTGAACGAGCTGGACCGCGGCGACGACAGCGACTGCAGATCGGGCTCGGATCTGCGCAGAGCACTGTCCAGCCTCGGCCAGTTTCTGAGCTCTCCGTCCGTGAAGTTCCAGTACCACCTGCTGTCACACCTGGTGCTGCTGGCCCTGCTCACTAGCACTGTGCTCTTCCATTTCCACTCGAGACTGAACCGTCTGGAGACTCTCATAGCAGTCTGGTTTGTCGGCCTGGTTGTCGAGGAGGCCATCGAGTGTCGCAATTGTAAAAGTCCGCTAATCTACCTTGGCGACATGTGGAACGTGATGGATCTGGCGAGCATTGGCCTGTTTTACCTGGGCTTCTTTGCCAAGCTGGGACTCGACCTCACCACCGGAGCGGAGGTTAGCGTTGGTTACTAATCTTGGACTGTCCGAGAGTGACACCCTAGAACAGTCTCTGACACCCTAGAACAGTCTCTGACACCCTAGAACAGTCTCTGACACCCTAGAACAGTCTCTGACACCCTAGAACAGTCTCTGACACCCTAGAACAGTCTCTGACACCCTAGAACAGTCTCTGACACCCTAGAACAGTCTCTGACACCCTAGAACAGTCTCTGACACCCTAGAACAGTCTCTGACACCCTAGAACAGTCTCTGACACCCTAGAACAGTCTCTGACACCCTAGAACAGTCTCTGACACCCTAGAACAGTCTCTGACACCCTAGAACAGTCTCTGACACCCTAGAACAGTCTCTGACACTTCAATCTTTCCAGAAAAAGTTCCCCAATTCTACATCTTTCCTTCCAATCCCATACGACTCCCAGGTGGAGCGTATGTCCTGCGTCCCAGATTTCGTGGACAGCCGGTACTACTGGATCAGAGTTCTGTACTGCGTCTGCCTGTTCCTGCTGTACTGCCGCCTCCTGTTCTACGCCGTCATCTTCAAGGCCATCGGGCCGAAAATTCGCATGATCTGCGAGATGCTCGTCACCGATTTGCTGCCATTCCTGCTCGTTCTCGGCATCTTCATGGCCGCCTTCGGCGTCTCGCTGCAGTCGCTGCTGTACCCCAACGGCTACTATCAGCGCAGGTCTGCGCCCGCGGCTAAGGGTAACGAGACTTGTGAGGACCTTCACAGCAGCCGCTGGGAGATGCAGCGCGTGTGGGTCAACCTCATCGAGAAGGCCTTCTACATCACCGTAGGCGAGTTCTTTGTCGAAGAGCTCAAAGGACTCGCCTGCGAGGAGGCCGGCTGTCCACACGAAATCGGTCGGGTTCTGGTGCCGACCGCGCTGAACTTCCTGTTCATCCTGGTCACCAACGTGCTGCTGTTGAACTTGCTGATTGCCCTGTTCAGCAAGACTGTTGACCAGATCCACGGGAATAGCACATCGGTGTGGTGAGAGTCTTTTGGTTTGTGCTTGACCCATCCTTGACCCATCCTTGACCCATCCTTGATCCATCCTTGACCCATCCTTGACCCATCCTTGACCCATCCTTGATCCATCCTTGACCCATCCTTGACCCATCCTTGACCCATCCTTGACCCATCCTTGACCCATCCTTGACCCATCCTTGACCCATCCTTGACCCATCCTTGACCCATCCTTGACCCATCCTTGACCCATCCTTGACCCATCCTTGACCCATCCTTGGCTCATCCTTGACCCATCCTTGACCAAACTCGACCCAGCTTCGACCCACGCGTGACATAGGAACACCCGAACCCCTTCTCAACCAGGTACTACAGTCGTCACTACACCGTCGAAGAATTTCAACGTCGTCTGGCCTTGCCGCCACCGCTGAACATCCTGCAGGCCGTCTACCTGCTGCTGCAACGACTGCGGGCGCCTCGCTGCCTTCACAACACCAGACTGGGTCGTCACCGCGCCACGATGCTTCGCCGTCTGCGCGGAGTCCGCAGAGAGTCCGCCGTGTTAAAGTTCGTCTACTACCTGGCTGTCCAGGCCGTTGCTATGCGATCGAAACGAGCCGAACTCTACCTGGGTTTGGTGAAGTCGAATCGAAGTCGGCACTTCACCGAGTCAACCGGGGAGACTGCGGCGGCGGCGACGCCGGCTGAGCAGCTGCAGCAGCAGCAGCCGCCGATTCAAGCGGTGGAACGACGTTTGGCCTCGTTGGACGATCAGATGAAAGACCTGCGCTCGATGCTGGAGAAGATTCTGCAACAACAACAGCAGCAGCAGCAGCAAACGTTGGAAGTCCCTCCGCCACCAAACTACCAGCTGCAGGTTCACGCGACGGAAAGTTCTTCAGAGGATGCTACGGGCGATGGAAGCCAGTTCCAGTCAGCTTTGGACTTACCTGAATAAATTTCTGTTGGAGGGACACATGCCTGTGTCAGATGAGATGTCTGTGTCAGAGATGTCTTTGAGATGTCTGTGTCAGAGGTGTCTTTGAGATGTCTGTGTCAGAGGTGTCTTTGAGATGTCTGTGTCAGAGGTGACTTTGAGGTGTCTGTGTCAGAGGTGTCTTTGAGATGTCTGTGTCAGAGGTGTCTTTGAGATGCCTGTGTCAGAGATGTCTTTGAGATGTCTGTGTCAGAGGTGTCTTTGAGATGTCTGTGTCAGGGTTGTCTTTGAGATATCTGTGTCAGAGGTGTCTTTGAGATGTCTGTGTCAGAGGTGACTTTGAGATGTCTGTGTCAGAGGTGACTTTGAGGTGTCTGTGTCAGAGGTGTCTTTGAGATGTCTGTTGTCAGAGGTGTCTTTGAGATGTCTGTGTCAGAGGTGTCTTTGAGATGTCTGTGTCAGAGGTGTCTTTGAGATGTCTGTGTCAGAGGTGTCTTTGAGATGTTTCTTGTCAGATGGGATGTCTGCCATAGTAATTTGCAGTAACTTATTACGCTTTTAATCTGAAAGCAACTACAAATCCATTATTCAAGGCTATATGCAAAATGTATTACAAAAATAATAACCCAATGCGTATGCTCCCTATATACTACTCATTTGCTATCTTGTAAGTAGTGTGTTTAGCACATCCCCAGTAGTATTGTAGAATTCATGCTATACAGTACAATACCAGTTTTTGACGGCTTTCGGATTCTGATAAAAATGAGCTCGTTTCTCATGCCCCATGTGTTCAGCTCGGCTGCTTGTTTTGCGCTGAAGCGCATGAAGTCAGGCGAGTCAGAGTTTTGTGTCTTTGACGGGTGAATTTCCAGCTGTTTACTTTTTTTAGTTTCTCCATCCCCATCTCTATCTTTATCCCAATCTCCATTCCCCATCCCCATCCCTATCCCCATCCCCATCTCTATCTCCATCCCATCCCCATCCCCATCCCCATCCCCATCCCCATCCCCATCCCCATCCCCATCCCCATCCCCATCTCTATCTCCATCCCATCCCCATCCCCATTCCCATCCCCATCCCCATCCCCATCCCCATCCCCATCTCGATCCCCATCTCATCCCCATCCCCATTCCCATCCCCATCCCCATCCCCATCCCCATCCCCATCCCCATCTCTATCTCCATCCCATCCCCATCCCCATCCCCATCCCCATCCCCATCCCCATCCCCATCCCCATCCCCATCCCCATCCCCATCCCCATCCCCATCTCTATCTCCATCCCATCCCCATCCCCATTCCCATCCCCATCCCCATCCCCATCCCCATCCCCATCCCCATCCCCATCTCTATCTCCATCCCATCCCCATCCCCATCCCCATCCCCATCCCCATCCCCATCCCCATCCCCATCTCGATCCCCATCCCATCCCCATCCCCATTCCCATCCCCATCCCCATCCCCATCCCCATCCCCATCTCGATCCCCATCCCATCCCCATCCCCATCCCCATCCCCATCCCCATCCCCATCCCCATCCCCATCCCCATCCCCATCTCGATCCCCATCCCCATCTCGATCCCCATCCCCATCCCCATCTCCATCCCTAAATCCATCCCCATCTCAAATAATCTGCCTCATCTCCGACTCCAGCTTCAAACTCGGAGACTGTCTCACTGTCTACTATGTTTATAGAAGCAAGTGAAGTTTTTTGTTAATCTTTTTCGAGCTTCGCCAGCAGATTCAAGGACAGATGAGCCTATACCGTGAGCATGTTAGCACAACCGTGTCTCCACACAGAGCACCCCGCTCTGACAGCATAATTAGCTTTGGACCCGAGTTTGTAAAGAAGAAATTCTGTTCTTACCTGGCTGACAGCACACATAACAGATATCAGCTTTCATTGCTTTTGCGTGCTCCCGTTATCGTATTGTAAAATTCTTTAAAAGCACAAAGTCACGAAATACAAAGACTAAGACAAAGAGTATTCGCTACAAAGACAATTTCATTTATAGATTTGAGAAGGGTAACTTGAGAACTGCCACAGTCATTGGCCCCTCTGGCTCTGTGTTGCGCTTCATTCGAAACACGATTTCAAATGATAATAGATCTACATGCCGGATCTGCAGTTACATCTGTGCGCCTTGGACCCGAGCCCCAACACGCACACAAGTTAGCTCTGGTGTAGGGCTGGCGATAAATCTGATTCTGAATATTAATAATCTATCAGATTCCCCGTAGTTAGATGCTTTCTAACATGATTCTTGGACACTGAGGCTGCTGAATCATTGATACTGAGGCTGCTGAATCATTGGCACTGAGGCTGCTGAATCATTGATACTGAGGCTGCTGAATCATTGATACTGAGGCTGCTGAATCATTGGCACTGAGGCTGCTGAATCATTGGCACTGAGGCTGCTGAATCATTGATACTGAGGCTGCTGAATCATTGATACTGAGGCTGCTGAATCATTGACACTGAGGCTGCTGAATCATAGACACTGAGGCTGCTGAATCATAGACACTGAGGCTGCTGAATCATTGACACTGAGGCTGCTGAATCATAGACACTGAGGCTGCTGAATCATTGGCACTGAGGCTGCTGAATCATAGACACTGAGGCTGCTGAATCATTGACACTGAGGCTACTGAATCATTGACACTGAGGCTGCTGAATCATTGACACTGAGGCTGCTGAATTATTGACACTGAGGCTGCTGAATCATAGACACTGAGGCTGCTGAATCATTGACACTGAGGCTGCTGAATCATAGACACTGATGCTGCTGAATCATTGGCACTGAGGCTGCTGAATCATTGACACTGAGGCTACTGAATCATTGACACTGAGGCTGCTGAATCATTGACACTGAGGCTGCTGAATCATTGACACTGAGGCTGCTGAATCATTGACACTGAGGCTGCTGAATCATTGATACTGAGGCTGCTGAATCATTGACACTGAGGCTGCTGAATCATTGACACTGAGGCTGCTGAATCATTGACACTGAGGCTGCTGAATCATTGACACTGAGGCTGCTGAATCATTGATACTGAGGCTGCTGAATCATTGACACTGAGGCTGCTGAATCATTGACACTGAGGCTGCTGAATCATTGGCACTGAGGCTGCTGAATCATTGACACTGAGGCTGCTGAATCATTGACACTGAGGCTGCTGAATTATTGACACTGAGGCTGCTGAATCATAGACACTGAGGCTGCTGAATCATTGACACTGAGGCTGCTGAATCATTGACACGGAAGCTACTTAATGATTTTCTGTTCTTCATAGCCCTATCATTATTCAGGTTTTTCTTTGACGCTTTCATGCCCAATATTTTCTGTCACAAGACATCACTTTCAACTTTGGCAGTAAACACTGGACCCCTGCACATTGAGACCAGAAGACTCATACACCCCCTTGAACCAAAGGCCCCAAGGCTGTAAAAGAATTAACTTAGCAACAGAGAGAGTATCGCCCTGATTCAATAATGAAGTCGATGTTTTCCCAAGAAAAAGCTGACAACTTCGTTACGGACCGAGTGTTGACCGTATTTGTAAGCCTGTAATCTCTGTCAGAACGAATCTTCCACTATGCATAGGCCCTTCATTTTTCTTTGCTTATCCTTTGTTTCCAACGCATTTTTCCTGCGTTATATATATATCTCTCTCTCTGGCCTCTGTGAGCTTTCTGCTTCCAGCTTCTTTCATCTTGGCATCTTCTAAAAGTGGTGTGCTCCATACTTTGAAGCTGCTCTCTGCTGGAGCATTTGCTTGACTGCTCTGTCACTCTGCTTTCTTTCCCATCTCTTTACTGTCTTCTCCGTCACTCTACTGTCTCCCCTGTCACTCTACTGTCTCCTCAGTCACTCTACTGTCTCCCCTGTCACTCTACTGTCTCCTCAGTCACTCTACTGTCTCCCCTGTCACTCTACTGTCTCCCCTGTCACTCTACTGTCTCCCCTGTCACTCTACTGTCTCCTCAGTCACTCTACTGTCTCCCCTGTCACTCTACTGTCTCCCCTGTCACTCTACTGTCTCCTCAGTCACTCTACTGTCTCCCCTGTCACTCTACTGTCTCCCCTGTCACTCTACTGTCTCCTCAGTCACTCTACTGTCTCCCCTGTCACTCTACTGTCCCCCTGTCATTCTACTGTCTCCCCTGTCACTCTACTGTCTCCCCTGTCACTCTACTGTCTCCCCTGTCACTTTACTGCCTCCCCTGTCACTCTACTGTCTCCTCTGTCACTCTACTGTCTCCCCTGTCACTTTACTGCCTCCCCTGTCACTCTACTGTCTCCTCTGTCACTCTACTGTCTCGTCAGTCACTCTACTTTCTTCTCAGTCACTCTACTTTCTTCTCAGTCACTCTTCTTTCTTCTCAGTCACTGTAGTTTTAATGCAGCCTAAATCAGTAAAAAAGCCACACTCGAGTCTCCAAGCTTTGAACAGATTCTCAATCTCAATTAGCCAGGCTAATGGCTCACAAAAGGAAACCAATGAACAACGCAGCCAAAGGTCGCACGACACACCCAGCGCCTCTGTGCTCTACTTGCCTAATGGCATTTAATCTCCAAGTTGAGTCCAGCTGTGAAATGTCTGACCTGCCTGTCTGCCCGTCAGCCTCCAGATGTCTGAGCTAATTTCAACTGATAACAACAATCGAACCTTGCGCTCGCCCTATAATGGAATTTTTGTCACCCGAAATCAAAAGAGTAACACGCTACATTCCCAGACTCCACTCTACCTTGGTCACGCCTCATCACCACCACAGAAGCCGCTATTGTTGTGTTTTGTTATAGTATGCGCATAAAAAGCTAGCAAATCTTTTGGAGTGCTTTGCCACCTGAATGCGACAATCTGCCTGGGGGCCTAAATTAACTGAGATGGATGGACCTGCCTCCAGAATCGTCTTCCTATCGTTATGCTTCATCAAATTGTCGAGCCCCAGCCTCCGCGCTTCTATCGTGTTAAGAAAGCATTATAATTATTATTATTAGCAAGCAATATTCCTCGCGGACAGGTAAGTTGAGAGACAGATTTGCCGAAATCAACTGATTCAATCTGCCTCCTCCTGTTCGATGAATAATTATCGAACATTTAGCAGAAGTTGTTATAGTGTGCATACAAAGCTATTTTGAATGACTTTCTGACCACCGCGGGAACATTTGCGTGCAAAACTTTGGAGCGAAGCAAAAAGCGTCTAAAATAATTAACCATCTTGATTTGCTGACTGAATACCTGCCGTTGTAAGAAGCCGCAGTGCTGCACGCTATCACAAAAAAAGATTTGCGCAGTAAAAAAACGGAGTCAAAAAACCAATTCAACGAAAATATATCTGTTCGGGGACCACTGTGTAGGATTCCAGATTGGAAACTGGGTTTTGTTGGAAAGTTACCCGTATAACAAATGCTCTTTACTCTCTGCTCACTACTCTCTGCTCTCTACTATCTACTCTCTGCTCCCTACTCTCTACTCTCTACTCTCTGCTCTCTACTCTGCTCTTTACTCTCTGCTCTTTACTCTCTACTCTCTGCTCTCTACTCTGCTCTTTACTCTCTGCTCTCTACTCTCTACTCTCTGCTCTCTACTCTCTGCCCTCTACTCTCTGCTCTCTACTCTCTGCTCTCTACTCTCTGATCTCTGCTCTCTACTCTCTGTTCTCTACTCTCTACTCTCTGCTCTCTGCTCTCTACTCTCTGCTCTATACTCTCTACTCTCTACTCTCTACTCTCTACTCTCTACTCTCTACTCTCTACTCTCTACTCTCTACTCTCTGCTCTCTACTCTCTGCTCTCTACTCTCTACTTCCACAACCATGAGTGTCATTTAGGAAAAATTGTAGGCGAAATTTCCGCTTTTTGACGCTTTTACTTTCCCGGTTGCCGATCCCGTCCAGGCTTCTCATCCAGAAGTCCTGGCTCGGTCCCTGTGCAAGCCTAATTTCGCTTATTTTTTCACTGCATCTCAACTGGAGCAGGGAAACGAAAAAAATGGAAACTTTTCGTTTTCAATTAACTTTCCATTTCACCTTCAAAGCGAAATTCGGGAACAGACTGAAGAATTTGGGTTTTTGTTGGGCAGTCAGAAATGTTGTTAAACTGACTCAACTTTCCATTTTCGGGGCGAGCTTGGGAAACAGGACTGCCACGATCTGAACTGATAAAAACTGGATTGAATTTAGCTTGTCACTGGCTTTTACCACTGGCCAACTGCGATAATGCAATAGCTTTGTGACATTACTCTCAACTATTTACTCTGTACTCTCTACTGTCTACTCTCTACTGTCTACTGTCTACTGTCTACTCTCTACTGTCTACTGTCTACTGTCTACTCTCTACTGTCTACTGTCGACTCTCTACTGTCTACTGTCTACTGTCTACTCTCTACTGTCTACTGTCTACTGTCTACTCTCTACTGTCTACTGTCGACTCTCTACTGTCTACTCTCTACTCTCTACTGTCTACTCTCTACCGTCTACTGTCTACTCTCTACTGTCTACTGTCTACTCTCTACTGTCTTCTGTCTACTCTCTACTCTCTTCTGTCTACTCTCTACTCTCTTCTGTCTACTCTCTACTCTCTTCTGTCTACTCTCTACTCTCTTCTGTCTACTCTCTACTCTCTTCTGTCTACTCTCTACTGTCTACTCTCTACTGTCTACTCTCTACTGTCTACTGTCTACTCTCAACTCTCAACTATCTACTGTCTACTGTCTACTCTCTACTGTCTACTCTCTACTGTCTACTCTCAACTCTCAACTATCTACTGTCTACTGTCTACTCTCTACTGTCTACTGTCTACTGTCTACTGTCTACTGTCTACTCTCAACTCTCAACTATCTACTGTCTACTGTCTACTCTCAACTGTCTACTCTCAACTCTTAACTGTCTACTGTCTACTGTCTACTCTCTACTGTCTACTCTCAACTCTCAACTGTCTACTGTCTACTCTCAACTGTCTACTCTCAGTGTCTACTCTCAACTGTCTACTCTCAGTTTCTACTGTCTAATGTCTACTGTCTACTGTTTATTGTCCTCTCTCTGCTGTCTGTCTACTGTCTACTCTCTCCTTCTCACTGCTCTCTACTCCCTAACGTCTATTTTCGGTTCCTTGATTCAATTTCTAACCCCAACTGCTCGCCGCTTTGATCGCGGGCAGAGAGGGTTCCAAAAAGTTTGCTGCTATCTCTAAAAAATCCCTTAACCGCAAATTGCTTTCCCTAATGACGGGTCCTTTGAAAAAATTCCAACACCTGAACGAGTTTATAAAATCAATTTTTCTTAGTTCGAAAAAGATTTTCAAGTTCCGAGATGTGAGAAATTGGCAAGTGTGACGAATGCCGCGTGTGGAAACTTGAAGTGAGTGCCGAACGGTAAAGCGGTTATGGGCAAGTGAGCAAATAATCATTAGGAAACAATTAGCACCTGAGGCAGCGGGGGGTGGGGGTGGCGGCTGCGGTGGGCTAATGACTTTGGGCTCGGCGGGGGGTTATAAGGCGGCGGCCGCGCCGGGGTCAGGAGGAAAGCGAGTGGAACTGATGAAAAACCGCGTTTTGGGGGGCTGCATGGCTGGTCAACTTTCAAGCGGCAATTCTAAGTCTCGCCCGAGACTGGGCGAGCTCTCTAAGAGTTATTTTCGATCGGTATTGCCCTAGTGCTTGCTTTGGAGTTGATCCTCTCGGTGTGATGGGGCGGATAGAGGAGGGATAAAGGAGAGAGAAGAGATGATGGAGGAGAGAGAGGATTGAGGAGGAGAGGTGAGAGGAGAGAGGATAAAGGTGAGATGTGAAATGGGAGAGGAGAGGAGAGAGGAGAGAGAAAGATGAGAGATGAGAGAGGTGAGAGGAGAGAGGAGAGCAGTGGCGTAGCCAGGAATTTCAATTGGGGGGGGGGGGCGGATTGGCCTGGCTGGCCATGCCTTATGCCATTGCCACTTTTGGCGCCGCAGGCACTCATTTTGGCGCCACAGACACTCATTTTGGCGCCACAGACACTCATTTTGGCGCCGCAGGCACTCATTTTAGCGCCGCAGGCACTCATTTTGGCGCCGCAGGCACTCATTTCGGCGCCGCAGGCACTCATTTCGGCGCCACAGACACTCATTTTGGCGCCACAGACACTCATTTTGGCGCCGCAGGCACTCATTTTAGCGCCGCAGGCACTCATTTTGGCGCCGCAGGCACTCATTTTAGCGCCGCAGGCACTCATTTTGGCGCCGCAGGCACTCATTTTGGCGCCGCAGGCACTCATTTCGGCGCCGCAGGCACTCATTTCGGCGCCACAGACACTCATTTTGGCGCCACAGACACTCATTTTGGCGCCGCAGGCACTCATTTTAGCGCCGCAGGCACTCATTTTAGCGCTGCAGGCACTCATTTTGGCGCCGCAGGCACTCATTTTGGCGCCGCAGGCACTCATTTTGGCGCCGCAGGCACTCATTTGCCTCCTGGTTTTTGGTATCCGCCGCGCCCAACCCCACCCCCCCTGTCTACTCCACTGGAGGAGAGAGGAGAGAGGTGAGAGGAGAGAGGTGAGAGGAGAGAGGTGAGAGGAGAGAGAGAGGTGAGAGGAGAGAAGAGAGAGGAGAGAGGTGAGAGGAGAGAGGTGAGAGGAGAGAGAGGTGAGAGGAGAGAAGTGAGAGGAGAGAGTGAGAGGAGAGAGGTGAGAGGAGAGAGGTGAGAGGAGAGAGAGAGGTGAGAGGAGAGAAGTGAGAGGAGAGAAGTGAGAGGAGAGAGGTGAGAGGAGAGAAGTGAGAGGAGAGAAGTGAGAGGAGAGAGGTGAGAGGAGAGAGGAGAAAGGTGAGAGGAGAAAGGAGGAGAGGAGAGAGGAGAGAGGAGAGAAGAGAGAAGAGAAGTGAGGGAGAGAGGAGAGAGGAGAGAGGAGAAAGGAGGAGAGGAGAGAGGAGAGAGGAGAAGAGAAAGAGAAGGGAGCACGGGGAAAGCAGAGACTGCGGCGCACAGGCATCAGGTGAGGGAGCAGAGAGCAGGCGAGAGTGTCAGCCATAGTTTAAGCCGGTCATAACTTTGAGCTTCGAACCAAATAAAAACTCGCCCAGCTTTAATAGGCGACAAAGCTAATTAGGGCCTGCGCTAATCTTTCTCAACACGCTCGATCTCCAAATCTGTCCTCCACCAGTCTGTCTGTCTGTCCGAGTCTCAGCGCGCTGAAAACGTCGAAAATTCCCCATGCTCGCTTCCTCACTTCATTGTCAGATTTTTTCAACCCCGGCAAA
>NIVC01001936.1:144193-155803 GCA_002269645.1 Macrostomum lignano
TGATCAGGCCTCCGGAGGCTGGGCAAATTTATGATGACGGGAAAGTGGCTCTTACCGAAGTGAGAGAATGAGAGAGAGAGAGAGAGAGAGAGCTTGCCGTCAGCTTACTGATCCTTCACGGTAGCTTTACTAGCTCTCAATCTTATACCCACTTCTGCATTTCCGGCTACAGAGCCCCGTCTGCCAGTCTGACTGGCAAAAAAAGATTATGAATTCAACTTTATTGAAAGAGTTTTGTAAAAAAATCAACTCTGTATTCTTATAGCTGCAGGCCCAGTTTGTATAAAACATTTCTACTAAAGAAATTCACTGAGATTCATTTTTAAATATCCTCTTCTGGGATTACTGCAACATCCGCCAGCATCTTTGCCTCAGCCACCTTCATCAGCACCAACTGGCTGTGATTTCTTTAGCAAGCAAAAAATTGAGAGTTTCTGCACCCGGAACAAGACTGGGGCGACTTTCTCGCTATGCTGAATGCCATTGTGAAGGGTTCAGTCTAGTGAAAGTTGAGGGAATCAAGGTTTTTTAAATACACGACAACTGTCACTCACTTTGATTGGGGGTTGGGGTTGTTTGCCCCAACAATGGACATTGTGGCTGCCTTAATGGGATTGAAGAGAAGACGGAGAGTGCAGTCTGAGATTTAATGGGGGTGTGAGCAGACAGGAAAGGGAGGAGAGAAAAAGGAGTAGGGAGCGGAGAGAGGAAAGAAGAGAGCGGAGAGAGAGGGTGGAGAAGGGAGCGGAAAAAGGGGAGAAGGGAGCGGAGTGAGAGGGGAGAAGGGAGAGGAGAGAGGGAGAAGGGAGCGGAAAGAGGGGAGAAGGGAGAGGAGAGAGGGGAGAAGGGAGAGGAGAGAGGGGAGAAGGGAGCGGAAAGAGGGGAGAAGGGAGAGGAGAGAGGGGAGAAGGGAGCGGAGAGAAAGGGGAGAAGAGAGAGGAGAGAGAGGGGAGAAGGGAGAGGAGAGGGGGAGAAGGGAGCGGAGAGAAGGGAGAAGGGAGAGGAGAAAGGGGAGAAGGGAGAGGAGAGGGGGAGAAGGGAGAGGAGAGAGGGGAGAAGGGAGCGGAAAGAGGGGAGAAGGGAGAGGAGAGAGGGGAGAAGGGAGCGGAAAGAGGGGAGAAGGGAGAGGAGAGAGGGGAGAAGGGAGCGGAAAGATGGGAGAAGGGAGCGGAGAGGAAGGAGAAGGGAGCGGAGAGAAAGGGGAGAAGAGAGAGGAGAGGGGGAGAAGTGAGAGGAGAAAGGGGAGAAGGGAGCGGAGAGAAGGGAGAAGGGAGCGAAAAGATAGGGAGGAGGAGAGAATGTGATGAAAGAAGAGTTCATCACAAAACAATACGGTAGATTTCATTTTCAGATTCAATCAAATATGAAAGTCCAAATTGAGCGAATTTTTTTATCTACAATAAATTTTTCTGCGACAAATTTGCAAGCCCAGGCATTAACTGCGCAGGGACTGAACGTGCGATAAGTGTATTTATTAATAATGATAATTATTATTGTTAATATCTTCGTTCATAATTGTGACGTTTACTGCCATTTTTAATACGAGCATTGTTTATTAAATCAATGAAAAATTTGCATTCAAAACTTGTTTTCAAGCAATAATTACATTATATAAACATTTTTGTTTAACAAAACTGCTTCAAGTTCAAACAAAAACAGTAAAACAAAGGAAGTAAAACAAGCATTAAAACAAAAGACTTTTAATAATATTCTTATTAATAAACAGAGACGTGATTTTGTTTTAAACTTTAACGAGTTAAGCAAGAACTGTGACTAGGGAGGGGCCGAACAATGAAACATTTCTTAGAAAGCTCAAACGCGTTCGAATAGATTAAAAGCGAACAAGTGTATTCATATTTATTTGGAATACTTTGATGCCTTGCATCCGGACACTGCGACGCAATCAGAGGGGGTGCTTGCGTACACTTTTGCCGATCAGGCGCCTTGACTAGCTGAGTAGTTTTACAGGAAACTGCGTGAGCTTGGAATGTGGGATTTTTTATTTGGGATGCGGGATTTGGGATATGGGATTTTGGGATTTTTGGGATTTTGTGATTCTGGGATTTTGGGATTTGGGATTTTGGAATTTGCGATATGGGATTCGGGAATTGGGACTTTGGGATTTGGGATTTGGGATTTTGAGATTCGGGATTTTGGGATTTGTGATTCAAGATTTGGATTTTAGGATTTTTGGGATAGGGATTTGGGATTTGGGATTTGAGATTCGGGATTTCGGGATTCTGGGATTCTGGGATTTTTGGAATTTCGGATTAGGGACCTAATATGTCGGGGCTGAAAAATATGGTTTAGATTTGGGACTTTGAGACTTTTTATTATTAATAGGGATCTGGGATTGGGATTTATAAATCTGAATTAGCGATGAGAAGAATCTAAGTATCGACCACAACAAAGCAATGTTTAAAAAAATTTAATCCGAGCCATTAACTCAAGCTCGCGGCGGCTGCTCAAGAGCTCGTGTTCAACAGAAGCGGTCGAGTCGCTCTCGACATTGTCGACGTTGGCGGCGTAGACGCCTCCTCCGGAGCCAGTAGGCTAGCCATGTCGAAGCCTCGCTTCCGTCGTACCACCGGAGTGGCGTCAAAGTTGCCCAGAAACTGTTGCTGGGGAGTCTGGAACGGCGGCTGATGCTGCTGCTGCTGCTGCTGATGTTGCAGAAACGGCGCCGGCGGAAACGATGACGTCATTGGCAGGCCGAAATCTGCGCCGGCCGCTGCGGCAGCGGCTGCCATGGCGGCTGCGGCCTGCCAGTCGAAGCATTTGTCGGGGCCGGTTGGCGACGGGGTCGGCGTGTCCTCCTCGTCGGGGCAGGCCAGCCCCATCGCTTTGCGCACCTTGCGCTGGGCCCGACGCCGGCGGAAGTCGCCTCGCTTAAAGTCGTCGAGATTGGCCGGGTGAATCGACCAGTAGTGACCCTTGCCGTTGGAGGAGCGGCCTTCAATTGGGCGGGGGTGTAAGTTTGTCGTGAATTGGGATTCTTCTAGCTGTGGGATTATTTTCCCCTTTTGGAATTCTTACAGCTTTGGGATTCTTTTCCTCTCTTTGGGATTCTTCCATGCAGCTTTGGGATTCTTTTCCCATATTCGGGATTCTTTTCTCCTTTTGGGATTCTTTTCCCCTTTTGGGATTCTTCCATGCAGCTTTGGGATTCTTTTCCCATATTTGGGAATCCTTTCCCCTTTTAGTATTATTTTCCCCTATTTGGGATTTCCCCCAATTTGGGAATCTTTTCCCCAATCTGGGATTCTTTTCCCCAATCTGGGATTCTTTTCCCCAATCTGGGATTCTTTTCCCCATTTGGGATTCTTTTCCCCATTTGGGATTCTTTTTCCCTATTTGGGATTCTTTTGCCCTATTTGGGATTCTTTTCCCCAATCTGGGATTATTTTCCCCTTTTGGGACTATTCTAGCTTTCGGATTCTTCCAACTTTGGGATTCTTTTCCCCTATTTGGGATTCTTTTCCCCTATTTGGTATTCTGCATCTTTCGCGGTGCGCAACACTGAACAGAAAGGTAATTTAATTGCTAATTTGGCTAATCCAACACAGCTGAGCAAAATCAGATCAACAAAAAGGAAATGGGGCTGGTTCAATATTTTTTGCCTTGCCAATAAGGGATATCTAATTATGGGGATCTGAGAGAGCCATGAAATAAAGCATTTTTCTTCTTGTTTCTGTTTTGCCATCTCGAGCTGCCATCTGCAACACCTGGTCTAACATATTGGTAGGCTAATTCTCTTCTTTGCCTACAGCTATTGCTAGATATTTTCATTAGATAGTTCAACAAAAAGCTTAAAAAATTCAAATGTAGCAGTTTTTTGTTTAACTTGACAAAAATATTTATGAATTTTGCTGGGCCGCTTTGGCCCTACAAAACACGAAGGCGCTTCTCTTTTCACAGATTTTTTATAAGGAGAAATTATTAGAATGGAGCGGGCTGGGGCCTCTTCAGCTCGTTAATAATTAATTGCGGCTGTCTTGAAAAGGACTCAGCACCAACATCCCGAGACCTATGCTCAGACAATTGTGGAGCACGTAATTTATATTTTATAATAGCAACAATTCTGCTCTCTCCGCTGACTCCTGGGCACATCCAAGATCGCCAATACCGTACGCTGGCACTCACTCGTACACACGCTCGCACAGGATGTACAGCAGCCCCTTGACTTTCTAGTGGGTCCTGTCGCGACTTTCCTAGTCATTTCTTAGTTCACCTTCACTTGTCTCTGTTTACTGTTTTCTCTCTCTCTCTGTCTAGCTCAATCTTGTTATTCTTATCTCTCTCTCTCCCTTGCTGCCTTCTGATTGGCTCTCCATTCTCGCCTCTCTCTTCAGTCGCGCACTTCACCCCTCTCCTTATTATCTGGAGTCAAGCCCCCTCTATATTAGTCATATAAATATACTTGTTTATACTTGCCCTGCGCCCACTTACTGGCTTATCTTAGATTCAATTTAACTCTAATTTAAATATCTCATAATTCAATCGTTAGTATTTTCTCTACAGGTCCGTCTAGTGAGGGTGTCACTCCAGACTCTTGGTTGTAATCCCTAAAATCCCCCCACAAAACTGTTTCACCACCAAGATCAGATCACTGCCCATTAATTCCTATTTAAACAGTCATTCAACACACAGCAGTGAGTAAAGACGGGGCCAAGTGAAGGCTCCCATGAGCTGCCTTCACGCTACTGTGGAGCAGGTGTTAACGCTGTTGAATTATTCACAGGTTGTTGTGCTATATTTGGTTCTCTGGGTCTTATTTGTAAATTCAAAAGAAGACAGGCTTTTATATAAAACTGGAATCGTGACGGGCAGACAGTGCTGCCCCATCAATATTGATAAGTTTTTGAGACCAGCTGCGATCTCCTGCTCTGAACCATGGCTAATCTTTCATCCCCAAATTGTGCGGACTCGGCATTTGGTGAGCCTCTAATCTGTAATCCCAAAATTCCAACAGTAGCAAGAAGTCTCCGGATCCTCCTTTCCCTGTTTGCAAGAGAAGCAGCTGATTAATAATTTTTTACTTTTCTTTTGTATTTCGACTGGAGAGTCCTCAAATTGGCTTTGCCTGCTTGTTGCTGGGAATGACAGGCAAATCCTGGTGGCGCAGAGTGAGAAAAACACATCAATTATGTTTGCCAAACTTCCCACTTTGGGCGCCTCTGCATTTTATGGGGTGCGGGACAGGCAGACTTCACCTGTCTGAGCACCTGTCAGTCAAATCAGTAAATCAGTCTGTCATGGGGGAAAGTGACAGTCTGTCTATCTATCTATCTATCTATCTATCTATCTATCTATCTATCTATCTATCTATCTATCTATCTATCTATCTATCTATCTATCTATCTATCTATCTATCTATCTATCTATCTATCTATCTATCTATCTATCTATCTATCTATCTATCTATCTATCTATCTATCTATCTATCTATCTATCTATCTATCTATCTATCTATCTATCTATCTATCTATCTATCTATCTATCTATCTATCTATCTATCTATCTATCTATCTATCTATCTATCTATCTATCTATCCAGCCCAGACAGCAAGTTAGGAAGGCAGAACCCAAGCAGACTCAGGCAAGCTCAAACTCAGCCCCCTGCCACCGACCACCCACCGGGCCAAATTGCAAACTTATTAGTTGTTGAAGGCAAGCTTGGCTTAGTGGAAAAGGGGCGGAGTCCTCCGAGCACTGGTAGGTGGCATCCACTTTGCTTTCACGCCACATCGTGGCTCTGCTTTTTCCGTTGTTGGCTTGGCTTAGAATTACACGGCAGTTTTATGGCGCCCCTCCAAACGAGTGTTTAGTAGGGCCAGCTCCCATTGTTGCCAAATAAACTCCAGTTTGAGTCCTTCGAGCTCCGAAGCCCCATAATTGCTCTTACTCAATTCTTGTAAAGAGAAGATTATGCGGGCACCGAGTGGTTTAATAATCAGATCAAAACTGGAAATCTTGGCGTCTGTGCAAAAACTGCTCAAATTAACAGCGCTGCTGTGTCCTATTGCAGCTCAGTGCTGAGTAGGGTACTCACCAACTTTGACGAAGCAGTCATTTAGCGACAGATTGTGCCGAATCGAGTTTCTCCAGCCGGGACCTCTGGTGCGGAAGTAGGGATAGTTGTCCAGAATCCACTGGTAGATGTCGCTGAGCACCATCTTTCTCTCCTTGGAGCTGAGGATGGCCATGCCGATCAGGCCTGGGAATTGTGATGGGGGATATTTATGATGCTGCGCAGACAGACAAAAAGACAGACAGACAGACAGACAGACAGACAGACAGACAGGCAGACAGACAGACAGACAGACAGACAGACAGACAGACAGACAGACAGACAGACAGACAGACAGACAGACACCAAGACAGGCAGACACCAAGACAGGCAGACACCAAGACAGGCAGACACCAAGACAGGCAGACACCAAGACAGGCAGACACCAAGACAGGCAGACACCAAGACAGGCAGACACCAAGACAGGCAGACACCAGGACAGGCAGACACCTAGACAGGCAGACACCAGGACAGGCAGACACCTAGACAGGCAGACACCAAGACAGGCAGACACCAGGACAGGCAGACACCAAGACAGGCAGACACCAGGACAGGCAGACACCAGGACAGGCAGACACCTAGACAGGCAGACACCTAGACAGGCAGACACCAAGACAGGCAGACACCAGGACAGGCAGACACCAGGACAGGCAGACACCAAGACAGGCAGACAGGCAGACACACAATCATTATGAGGTACCCTCATAAGGATTAGTGTGCCAGGGCACCTGTAACACCTCATACTTATACTACGTCCAATGCTATGCTTTTCGAAAAATAATTTTAATCGGCATTGACAGCATTAAATCTACCTGATCATATTCCCTCCAAAAGTGGTTTCGAATTGTTGCACATGCACTGGGTGCCCAGAGCCATGGTACGATCTTGCTACGATTTCAATACATGTAGCCATACGTATTGAGCGCAACTAACAACTGCCCAAACAGGTTATGGCTTAGTAATACCCTGGAGGGCCAAGTCGCGACATGCACTCTGCCTCCCTGATTAGATCGCTAAGACCTCAGTAACAATTATTAGACAATTCTTTGTGATATTCCATACAATAGAGAGCATGTATTGCTTTTAAATCGATAAAATTTTCCTAATATATGTATGCGTGTAACCTGAGGGAGATTATATTAGAACAGATAATATAATTGTACTCATTGCAAGGATTAAAATTGGTGCAAAATGTCCCTGTCTGTTGATAAATATTCATATTCATGTGCGAACTTGCTGGATTCGGTGTCTATATACTTGCGTTGCGTATACGAGATTGGGAGAGAGCGGAAAAAATAGAGAGGGAGAGAGCGGAAAAGATCGGGAGAGAGCGGAAAAGATTGGAGGAGGGAGCGGAAAAGATCGGGAGAGAGCGGAAAGAATAGGAAGAGAGCGGAAAAGATCGGGAGAGAGCGGAGAAGATTGGGAGAGAGCGGAAAGGATAGAGAGAGAGCGGAGAAGATCGGGAGGGAGCGGAAAAGATTGGAGGTGAGAGCGGAAAAGATCAGAAGAGAGCGGAAAAGATCAGAAGAAAGTGGAAAATATCGTGAGAGAGCGGAAAACATCGTGAGAGAGCGGAAAAGATTGTAGGAGGGAGCGGAAAAGATCGGGAAAGAGTGGAAAAGATCGGGAGAGAGCGGAAAACATCGTGAGAGAGCGGAAAAGATTGGAGGAGGGAGCGGAAAAGATCGGGAAAGAGTGGAAAAGATCGGGAGAGAGCGGAAAGAATAGGAAGATAGCGGAAAAGATTGGAGGTGAGAGCGGAAAAGATCGAAGGAGAGAGCGGAAAAGATCAGAAGAGAGCGGAATATATAGACAGAGCGGAAAGGATCGGGAGAGAGCGGAAAGGATCGGGAGAGAGCGGAAAGGATCGGGAGAGAGCGGAAAGGATCGGGAGAGAGCGGAAAGGATCGGGAGAGAGCGGAAAGGATCGGGAGAGAGCGGAAAGGATCGGGAGAGAGCGGAAAGGATCGGGAGAGAGCGGAAAGGATCGGGAGAGAGCGGAAAGGATCGGGAGAGAGCGGAAAGGATCGGGAGAGAGCGGAAAGGATCGGGAGAGAGCGGAAAGGATCGGGAGAGAGCGAAAGGATCGGGAGAGAGCGGAAACGATGGGAAGAGAGCGGTGTTAGAACTATGACTCACCAATATAGCTGTGATTTGGCTTTGGTTCCTCCCGGAAGAAGAGCGAAGCCGGCAGGAACTGCCTGGGATCCGCCCCAGCCGCCGTGGCCTTGTAGATCAAATCAGCCGTTGCGGCAGAGACGTGCGGCGGTAGAAACGCCGGGTGCGGCGTCGGAGGAGGCTGATGTGGAAAGCTCTGCTGCTGGTGATGCTGCTGCTGGTGCTGCTGTTGCTGCTGCTGGTGCTGCTGTTGCTGCTGCTGCGGCGGGTGCGGCGGGTGCGGCAGCGGGTGCAGATGGGGCGGCGGACCGCCAGCGGCAGCGGCAGCAGCGGCGGCAGCAGCCAGAAATCCTGGCGGCGGCGGCCTGAAGGCTCCGACAGGCGGTGGCAAGAAGAAATGCGGATGCTGCGCCAGGTGATGCGGCGAGTTCAGGGCGGCGCCGGGCTCACAAGCTGCGGCTCCGCTGGCAGTTGATGAGGCGCTGGAGGCTGCCGCCGCGGCCGCTGCTGCAGCGGCTCTCACGGCGAGAAACGATGGCAAAGAAGGCGACGCGCTGGCAGCTTGCAGCAGCGGCGGCGGTGGCAGCTGCTGGTGTTGTTGCTTTTGCTGATGATGCGCTGAAGCAGACGATGCGGGTCGCTCGTCGGCCGAATCGGGCTCAGTTGACATGTCTGCTTGCTGTTGTGCGAGGACTTGGATAGTTAGTGTACACTGATTCGGGCCAGTTTTGAAATGCTGGATGAAGTGGCTGCCGCTCTCTGGCGGCAATCGGTTTTGTGAGCAGTTTGAGCTCAGGAGAGCTGGGGGAGCGGGGCTTGGGACAGGCGGGAGGCGGAGGAAGGGCTCGGATTGGCTGCCGGGGGGTAGGAGGGGGTGTGGGGCTACTCAGAACCAGACTCAAGTTGTCGGACCCTCTCCCCCAACCCATCCTCCGCCACCTCCTCGACAAGTTTCACCTCTCTTTCCCGTTGAAGTCAGTCAAGTTCTCAAAAGCTTCTCTCTGAAGGCGCCTCTGAGTCCCGCTGGACTCTGCTGGAAGCTGCGACTGCCGGGCACTGCACTGCGAGAGGTGCCTCTCCGCACAGCGTGGTACCTCTCGCCGATGTGTGTGCGTTTTTGAGAAGTTTAACTGTCAAAATCAGCTGGATATTTCGCTTATTCTATTGTCTGAGCAGGGACAAGAGATTAACGGTTTAAAATATGAATAAATATTTATCACTGTGTCGTGCCAAAGTTTAACGGGATCAGCGGGAGGTCGAATCTCGTGACATAGATGATAGTGAAATTTGTTAATAACGATATTGTCAGTGGATATGCAGTCATGACTATGACTTCATTTGTTAAAGTTTTCACCGTTTGTGCTGCAAAAGCGCGCTTATGACACTGCGCGCTTATGACACCGGGCGCTTATGACACTGCGCGCTTATGACACTGCGCGCTTATGACACTGCGCGCTTATGACACTGCGCGCTTATGACACAGCGTGCTTATGATACCGCGCGCTTATGACACTGCGCGCTTATGACACTTCGCGCTTATGACACTGCGCGCTTATGACACTGCGCGCTTATGGCACTGCGCGCTTATGATACCGCGCGCTTATGACACTGCGCGCTTATGACACTTCGCGCTTATGACACTGCGCGCTTATGACACTGCGCGCTTATGATACCGCGCGCTTATGACACTGCGCGCTTATGACACTTCGCGCTTATGACACTGCGCGCTTATGACACTGCGCGCTTATGGCTCTGCGCGCTTATGATACCGCGCGCTTATGACACTGCGCGCTTATGACACTGCGCGCTTATGGCACTGCGCGCTTATGATACCGCGCGCTTATGACACTGCGCGCTTATGACACTTCGCGCTTATGACACTGCGCGCTTATGACACTGCGCGCTTATGACACTGCGCGCTTATGACACTGCGCGCTTATGACACTTCGCGCTTATGACACTGCGCGCTTATGACACTTCGCGCTTATGGCACTGCGCGCTTATGATACCGCGCGCTTATGACACTGCGCGCTTATGACACTGCGCGCTTATGACACTGCGCGCTTATGACACTTCGCGCTTATGACACTTCGCGCTTATGACACTGCGCGCTTATGACACTGCGCGCTTATGACACTGCGCGCTTATGACACTGCGCGCTTATGACACTGCGCGCTTATGACACTGCGCGCTTATGACACTGCGCGCTTATGACACTGCGCGCTTATGACACTGCGTTTATTATGACACTGCGCTTATGATACCGCGCGCTTATTATGATACTGCGCGCTCATAACAGATGACACTGCGCTTATGATACCGCGCGCTTATTATGATACTGCGCGCTCATAACAGATGACACTGCGCTTATTATGACACTGCGCTTAAGACACTGAATAAAATATGAAAACAACCTCAGAGACCACGGGCAGACACTTGAGTTATATTTGAAAACACGGAGACCCTCATTTCAATTCAACTTTATTAAAGCAAACTGTTTATTGTTCTATCGATTCTGTACACACCAATATACATGCTTTCAACATGTTTCGAGTGCTTCTCTTCTCTCTCTTGCCACACTTAACTCGAATTCAGTTGCGACACACTTAGGCCCACATTGGCTCAAACTCTGTCGTGTTAGATACGGTATATGAAACTGCTACATACACGAGGCTTGAGAGACCGTACAATGACCCCCACTGTGATCTTGGCGCCAATTCCAAATACCCTCTATTATGGCTCCTATTGTCAGGCAGTGTGTTGTATTGCCCCGAAAAAAATTAATACAACATACGGCCGCATCTTAAGTTGTCTGTCTGTGTTTTGACAATTGTCAAAACTGGCCATGTTATGTTATTTGAAAACTTGTAGGTTCTTTCTGCTCCCACTCGTCCAGATTATTGGCGTTTTTCAGGGGCTTGAGCCATCCCCCATTGCAAGTAGGCTGGCAAACTCTGTGGCGCCTCCTACGCAGCTGACTAGGCGCCCCCTTGGCGCCTCTTGATGCTGGCGCCCCGTCACGATGGCGCCCCTTGATGCTGGCGCCCCGTCACGATGGCGCTCCTTGATGCTGGCGTCCCCACAATGGTGCCCCTTGATGCTGGCGCCCCGTCACGATGGCGCTCCTTGATGCTGGCGTCCCCACAATGGTGCCCCTTGATGCTGGCGCCCCCACGATGGCGCCCCTTGATGCTGGCGCCTCCACAATCGCGCTCCTTGATACTGGCGCCCCCACGATGGCGCCCCTTGATGCTGGCGCCCCCTCGCGATGGCGCTCCTTGATACTGGCGCCCCCACGATGGCGCCCCTTGATGCTGGCGCCCCCTCGCGATGGCGCTCCTTGATGCTGGCGCCCTCACGATGGCGCCCCTTGATGCTGGCGCCTCCACAATCGCGCTCCTTGATACTGGCGCCCCCAC
>NIVC01001936.1:156417-220775 GCA_002269645.1 Macrostomum lignano
AAAGCAAACGAAGCGCGAAGTCTATAAGAAGTCAGAAGTCACGTCACAACATCTGTGCAACATCTGTCACAACATCTATTTAGATACTTTCAATATAGTGTTGGGCTGCGCCTTCAGTGTGTATGTACTGTACTTTGTTTTCAGTTTTCATGCCACCCCGCCCCGTCCCCCGTCTCGCGCCCGGGCCAGGGTTTGTGAGAGGCGTAAGTCTCAACCCTGGCCTAGCCCTTTGCACCCAGCCCCCGGCCCAATCTCTGTCCAATCTGGGTGCCCCCCCCTCCCTCGTTGCCCGCCTCACCCTGGGGCTGCTCGTATTGGCTGGCTGGCTGATAAGCCGGCTGGGCCCCAGGGTTTGGCTCGCCGTCTCCATTCTGCCCCACCCTCTCCCCTTTTTTGTGTATTATTTAAATGCTAGCCCTGAGCGGGCTGCGCTCCACGTTTGCTCTCTATTGGTGTCCGCTTCGTTCTTACTGTTTTTGCGTTCATCGGCGTACCTCTGCCTTCGCGTGCCAATAACTGCTTCGGGCCAATAAACGCTTCGTGTTAACTCGATATATCAAGAGGAGGTGAGCTCGAGCTTTCGTTCTTCTGGGTTGCCGCGTGGGGCCGGGATCTGCAGGGACCTGGGAACGGTGAACTCTCGCCGATCCCAGGGTGTTCGGTCAGGCGAACTCTCGCCGAACCGAGCGAGACAGGGTAGGAATAGCCGGGGTGAGGGCTGGGACAGGGGTGTCTCAGGCGGGAGGGCCCGAACCTTGACCCGTCCAGCGGCCATTAGGCCGAGACACAACAAGTGGTGCCGTGACCAGGATCAGCGGTCCTCTCCCCTGCTGTCCTGCCGTGTGTTTAGGGTTGTGTGTGTTGCCTAGTTTATTTGTGTGTTGTTTGCTTCGGTTGTCTCTGTGTTTTTGTAGCCATGGCCAATTTAGACGATCTGATTGACGCCCTGACGGCGCGTCTGCAAAACGAACTTAATGTGGCACAGCGGGTGCCGAGGCCAAATAAGTACGTGCCCACACAGGACTTTGCCCTTTGGATGCAACAATTCACAGGGTATTGTGAGGCGGCTCATATTCTAGGGGATCAGCGCAAGCAGGCGCTGCTCAGTCTGCTTGACTTTAATACTGCTTTTAAGGCTGTTGCGAATCTTGAGTTGGCCGATGATTTGCCGTATGATGAGTTTGTTGAGCAGCTAGAAGCTAGGTTTGATGAGAATAGGACTGCTCAAGATTACAAGACCGAGTTCCAGAGTAGGAATCAGAAAGATGGCGAGCCCATTGAAGAATATGCAGACGTGCTCAAGGAGCTTATGAGAAAATCGTACCCAATGCTGCCAGCGGCCCAGCGAGAAGAGTTGGTGAAAGACAGGTTTTTGAAGGGGATTCGGGTGCCAGCCCGGGTGCTGGAGAGCGTGCTGCTGCAAGCGCCAGAGACGCTCCAGGACGCTATTAGGCGGGTGCGTCAAGTGAGGGCATCGTTGGCTCTGATGGAGCCCGAGGGTAAGCGAGCTGTGCACATGGTGGGGGGTCAGGCCGCAGCGGCTGGCAACAGCCAGGAGTCCAGGGCAGCCGCCGAGATAGCAGCTCTGAAAGCGGAAGTGGCTCAGCTAAAAGCAAGTGCTGCAGCGCCCACTGCGCCGATGGCGACAGCAAGGTCTGAGCAGCCAAAAGTGAGCTTGCAGCATCGAGCCCCTGAGCAGAGTCAGCAGCAGAGGCAGTGTGGTCGGTGCCTGCAGACAGGGCATACTACGGCTCGGTGCCGTAATGCAGTGGTCTGCCGGGAGTGTGGCCAGTCAGGGCACATGCGCAACCGCTGCTATCGTCGGTGGGACCAGTCGGGTTCGGGAAACGGATTGGGGGCTCGGCCGGGGCACCCGTCCGGGCCCCAGCGTCAGTGAATCCGGGTGCATCGGGGGCCGCGGCCTTGTCCCAGAGTGTGCTGAGTCGGCAGGGACTGGGCTATGTGGATGCACAGTTTAGGTTTGGGCCCCGATTGCATGTCTGCTTGACAGCGGGGCCACCGTGTCGTTGTTAAGCAACCGTTTCCTGAAGTCTAAAAAGCCGACATTGACTTATTGCCGAATTTGCCGAATTTTTCCGTTTTCGCTGCCAATGGGGAACCGATTGCTGTACATGGAATGGTGACGATGAAGTTTTCTGTTGGGGACACCGAGTTTTTGCACGAGTTCGCTGTGGTCGAGGAACTGGCTGTGGCATGTATTCTGGGCACTGACTTTTTCGTGAGACACGGGATGGCGATTGACTTTGCTAGGAATTGCTTGCAGACTGCATCCTGTGTGTATCCGTTTCGCTTATCAGCAGATAAGCCGCGTCTTTGCCGTCTGGTGCTGAGTCAGCCTGAGCAGTTCAATGCAGGTCAAGAGAAGGTGGTGCACGTCAGGTTGCAGAGAAGGGTTCCCTCTGGGGTTCAGTTCCTAGGCATTGTGGAGTCTGAGAGGAGAGTGAGTAACGAGCAGATGGTGGCCAGATCGGTACAGATGCCTGACGGGGACGGTCGCTTGGCTGTCAGGGTGTTGAACACGTCAGGATGCAGTCTGTCATTAAGGAAGGGAAGCCGAATTGGTTGGTTCTCCCCAGTGGCGGCCCAGCAGCCAGCTGGGTGGCAGGTGAACTCGGTGGAGAGTGTCCGAGACGACTGGAACCCCCTCAGCGATGTCAAGGAGTGGGGAGGATGTGGCCTGACGGGCGATGAGAAGCACGAGTTTGAGCGCCTGATGGCTCGGAATCGTGATGTCTTTGCCAGGGATAGCTCGGAGTTGGGACAGTCACACTTGATGGCGCATGAGATTGACACCGGCAACGCCAAGCCAGTAAGTCAGCCCGCGCGTAGGATTCCACCGCGCTGGAAGGAGGAAATTGATAAGCAGGTTGATGAGTTGTTGCAGCAGGATCGCATCTATCCCTGCTACTCTCCGTGGGCGAGCCCGATCGTGCCGGTTAAAAAGGCCGACGGTAGCTTGAGGTTGTGTCTAGACTATCGGCGCCTTAACGAGGTCACAGTGCCAGATCCTTACCCACCGCCGCGGATGGACGAGACGCTTGATGCGCTAGGAGGGAACTGTGTTTTCTCGACGATGGATCTGGCCTCCGGCTATCATCAGTGCCCGATTGAGCCGAAGGACCAGTTGAAAACGGCGTTCGTGGTACCCAACAGGGGTCAGTTCGCCTGGAAGTGCATGAGTTTTGGCTTGCGCAATGCTCCCGCTACGTTCGCCAGGCTAATGTCTATGGCCCTGTCTGAGGTTAACTGGAAGGAGTGCCTGGTGTACTTTGACGATATAGTCGTGTTCGCCAAGTCGGTGGGTCAGCATCTCGAGCGATTGAAGCATGTTTTCCAGTGCCTGAGGGATGCCAATGTCAAGCTGAAGCCCGCCAAGTGTGTGTTCCTCGCAGAGCGGGTGAAGTTTCTGGGCCACATCGTCTCTCAGGAGGGGATCGCAACGGATCCGAGCAAGTGCGAGGAGATCCAGAATTGGCCGAGGCCATGTAGCGCCAAGAAGGTGCAGGCATTCCTGGGTACGTGCGCCTACTATCAGTCATTTATCCCGCAGTTTTCAGAGATTGCAGCGCCGCTGTATAGGTTAACCGCAGACGGAGTGAAGTTTGAGTGGGGTAGTGAAGAGGAGAGCTCGTTTTGCAGGCTGAAAGACGCTTTGTGTTCACCGAATGTGATGGCATTCCCGGATTTTTCGCCTGGTGCCGGGGAGTTCATCCTCGACACGGACGCCAGTTCGCGCGTCGGGCTGGGAGCCGTCCTGTCACAGCGTCAAGCAGATGGCCGTGAGAAGGTGATCGCTTACGGGTCTAGGATGATTCATGCGGCGGAGAAAAATTATTGCACCACCAGGTTAGAGTTGCTTGCCGTCGTGCACTTCGTCAAAAAGTATAGGTACTATTTGTTAGGTAGAAAGTTCACTGTTCGTTCAGACCACAAAGCTTTGCAGTGGCTAGCCAGTCTGAAGGACGTAGAGGGTCAGTGCGCAAGGTGGCTTGAGTCGCTCCAGAACTTCGACTTTGAGATCATTCACAGGCCAGGCAAGGAGCACGGCAACGCTGATTCGCTGTCTCGCAAGTACCGAAAACACGCTGGCCATGAGAGCTGCCCTAGCTGCCAGTTTAGCGAGAATGTGCCAGTAGTGAACGCGGTGTTTGGCAGTGGGCTGTCTTCGAAGGAAGTCCAGCAGGCGCAAGTGGCCGAGAAGAAGCTTGCAGCTGTCCGCTCCTATGCCCTGGACCCGGGTTCGAACCCCAGTGCGCCTAGAGTGATGTCGTGGGAGGAGCGTGTGCTGTGGGCACAACGGCAGCTGATAAGAGTAGAGTCTGATCTGTTGTATTTTCAGAGTCCCGGGAGTGGGTGCCAGAAAAAGATCTTGCTGCCGCCGGCTTTGCTGCCGAAAGTGCTCAGTGAGCTTCATGATGGGGTTGCAGGAGGGCACCTTGGGGTTAGGAAGACACAAGAGAAAGTGAAGGCGAGATACTGGTGGCCGGGGCTGAGTCGTTCCGTGGAAGAGTATTGCCGGAGCTGTGTCCACTGTGCGAAGGCGAAGCCTGGGCGCAGCAACCGGGCGCCTTTGCAGCCAATCTGCTCGGAAGGAGCTTTCCAGAGGATCATGAGTGACATTGTCGGGCCGTTGCCCAAGTCCAGAGGTGGCAATCGATTCGTGCTGACAATCCAGGATTCTTTTACTAAGTGGCCGGTGGCGGTGCCCTTGTCCAATCAGCGAGCCCCGACGGTGGCGCGAGCGATTTTTGATCACTGGATTGCGCACTTTGGTTGTCCTGAATTTCTAGTCACCGATAAGGGCACCAATTTTGAGTCGGCTTTGATGAAGCAGTTGTGTCGGTTGCTTGCCGTTAAGAAATGCAGAACGTCCTCCTATCACCCGATGGCTGATGGTCAGGCTGAGAGTTTCAATAAGACGTTGAAGTCAATGATCAAGTGCAGGATGAGTGAGTCGGTGGGCGAAGGAGACTGGGAGGATCTGATCCACCCGTCTCTCATGGCGTACCGTAGCAGCGTTCACAGAGGCACGGGGTACACCCCGTACTACATGCTGTACGCCAGGGAGATGCGGCTTCCAGTGGACATCGGAACCTTGCCTGAGTCCATTCCTGCCAGTGCTCCGGCGTATGTTCAGTCATTAGGTAATAGTCTGGCTGAGGCTCATTCGCAGGTGCGGACCAACCTGCAGCAGTACCAGAGGAAACAGAAAGTGCTGTACGACTCAAGGGTGCGAGGCCCGGCCATAGAAGTGGGGATGCCGTCCTAGAATACTCGCCTGCGCTGCAGGCAGGGGAGGCAGCCAAGTTCCATTGCAATTGGAAGGGGCCGGCGAAGGTGTTAGAGAAGATATCCGATTTGAATTACCGGGTAAAGCACGCCAATAGGGGAAAGAGCAAAATAGTGCATTATAATAATTTGCGAAAAGTACCCGAGCGGCCTGAGCAGTTCAGGTTGATGAATAGGCATACGGCAGTGCAGCGCCGGTCGGCGCATCCGCCTGAGCCGGCAGGGTGCAGACAGGAGCCCGCGGGGCCGGCGACTAAAGAGCCGGAACTTGAGGAGGAGGAGGAGTTTTACTCGTATGTGGTGCCACCAGTTGCCGTTGGGCCTCGGCATGGGATAGTAGGGCCGGGAACGCCAGTTGCGCCATGCGCACCGGTGGCTCCAGCGGCGCCAGCCGTGTCTCCGCGCAGACTGCGCGAGCGTCGGGGTGTGCCCCCAGCGTATTACGGGAATCCGGTATTGTATCGTTAATTCGCAGTGGGCTCACAAGGCGGTCGTCATAAATTGATTTTTAATATGCACTTGTATTAATGCCTCCACGCTGTTGTCTATGGTAGAAAGCCTAAAATAACCTAAAATGAAAAAAATGATACAACCCCAAAGCACAAAAAAATCATAAAATGGAACGCATGGAAAGCACGTAAAAAACATTAAATGTATTAAAATTACAAAGTATGCTAGGCAAGAAGCGTTCTCAATCGTATTGTAAAATAAACATGTCATAGGATGGGTCAGGTCAGGGTCACAGTTGCTAGTCCGCAAGGCATAGGTAGTGATTGGGTTTAAATGTCATCATTGCAGGAGGACCATGTCGTCGCCAACGACACCGACTGATTTGTATGGCGTGTTAGGCGTGGGTCGGACTGCTAACTCTGCGGAGATTGAGGCAGCGTGTAGTCGTCTGTACTCAAAGCGGCCCCGCGTCTGTCCTGCCGAGGTAGAGTCTCCGGAGTCTCAGCGAGACGTGATGGCGATGTGCGTTTTATCTGACCCAGTGTTTCGGGAAGTATACGATCGGGTTGGGGAGGCAGCGTGTCAAGGGGTGTTAAAGTTCGCCTACTTTTTCAATCCTCCCCCTGACGTTGAGTTGCCCGAGCAGGTCAGGTTAGCTTTGGCTAGTCTTAAGGGAAGCGCCGCAGGGGAAGCTCCAGTTCACGCGGAGATCCCAGCCGAGTTATTGGCTCCGGCTGCGCTTGCTGAGTGTAGGCGGCTGAGGGGTGCGCTGCTGGCGCGGTTGAGGGCTGGGGATAGTGAAGGAGCTTGCCTGGTGGTTCAGGAGGTGGCGAGGTTTCTTGATGGGGCTGGTGTGAGTGTGCCTGAGCAGTTGTCTAGATTCTTAGCAGTGTCTGTGTCGTTTCTGTGCAATCAGTATGGGCGGAAGAGAGGTTCTGGTGGTGGCTCCGGGAGGTGTCGGAGGGTCCCGCCTTCGGTGCTGCAGGCGGCGTTTGAGTGCGTGTTGTTGGCTGTGCGGGGTTTTGAGCTGTGTGAGTTGGGGGGTCCCTTGTTGGGGAGGCTCCGGGGTCTGTCTCTCTTAGTGGATCCTGGCCTCGCGCGGCGCCCGGAGGAGGGGAGTGACGGGCCGCACCTTTCGCAGACTCCGCTGACGGCCCAGCGCGACTTGGCGACCGAAGAGTTAACGGGTGTCGACCCCGAGCAAGTACGACCGGCCGACACGGTCCAGGAGGTCTCCCCCCGTGACGACCCGAATCAGCGCAAGGTCAGCTCGGCTAAGCGTCTCGTCGATGCAAAGGCATACCTAACGAGGCTGGGCCGGTCGATTCAGCCCGAGGACCTTCGTGGCGTGCGTCGATGTCTAGCGGCTGTAAACTCGCCGTACTGCCTGCGTCTAGAATGTCCCGTGGTCCGACCACTGCTGCAAGACCGACGGATCGTGTTCGCCCTGGGCCTGAAGGCCAGTGCTGCACCGTGGTGGCCATCGCTGCGAGACGATGTACGACGATTTCTAGCGGGTAGCTGGCCGCGTGTCGTGGCGGTCGGCGAAGTCGAGCTCAATTGGGACGCTGAGAGGTCGCAGCGCCAGGACCAGTTAACGGCGGCGATGGAGCAGTTCTTGCTTGCCAAGGAGTTCGGCCTGCCGGTTTTGTTCCGAGTTGAAGGCGGCGAACCTGCCTGGGCGGTCGCCCTAGGATTCCTCCGGCAGCCGGAGTTTCAAACGATGAGCGTCATGCTGGCCGAGGACCTGGACTTGCCGGAGGCCGTCGAGGCCGCGCTGGTGAGCAAGTGCCACGGGGTCTTCTTCGAGGTGTCCGCTCGGTGCCGAGGATCCCCGCGAGCGGTCCAACGGGCTAAGCGTCTCCCGCGGCAGCGCCTGCTAGTGACATCGGCCGCACCGTTTGGTGGAGACCCCAAGGACCCGACAGCCATCAAGTTCGTGCCGGAAGCCCTAGCGGACAGTGAATGTGATCGCAGGTACTGGACTCGACTGTTTGCGACCAACTGTAGTAGATTTTTTGGCCGATTGTAGAGTAGAATTGCGTTCTTAAGCCCGTTTTCAATTTTTGCGTACGCAATAGTTTGTGTCCCGTTTTCATTTTTTCGTTTTTGTTTTTTGTAATGCCGGCGATATCCACGCGTCGCGTCAAAGTTTTTCTGTTATTTTTCGGCCGTCGTTTTTTGAATTAACTTTTTTTCAGACTTGCTTGTTCATGCGTTGCTTTTTGCTTGACATCCCCTTTCTCCTCTTCTTTTTCGTGGAGGGGGAGGATGTTGGGCTGCGCCCTTCCAGTGTGTATGTACTCGTACTTTTGTTTTCAGTTTTCATGCCACCCCGCCCCGTCCCCCGTCTCGCGCCCGGGCCAGGGTTTGTGAGAGGCGTAAGTCTCAACCCTGGCCTAGCCCTTTGCACCCAGCCCCCGGCCCAATCTCTGTCCAATCTGGGTGCCCCCCCCTCCCTCGTTGCCCGCCTCACCCTGGGGCTGCTCGTATTGGCTGGCTGGCTGATAAGCCGGCTGGGCCCCAGGGTTTGGCTCGCCGTCTCCATTCTGCCCCACCCCTCCCCCTTTTTTGTGTATTATTTAAATGCTAGCCCTGAGCGGGCTGCGCTCCACGTGGCTCTCTATTGGTGTCCGCTTCGTTCTTACTGTTTTTGCGTTCATCGGCGTACCTCTGCTTCGTGCCAATAAACGCTTCGTTAGTAACTCGATATATCAAGGAGAGGTGAGCTCGAGCTTTCGTTCTTCTGGGTTGCCGCGTGGGGCCGGGATCTGCAGGGACCTGGGAACGGTGAACTCTCGCCGATCCCAGGGTGTTCGGTCAGGCGAACTCTCGCCGAACCGAGCGAGACAGGGTAGGAATAGCCGGGGTGAGGGCTGGGACAGGGGTGTCTCAGGCGGGGAGGGAATAGCCGGGGTGAGGGCTGGGACAGGGGTGTCTCAGGCGGGGAGGGCCCGAACCTTGACCCGTCCAGCGGCCATTAGGCCGAGACACAACAAGTCTCGGCCTGTTGTTTGCTTCGGTTGTCTCTGTGCTTTTGTAGCCATGGCCAATTTAGACGATCTGATTGACGCCCTGACGGCGCGTCTGCAAAACGAACTTAATGTGGCACAGCGGGTGCCGAGGCCAAATAAGTACGTGCCCACACAGGACTTTGCCCTTTGGATGCAACAATTCACAGGGTATTGTGAGGCGGCTCATATTCTAGGGGATCAGCGCAAGCAGGCGCTGCTCAGTCTGCTTGACTTTAATACTGCTTTTAAGGCTGTTGCGAATCTTGAGTTGGCCGATGATTTGCCGTATAATGAGTTTGTTGAGCAGCTAGAAGCTAGGTTTG
Source organism: Macrostomum lignano (assembly GCA_002269645.1). Taxonomy (NCBI): domain Eukaryota; kingdom Metazoa; phylum Platyhelminthes; family Macrostomidae; genus Macrostomum; species Macrostomum lignano. Next base: position 165,515 of record NIVC01001936.1, read on the forward strand.
ATGAGAATAGGACTGCTCAAGATTACAAGACCGAGTTCCAGAGTAGGAATCAGAAAGATGGCGAGCCCATTGAAGAATATGCAGACGTGCTCAAGGAGCTTATGAGAAAATCGTACCCAATGCTGCCAGCGGCCCAGCGAGAAGAGTTGGTGAAAGACAGGTTTTTGAAGGGGATTCGGGTGCCAGCCCGGGTGCTGGAGAGCGTGCTGCTGCAAGCGCCAGAGACGCTCCAGGACGCTATTAGGCGGGTGCGTCAAGTGAGGGCATCGTTGGCTCTGATGGAGCCCGAGGGCAAGCGAGCTGTGCACATGGTGGGGGGTCAGGCCGCAGCGGCTGGCAACAGCCAGGAGTCCAGGGCAGCCGCCGAGATAGCAGCTCTGAAAGCGGAAGTGGCTCAGCTAAAAGCAAGTGCTGCAGCGCCCACTGCGCCGATGGCGACAGCAAGGTCTGAGCAGCCAAAAGTGAGCTTGCAGCATCGAGCCCCTGAGCAGAGTCAGCAGCAGAGGCAGTGTGGTCGAAATGAATGAAAAAAAACTTATAATTTCTAAAAATTTTCATTCCAAGCTGTAGAAAAGTAGCATGCCTAAAAAATGATAATAAATTATTTTTAGCTGATTTTTTTGCTTCATGAAGGATGAAGGACTTCAAGGTTTTGGGGAATTTTGGCCTTTAGGCTTCAGTTTTTTCAGGATTTTAAACATTGTTTTCTATTAGTCTTTTCCACAGCGCCGACACCCCGTGAAGGGAGGCACTTGCAGAGCTGAAGGGAGGCAGTTGCAGAGCTGAAGAGAGACAGTTGCAGAGCTGAAGGGAGACAGGGAGGGTCGTAGACCGCCTCGATGCGCTCATTGCGGGGACACGGCTGAAGCGAAACAAGCAAATTTTTTTAGTTTTATAGCCAATCAGTCACTGTCCTTCAAGAGCTGTCGCCTCCGGCCTCCACAAGCGGCTGAGGTCCACCCTGTGCTCGAAGGCCGCCTCGATGCGCTCATCGCGGGGGACTCGCCTGAAGCCCTCCAGTTGGAGCTCAGTGAGCCACGGACAGCCGCTGGCGATGCTGGCGAGGGCGACGGCAGTCAGCTGGCTGCAGTCGGACAGGCTGAGCCGCCGCAGGCCCCTGGCGACCGGACTAGCGCACAGGTCGGCCACCGCCTCATCAGTGAGCACGGACTTCCTGCAGTAGATGGCCCAGAACTCGTACAGATCAGGCGTGGCAGCTTCGAAGCTCGGAAGGTTTCGCAGCTTCACCCAGGCCTGGCGGGTCAGGCAGCTGCAGTCATGGAAGCGGAGGCAGCGCAGGCGGGGCAGCCGGGAGAGCAGAGCCGCCAGCAGGTCGTCGGTGCCCGCCAGCAGCTCAACATGGGCCAACGCTGCAGTTGAATGCAATTTATAGCAGCAGTCTGAGCATCTGGGAGAGCAGCAGTCTGAGCATCTGGGAGAGCAGCAGTCTGAGCATCTGGGAGAGCAGCAGTCTGAGCATCTGGGAGAGCAGTAGTCTGAGCATCTGGGAGAGCAGCAGTCTGAGCATCTGGGAGAGCAGCAGTCTGAGCATCAATCCGGGTATCTACCAAACGAGCGGCAGGGTGAGCGGGACTCACCTGGACAGCCACTCAGAGTGTCAGACAATTGTAAGCTCCATGGAACATAAAATAATGATCCCGTGAGCTGCAGCCGCTGAAGCCCTGGTGGCAGCGGACAGCCCAGCTCAGCTCCGAAAAAGCACTGATTTCCGTGAATCAGCACTCGAAGGTCCGCAAGGCCGGCAGGCAGGCAGCGGAGGATCTGGCGGAGTTGCTCATCTGAGTCACGGTAAATCCCTAAATCGAGGCTCTCAAGCGAGGGCAGGCTGGGCAGCAGCCACAATACTACCTTCGTATTCCCGTTACGAAAGCTCAGGTGTCTCAGGCCGGGCACGGGCGCAGGGTGGCTATCGGGCCTGAGATCGAAGAATCCGTCCCAATCAGTCACTCGCAGCTCCGTCAGGTTCGGCGCGATGCTCAGCACGCGGGGCAACTCTAGAGGGCGGCGAGTTCAGCGAGGGCATTTAACGAAGGACCGCCGGCAGTCAAGCAGAAGCAGTTCAATAATTCTAAGGAAATTTATTTAAACCCAACTGTTGCTTGAAAATGCATCAACGGGCTTCAACCGTTTCCAATTTATCAGCTCAAAACTTGATATTTTTTACCGCCTGAGCTTCCGAAGATGAAGTGAAGCCAGTGTGGCTCGGGTCCCCAATGGTTTCACAAGTCCATCGGCCTGGATTCAGAATAAGCACTGATACAGAGGAGTGGCAAGCGCAAAGTCCTGCAATTGCCGTTCTTACAATCTTTTTAGTCGTCTTTAAAAGACATTTTTTGGACGAGTGACTCTAAAGGCGGGGGGCGGCCCGTGCTGTGAGATGGGGAATTGAGCAGCGCTGATGCATTCTAAGCAGCACCGGGGCTTCAAGCAGATTCCCATGCACGGGTGCCAGGTGAATATTTAAATAAGCCAAGTGAAAAAGGGGAAGGCACTGACGGTTGGCTGCCAACCGCACCGACAACACGGAGAGCCGGGGACACTCTGACAGATCATCAAGGAGCTCAGAAGCATCGAGGTTCGGCAGGTACAGCGCCGAGAGGCGGCCGACGAGCTTAACGAACAGCTGGCGCACCTCACGATCGCGCAGCCAGTGATGCAGGCCAATAACATCTGTAACGCAGTTAATTTCCAGCAGCGAGAGGCGCGGGCAGCCGTACAGCAGGCAGCTCAGCGAGGAGGCCGACAGCGCACTGCCGTAGCCGAGAAGGCGAAGCTCCTGCAGGTTGCGGCAGCAGCGGGAAGCCACGGTCACTGCAGTGTCTCCGTCAGTGTTCCGCAGGCTGAGGCAGGTGAGGCTGGCGGATGCAGCCAGAAGCAGTCGCAGCCGCAGAAGTGAGTCGGCTGTCGACCGCCGGCGCTTGGGAGTCAGATTTCCTGCCGAGATCTCCCGCACGCTGCCGCCCAGCCAGTCTCTGAGCCGCTCCATCAGCTCGGCATCTGCGGTGCGGCCGTCAATGCTAATTTTGCGCCACAGCCGCGGCTGCGTGGCGACCCGCCGCCAGCGCCTGCTCAGCTGAGCGCACCGGCCGAGGCTGGTCTGGTCCAGCTCGGACAGGATCTGCGTGAGCAGCTCCTCTGGCAGCTGCTCGATCAGACAGGGACTGCCAGGCTGCGGGAGTTTGGATTAGAAACAGAAGGGACAGCTCAGGATAATTCAGGACTGTCCCAGTCTCACCCACTGCCCCAGTCTCACACACTGCTCAGCCCAGATCCCACGTCAGGTCACAGCTCACACTCAGCCCAGATCCCACATCAGGTCACAGCTCACACTCAGCCCAGATCCCACATCAGGTCACAGCTCACACTCAGCCCAGATCCCACATCAGGTCACAGCTCACACTCAGCCTAGATCCCACATCAGGTCACAGCTCACACTCAGCCCAGATCCCACATCAGGTCGCAGCTCACACTCAGCCCAGATCCCACATCAGGTCGCAGCTCACACTCAGCCCAGATCCCACATCAGGTCACAGCTCACACTCAGCCTAGATCCCACATCAGTTCGCAGCTCACACTCAGCCCAGATCCCACATCAGGTCCCAGCTCACACTCAGCCCAGATCCCACATCAGGTCGCAGCTCACACTCAGCCCAGATCCCACATCAGGTCGCAGCTCACACTCAGCCTAGATCCCACATCAGGTCACAGCTCACACTCAGCGTGGACTCCGAGGTCCCCCGCTCGTCTTCACCGGCCGCCTCAGCCGCCTCCAGCCGCAGAGACTTCGGCGCCGGACCCTCTTGACTCGCGCAGGCCTCCGCCATGGTGCGGCTGCAATGATGAAGCTGCTCTCCAGTCTCTGCGAGCTCAAAGCAGGAAATCAAAACAGTTCCGAGCTTTGCCTGCTCTGGGAATTAAAAATATGCAGAAACGCCAAGTCCGCGGGACCTTTGTTGCCTTCACAGGAGAATTCATTCAAGTTAGATTATTTTATTGATAAAAATTTAGCAAAATACTAGCAATCTTCGCCCCCCCCCCATCGGGGGACATCTGAATAGAATCTCTGTTCTCTATAAGTAACAAAAAGACAGACAAATAAAGCCTTTACAAAGACAACAGAAAAACTGCTCAAATGTAGTGCAATGCAAGAATTCATGAAGGCCTGAGTCTCCATGCCGTTCATCAGGCTCTCTATAATTCATCAAGGCCTGAGTCTCCATGCCGTTCATCAGGCTCTCTATAATTCATCAAGGCCTGAGTCTCCATGCCGTTCATCAGGCTCTCTAAAGTTCATGAAGGCCTGAGTCTCCATGCCGTTCATCAGGCTCTCTATAATTCATCAAGGCCTGAGTCTCCATGCCGTTCATCAGGCTCTCTATAATTCAAGAAGGCCTGAGTCTCCATGCCGTTCATCAGGCTCCCTATAATTCATCAAGGCCTGAGTCTCCATGCCGTTCATCAGGCTCTCTATAATTCATCAAGGCCTGAGTCTCCATGCCGTTCATCAGGCTCTCTATAATTCATCAAGGCCTGAGTCTCCATGCCGTTCATCAGGCTCTCTATAATTCATCAAGGCCTGAGTCTCCATGCCGTTCATCAGGCTCTCTACAATTCATCAAAGCCTGAGTCTCCATGCACTGCCTACAAAAACAGAAGCAGAAAGACGCAGCCACAAGAAGGCAGATTTGCCAGAAGCAGCAGTGCATTCAGTTCATCTCAGCCAACTTATAAAAATATGTAAATGGACACACAAAAGTCACCAGGGAAAATCGTCCTCAGACCAGCCACCGTTCAGCTCAACGCTCTGCTCGAAGGCAGCCCGAAGGTCTTCAGCTTCGTCAGCGCAGGAGCGCCACCGGAGGCTCAGGCGGGTCAGCAGCGGGCAGCCGCTGGCGATGCTGGCCAGCGAGGCGGCCGTCAGCTGACTGCTGAGCTCAGACGACAAAAGCAGCCGCCGAAGTCGCCTGGCAACCGGACTGGCGCACAGGTCGGCCACCGCACCATCGGTGAGGCTGGAATAGGCGCACTGGTGAGCCTGGAGCTCGTGCAGGTCGGGTGAGGAGGCGGCGAGGCCCTGCAGGTCTCGGAGGTTCGCCCAGGCCTGGCGGGTCAGGCGGCTGCAGTCGAAGAAGCGAAGGCAGCGCAGGCGGGGCAGCCGGGAGAGCAGAGCCGGCAGCAGGTGGTCATCGCTGCACGCTTGGAGAGCGAGGTGGGTCATGCCTGCAGTGGGGAGTGAGGTGGGTCAGGCCTGCAGTGGGGAGTGAGGTGGGTCAGGCCTGCAGTGGGGAGTGAGGTGGGTCATGCCTGCAGTGGGGAGTGAGGTGGGTCAGGCCTGTAGAGGGGAGTGAGGTGGGTCAGGCCTGTAGAGGGGTGTTAGGTCGGTAACGCTAGCAGAGATGGGAATGTGAGCAATAAGAGCAACACCTGCAAAAAGAGTGAGCATCCTAATGACTCACCTGAGCAGCCTGACAGCGGATCTGTCTGCCGCAGGATCCAATCGGTGTCAAAGGCGGACCCGGTGAGCTGCAGACGCCGCAGGCTCAGAGGCAGCGGGCCGCTCAGCTCGGCCTCATCATCCGCTCCCAGCTGCTCCAGAAAGTGCAGCCGAAGGTCCGCCAGGTCGCCGGGCAGGCAGCGGACGATGCGGCGGAAGTCCTCGCCGAGTATGCCGGACGAGACGGTGCTGAAGCTGCTGAGTGCCGGGAGGCTGGGCAGCAGCTCCAGCAACATCTCGGGGACTCGGACTCGACCGCCAGGCGGGCCGCCGCCGATGCTGAGCCGCCGCAGGCTGGGGAACGGCGGGAAGTTCAGCATGGCGGCTTCATCCTGGCTGCTGAGCGTCTCAACATGCAGGTCGGTCAGGTTCCGGGCGCTGCTGAACACCGTCTGCAGCTCTGGGTGCAGGTGGGCGGAGAGGTGCGGGGCTCGCGAGCTGAGACCCTCAGGATCGGCAGGCTGGGGACTCACCAGGAAGGCTGAGCTGGTAAACAGACAGGCTGAGCAGCAGAGGGCATTCAGGCAGCTCGCTGATGAGTTCCGCAGCTTCATCAAGAGAGATGCTGAGGCTGCTGAGGCGGCCAATAAGATCAAAGAGCAGCCAGCGAAAGTCTGGGTCCTGCCAGTCGCTGAGGACCCCCTTGTCGCTGAATTCCAGCAGCGAGAGGCGCGGGCAGCCGGACAGCAGGCTGCTCAGCGAGGCGGCCGACAGCGAATTCTGGCAGTCGGTGAGGCGCAGCTCCAGCAGGCCGAGGCAGCTGCGGCCCGCCTCCGTCACTGCAGCGTCGCCGCGCACCTCCCGCAGGCTGAGGCAGGTGAGGCTGGCGGATGCGGCCAACAGCAGTGGCAGCCGCTGCTCGGCTGTCAGCCCGCAGGCCGAGATCTCCCGCACGCTGCCGCCCAGCCAGTCTCTGAGCCGCTCCATCAGCTCGGCATCTGCGGTGCGGCCGTCAATGCGGATTTCGCGCCACAGCCGCGGCTGCGTGGCGAGCCGCCGCCAGCGCCTGCTCAGCTGAGCGCACCGGCCGAGGCTGGTCTGGTCCAGCTCGGACAGGATCTGCGTGAGCAGCTCCTCTGGCAGCTGCTCCAGCTGTAAGAAAGAAAACAGAATATTTGAAGAAACAGGCAGAAGCAACCGCCTCCTGTTTGCAAGAAGCAACAAAATTGAACAATGATGTAAAACTGCAGCAAAACTGCCCAGCATACGGTGCAGGCATCAACACTGGGTCATCGAGAAAATGCATTTATTTTAACTTGACTGTTTGGTGGTTTTACAGGCTAACCACAACTGGCTTACAGGTAAACAGGATAACATGTGACTTAAAGTAAGCATCAGATGTTAGGGAATGAGTCGGTAATACATATAGGAGTATTATAGGAGTACTATATGATAGGACATGAGAACTTTGAGCAGTTCTCATGTCCTATCATATAGGACATGAGAACTGCTCAAAGGCGCAACAGCGCATTTTTGAGGAACTAGTCTCTCGACTAGGAATATAGTTAGCTTCTTTGGACAAACCCACTGAGTAGGGGGGCCGTAGCCCAGCGGTAGTGCAGCTGCTCTGGTGTGCCAGCGACCCAGGCTCGATTCCAAGTGCAGTAACTAACATTAATTTGGGACTGAATTGGAATCTCGGCTTGGCTCTGCTCGTGCAATTAACGGCCTTGAGAGCCAACCCCCCCCCAAGGCGCAGTGAAGTGTACATGCCTAACGATAATATAAAGTTAGGGCCGCTGTACACTCCTGTGTGAGTGTGTGCCTGCGTACGTTTCCGCGCGCTTGTATGCCTGCTCAGGGGAGTCGGCGGAATGGGGAGTAATGCCTTTTGCCGGTTGTGTGCCTAACTGTGGCGCACAATGAATTGAGACCACCAAGTAGAATTATTTTCTTTTTGGCATAGTGGTTGATAAACAAAATTTTTAAGTACTAAATTTGAAGTAAAACTTGTAAGAATATTACTTTATGTTCTTTGTATAGTATTTTGGTTCACTTTCCAGCAGTTCTTAGTTCATCAAAAAGCTCATATTTGAATGGGAAGTACAGCTTTAGGTTTAACATTGAAATAAGACCATATACGAGCGTATAAATATTAGGGAAATTAGTAAGACAAATGCCACTGATATTAAACTAACTACTCTAATACTTTGTGACATGTCCTTTGACCTAATCACAGAATTGCACCGCCTAGGCATGCTGTCCATCAGCTTCTGGCACACTTCTGCCGCGATGGCAGCCCACGAGTCCTCAATGATACGGTACAGCTGATCAAGGGAAGCTGGCTGCTGCCTCTGGATGTCCCGCTTGACCTAGTTCCACCAATTCTCAATCGGATTGAGGTCTGGTAACTGCGCTGGCCAGTCCATGGTGTGGATTTTGCTTTCAGCAAGTTATGCCTTCACGTCCTTGGAGGTGTGCTTTGGATAGTTGTCCTGCTGAAACTGCCAGCTGTTCACTGTACCCAGTGGCAGCACATCGACTGCCTCCGGTAGGTGGCTGCTGAGGATGTCACGGTACTTCGGACTGTTCATGATGCCCTCAATGCGAGTTATTGACCTAGGTCCAGCTCTGGAGAGTGCAGCCCACACCATGTGACATTGCCACCATGGTACCAACGGTGCACCTGGGATCGAATTTCTCGCCGGCTCGGTGGCGCACATGCCGGCAGCCATCAGAACTAGTGCGGGAAAAATTGCTCTCGTCACTCTAGATGGTCTTGGCCCAGTCCTGGGGTGTCCAGCTTGCATGCTGCTTTGTCCAGTTCAAGCGCCGCTTCCGGTTTTTGTCGGAGATAAATGGCTTCTTCCTAGCGATGCGGCCATGCAGTCCGGCAGCTACCAGACGGTGGCGGACAGTCATGGGTGCCAGTGGTGCAGCTGGACACCACTGGACACCTGAAGCTGACGGCTGATGTCCACAGCGGTGAGCCGAGGGTTGGACTCGGACATTCGCTCACTTCTTCGATCCACTCGGTGGTCAGTTTTCGGTGCCCCGCCAGGTCTTGGGGCACAGCTTGCGCTGCCAGTGCTGCTGAGGCGCTTGCTAGACACACGTTATCGACTTTCCCAGCTGCGTGGCTTTGGCACGTTGAGAAACCCTTGGTCGAACAGAGCCTTGATTTTCCTACACGACTCATGCGATAGAACTCCGCCTTCCCCATTCTATACAGGAGTTCAAGATCATTTTGTCCAAGGACTTCTAGACTAATAGGACGTAAAACTGAAAGATCGTGCAATTTTTGGAGGCCACGATTTCCTGGACAAAAATACTGCGAAGATAGGAAAAAATCAGTTTTTCGTCACAAAATCAGTGATTGTATTTGATCTGGGGCAGTGAAGACTACCATTCTTTTGATTTAACATGCACAACATGTTATTCTATTATCTTTGAATTTTATGTCCTGTTAGTCTAGAAGTCCTTGACTTTGTCTTGGAGTAGCAGTGAATTAGATGTTTTGAACTTGCAGAATCAGCAGGGCCACTTTTATAGCACCCTTTAGCCCAATTATTTAAGTGGTCTTATTACTGTGTGACTTGCAATATTAGAAAGTGAGACAAGGGACTCCAAATAAGCACACTCAATCGCGATTAATGACTCAACACACACTGATCTTATTGATTAATACCGCGGTTATGTATAACTGATTAGATTAAATGCTCTCGCAATCTGCGAAGGTTATGGAATTAAAAGTTCAAATTTGTGTTAAGTGGTCTTAATTCATTGTGCACCACTGTATGTCGTTTTAAGTGCGCCAGGGTGCACACAACCCCCCTGCCTCTAATACTCGTAAAAAACCCCCCACTGAGTTGAACATTTTCCTTCTCTGAATGAGAGATGCAGAGATGAAGGGAGGCAGTTGCAGAGCTGAAGGGAGGCAGTTGCAGAGCTGACGGGAGGCAGTTGCAGAGCTGAAGGGAGGCTGTTGCATAGCTGACGGGAGGCAGTTGCAGAGCTGACGGGAGGCAGTTGCAGAGCTGACGGGAGGCAGTTGCAGAGCTGAAGGGAGACAGTTGCATAGCTGAAAGTAGGCAGTTGCAGAGATGAAAGGAGACAGCTGCAGAGCTGAGGGGAGGGGAGGCAGTTGCAGAGCTTAAGGGAGAAAGTTGCAGAGCTGAAGGGAGTCAGTTGCAGAGCTGAAGGGAGACAGTTGCATAGCTGACGGGAGGCAGTTGCAGAGCTGAAGGGAGACAGTTGCAGAGCTGAAGGGAGGCAGTTGCATAGCTGAAAGTAGGCAGTTGCAGAGATGAAAGGAGACAGCTGCAGAGCTGAGGGGAGGGGAGGCAGTTGCAGAGCTTAAGGGAGAAAGTTGCAGAGCTGAAGGGAGGCAGTTGCAGAGCTGAAGGGAGACAGTTGCAGAGCTGAAGTGAGGCAGTTGCAGAGCTGACGGGAGGCAGTTGCAGAGCTGAAGGGAGACAGTTGCAGAGCTGAAGGGAGGCAGTTGCATAGCTGAAAGTAGGCACTTGCAGAGATGAAAGGAGACAGCTGCAGAGCTGAGGGGAGGGGAGGCAGTTGCAGAGCTGAAGGGAGGCAGTTGCAGAGCTGAAGGGAGGCAGTTGCAGAGCTGAAGGGAGACAGTTGCAGAGCTGAAGGGAGGCAGTTGCAGAGATGAAGGGGAGACAGTTGCAGAGCTGAAGGGAGGCAGTTGCAGAGCTGGGAGTTGCTACGAAAGCAGTCAAGTCGATGCTCAGCTCGAAGGCCGTCTCGATGCGCTCATCGCGGGGGACTCGCCTGAAGCCCTTCAGCTCGAGCTCGGAGAGCCACGGACAGCCGCTGGCGATGTTGGCGAGGGCGACGGCAGTCAGCTGGCTGCAGTCGGACAGGTGGAGCCGCCGCAGGCCTCTGGCGACCGGACTGGCGCTTAGGTCGGCCACCGCCTCATCAGTGAGGCTGTAGCCAGTACAACCGAGGGCCCGCAACTCCATCAGATCGAGTGGCCAGACTGCGAGGCTTCGCAGATTCGCCCAGGCCTGGCGGGTCAGGATGCTGCAGTTGTTGATGCAGAGGCAGCGCAGGTGGGGCAGCCGGGAGAGCAGAGCCGGCAGCAGGTCGTCGGTGACCGCCTCCAGCTCAACATGGGTCAACTCTGCAGTTGAATGAAATTTATAGCAGCAGTCTGAGCATCTGGGAGAGCAGCCGTCTGAGCATCTGGGAGAGCAGCAGTCTGAGCATCTGGGAGAGCAGCAGTCTGAGCATCTGGGAGAGCAGCAGTCTGAGCATCTGGGAGAGCAGTAGTCTGAGTATCTGGGAGAGCGGCAGTCTGAGCATCTGGGAGAGCAGCAGTGTGAGCATCTGGGAGAGCAGCAGTCTGAGCATCTGGGAGAGCAGCAGTCTGAGCATCTGGAAGAGCAGCAGTGCGAGCATCTGGGAGAGCAGCAGTCTGAGCATCTGGGAGAGCAGTCAGCAGTCTGAGAATCTGGGAGAGCAGCAGTCTGAGCATCTGGGAGAGCAGCAGTCTGAGCATCTGGGAGAGCAGCAGTGTGAGCATCTGGGAGAGCAGCAGTCTGAGCATCTGGGAGAGCAGCAGTCTGAGCATCTGGGAGAGCAGCAGTCTGAGTATCAATCCAGGTATCTAGCAAAGGAGCGGCAAGGTGAGCGGGACTCACCTGGACAGCCACTCAGAGTGTCAGACAACTGTAAGTCCCATGGCGCATCAAAGAACGACCCCGTGAGCTGCAACCGCTGAAGCCCCGGTGGCAGCGGACCGCCCAGCTCAGCTCCGAAGGAGCACTGATTGTCGTGAATCTCCACTCGAAGGTCCGCAAGGCCGGCAGGCAGGCAGCGGAGGATCTGGCGGAGTTGCTCATCTGAGTCTCGGTAAATCCCTAAATCGAGGCTCTCAAGCGAGGGCAGGCTGGGCAGCAGCCACAATACTACCTTCGTATTCCCGTTACGAAAGCTCAGGTGTCTCAGGCCGGGCACGGGCGCAGGGTGGCTATCGGGCCTGAGATCGAAGAATCCGTCCCAATCAGTCACTCGCAGCTCCGTCAGGTTCGGCGCGATGCTCAGCACGCGGGGCAACTCTGGAAGGCGGCAAGTTCAGCGAGGGCATTCAACGAAGGACCGCCGGCAGTCAAGCAGAAGCAGTTCAATAATTCTAAGGAAATTTATTTAAACCCAACTGTTGCTTGAAAATGCATCAACGGGCTTCAACTGTTTCCAATTTATCAGCTCAAAACTTGATATTTTTTACCGCCTGAGCTTCCGAAGATGAAGTGAAGCCAGTGTGGCTCGGGTCCCCAATGGTTTCAGAAGTCCATCGGCCTGGATTCAGAATAAGCACTGATACAGAGGAGTGGCAGCGCAAAGTCCTGCAATTGCCGTTCTTACAATCTTTTTAGTTGTCTTAAAAACTGATTTTCCAGACGAGTGACTCTAAAGGCGGGGCGGCCCGTGCTGTGAGAATGGGAATTCATCAGCGCTAATGCAAATTTAAGCAGCACCGGGGCATCAAGCAGTTTCCCATGCACGGGTGCCAAGCGCACAATTAAATAAGCCAAGTGGAAGGGGAAGGCACTGACGGTTGGCTGACATCACCATCGACAACACGGAGAGCCGGGGACACTCTGACAGATCAGCAAGGAGCTCCGAAGACTCGTATTCATCGATGAACGGCAGGTACAGCGTCGAGAGGCGGCCGACAAGCTCAGCGAACAGGCCGAGCATCTCACGATCTAACTGCAAGCTACACTCGTCAGAATTAAATATGTCAGGGCATTGAAATTCCAGCAGCGAGAGGCGCGGGCAGCCGGACAGTAGGCAGCTCAGCGAGGAGGCCGACAGCGCACTGCTGCAGCTGCAAAGGCGAAGCTCCTGCAGGTTGTGACAGAAGCAGGCAGCCACGGTCAAGGCAGCGTCTCCTTTAGCGTACCACAGGCTGAGGCAGGTGAGACTGGCGGATGCGGCCAGAAGCAGCGGCAGCCGAGGGAGGAAGGAGGCCGAGATCTCCTGCACGCTGTTGCCCAGCCAGTCTCTGAGCCGCTCCATCAGCTCAGCTTCGACGGCGTCTCCATCAATGCAGATTTTGCGCCACAGCCGCGGCTGCGTGGCGAGCCGCCGCCAGCGCCTGCTCAGCTGAGCGCACCGGCCGAGGCTGGTCTGGTCCAGCTCGGACAGAATCTGCATGAGCAGCTCTTCTGGCAGCTGCTCCAAGTGAAACGGAGAACTGCCGGGTTCGAATTTTCCAGCCGCCTCCATTCGCAGACGTTTCCGGACCGGAGCCTCCAGATCGAAGCTCACAGAATGAGTCATCTGTAAAGCCGCAAAGTGCCAAAGGCAATCAGTCATTGAAGCATTTGTCTACAAAGTGCTCTGCATTTTAAAATGCAAAATTATCAATTCATTTGCAAGTGTAGGATCTGCTAGAATTATATCCACAGCGCACAGCGATATATTTAATATCTGCAAAAACTGCAATTTAGTGATTTCATTCAGAGCTCCGAAAACTGGAGGCAAAGAGAGACAAAAGTCAAATGACTGAAAATAAAAACTATACTTTATATAACTGTTATTCTCCCCCCCCCCCTGGTGCTCGCTTCACTGCGCATCAACATGCAAAACTCCTCGGCTTGCGGGCCTTCGTGGTGGAGACGACTGCTCTGACTACCTGCCGCCTGGTTGCTTTGGAGTCACGCAACGAAATTATTAGCCTGTAATCTGTATATTTATCTAGTGTCTGCCTGCCTGTCTCTCTGCCTGCCCGTCTGTCTGTCTGTCTCCCTGTCTGCCCGTCTGTCTGTCTGTCTGTCTGCCTCCCTGCCTGCCTGTCTGTCTGTCTATCTGTCTGTGTATCTGTCTGTGTGCCTGTCTGTCTGTCTGTGTGTCTGTCGTCTGTTTGTCTGTCTGTCTCTGTCTGTGTATCTGTCTGTTTGTCTGTCTGTCTGTCTGTCTGTCTGTCTGTCTGTTTGCTGTCTGTCTGTCAGTCTGTCAGCATGTCTGTCTGCTATCTACTGCATCTATCTAATGAAATTTACAGAGGCCACAGTCATGCTGTGTGACTTATTACTGTATATTTATCTAGTGTCTGCCTGCCTGCCCGTCTGTCTGTCTGTCTCCCTGCCTGCCCGTCTGTCTGTCTGTCTGCCTCCCTGCCTGCCCGTCTGTCTGTCTATCTGTCTGTGTATCTGTCTGTGTGCCTGTCTGTCTTTCTGTCTCTGTCTGTGTATCTGTCTGTTTGTCTGTCTGTCTGTCTGTTTGCTGTCTGTCTGTCTGTCAGTCTGTCAGCATGTCTGTCTGCTATCTACTGCATCTATCTAATGAAATTTACAGAGGCCACAGTCATGCTTGCTGGTCTACTTCGCTGCACACCGAAGTTCATTCAAAAGCGAGCAGCCAAGGCCGCAGCCAGCACGCGGACAAGTCGATGCTCCTCAGCTCGAAGGCCGCCTTGAAGTGGTGTAGCGTCAGTTCAGCAAACCGCAGGCAGCCGTCGGCGATGCTGGCCAGGAAGGCGGCGGTCAGCTGCCCGGCGTGGCCGCACTCGGCCGCCGCAGGCCCATAGCATAGCAACCGGACTGGCGCAGCTCCGAGACTCTGCAGGTCAGCTAGGGGAGCTCCGAGACTCTGCAGGCCAGCTAGGGGAGCTCCGAGACTCTGCAGGTCAGCTAGGGGAGCTCCGAGACTCTGCAGGCCAGCTAGGGGAGCTCCGAGACTCTGCAGGTCAGCTAGGGGAGCTCCGAGACTCTGCAGGCCAGCTAGGGGAGCTCCGAGACTCTGCAGGTCAGCTAGGGGAGCTCCGAGACTCTGCAGGTCAGCTAGGGGAGCTCCGAGACTCTGCAGGTCAGCTAGGGGAGCTCCGAGACTCTGCAGGTCAGCTAGGGGAGCTCCGAGACTGCAGGTCAGCTAGGGGAGCTCCGAGACTCTGCAGGTCAGCTAGGGGAGCTCCGAGACTCTGCAGGTCAGCTAGGGGAGCTCCGAGACTCTGCAGGTCAGCTAGGGGAGCTCCGAGACTCTGCAGGTCAGCTAGGGGAGCTCCGAGACTCTGCAGGTCAGCTAGGGGAGCTCCGAGACTGCAGGTCAGCTAGGGGAGCTCCGAGACTCTGCAGGTCAGCTAGGGGAGCTCCGAGACTGCAGGTCAGCTAGGGGAGCTCCGAGACTCTGCAGGTCAGCTAGGGGAGCTCCGAGACTCTGCAGGCCAGCTAGGGGAGCTCCGAGACTCTGCAGGTCAGCTAGGGGAGCTCCGAGACTCTGCAGGTCAGCTAGGGGAGCTCCGAGACTCTGCAGGTCAGCTAGGGGAGCTCCGAGACTCTGCAGGTCAGCTAGGGGAGCTCCGAGACTCTGCAGGTCAGCTAGGGGAGCTCCGAGACTCTGCAGGTCAGCTAGGGGTGCTCCGAGACTGCAGGTCAGCTAGGGGAGCTCCGAGACTCTGGAGATCAACAGGCAGCGCAGGTTTGGCAGCCGAGCGAACAGAGTCGGCAGCACTCTGTGCTGTTGTTTAGACTATAGTGAAATTGGTCCATTGTGTGATAGTTGAGGAATTAGCAACTAAATTCAGCCATTCTATTAACACTGTCCACTTGATTGATCCTCTATAATAATCTTGGCCTGATGGCCTGACTAAGCAGCAATGGTTTTTCATTGGGATAACGAGCCTATTTATTCAATAGGAAACATGAGGAGTTTTCTGAAGAGATATTTAATCCATGTACTTTCTTATCTGCCATACTTGCCAGATCTGGCTTCTGCAGACTTCTGCCTCTCCTAAAGTAAAAAGAGCTATCAGGCACCTAGTCTAGCTTGCTAGAAACTCAATAAAAAAATGAGTCACAATAGGTTATGAGAAGTCTCCCAGCAGAAGCCTTTGTCTTGGCTTTCAGAAAGTTGATAGATCCTTGCAAAAATTGCATCAAAATTGGAGGGGACTATGTTGAAAAAGTATAAAAATAAATTGTGTACCTGCTTAGGGAGCTGAGATAGGTCACTAACATTTGTTTTTGAAAATATCTCATAGCATTCAATCATTCTTAGAGATCTAATCAAGAAGAGCAAATGACTTTCACACTAACTTATTCATGGGATTTTTCTCTTTATTAGTTACATTATTGGCAATTACCTAGCACTGTCTAGGCCTACTATAGGCAAATCTATATACTGCACTAGTTTTCTACATTAGCAAAAATCATTTTACCTGACTAGGCCTTAGCATTCTAAAACAATATAAATTTTGAACATTTAGTTAATAATGTAGTTATGGTATATATTGTTGCTAATGCTACCTTTTGGCTGTTGTTTCATATTTTTAGACCTAGCTATCTTTTAAAAAATTTTAAAAATTCTTTAGAAATCTTAAATCTAGAAAAAATAGAGTCATAGACATAGGCCTAGTTATATTGGCATCTAGGCTTATAAGATAGACTAGACCAAAACATAGTCTATAGTATAGATCAAGGCTACCATAGGATAGGCCAATCGATAGGCTTATCATTTGCTTTAGGTAAAAATTCTCATAGGCCTAACTAAGATGAAAAATGTGAAATACATTAGGCCTATATTTATTATATATTAGGCCTAAAGTTTAAAATGTTAGGAACTTTTAGATTAGGGCCTACTTTTAGTGTTATTAGTATCATAATGTACTGTACAATAACAATAATAATAAACATAGCTCCTAGCCTCCAAAATTATTCTTTGGCTTGGTCTATGCTTTAATATTTAGGAAATCATTCTTATAAGTTATAGAATCAAAGACTCAAAGTCTGTTAAAATAAAGCAATAAACTTGTTGAGGTTTCCTCTGTTTTCTATAGTTGAGTTGCATAACTAAGTCATATACAGTCTAGATCATGATCATTTTGAAGTATGGGCCCAAGTGATTGATGCTTGAATTAAACTTATCCAAGTCAGGAAGAGCGAGTTCACTTTTTACAGCTTCAAGCATGGCATGGGCCGCCAGTCACTTCGATAAACTACTATAAATTTATTGAAGCAAAATGATGCGGTGATGTTAAACAAAAGCCAAAAGGAAATCAATTATTACAGAGTTTTGAAGCAGAGTAAATATTATTATTTCGAACTTTCTAATTTCTTTATAAAAATTTATATTTTAAAATTTACTTTACAATTTACTTCTTTTCTATTTTGTGATAACTGGTGAATTTGAAGTGACAAACTTGAACGAAATTATTAAATTGCCTATGTATAAACTATGATTAAGCACCATGACCATCCTTGATCATTTATTGACCCATGGGATAATCTAAGCTAAGCTTGGTGTGTAGGGCATAGGTATAAAGGCCTATATGCAGCTTAAGGCATTACAGCAGGTAAAAGTAATGTAATATTTAAATTACAGAAATTGCGATAGGGAATTACGGCCCTTTACAAACCTAATGGAGCGATTTTGAGATTTTAAATCTGCACTCGTACAACTCCTATTTACCTATCGCCGGTCAGAGTATACTTTCTCTAATAGTCGCAGGTACATGATCGAATAAACACGATTTTTAATAGATTCGATTGAGTGTTACTCAGAC
The DNA here is from genome assembly GCA_002269645.1 of Macrostomum lignano. NCBI lineage: Eukaryota > Metazoa > Platyhelminthes > Macrostomidae > Macrostomum > Macrostomum lignano. Next base: position 182,500 of record NIVC01001936.1, read on the forward strand.
TTGATAATACTGCTGCTGACAGTAGATTTCGACTTGAATGTACTTTGATTATATAATTACACCGGATTCAGATAAATTGATTCTTAGTTAACGCTTAATAATGCGAAGCAAATTGGAGCAATTTCGAGCACTGCCCCGACAAATCCTATCGTTTAGCACACCTGCGAAATGGCATGCAGAGTCTCCAAAGAGAGCACGTACTGACTTGGACAACAGTCGCCTATCTACATGTACGATCGAGAGACCTGCACCCTTGACCAGCGGTGCACCTCAAGACGCGGAACGCAGAAAGCTGCCAGCTAACTGGCAAGCCGAATAATGAGGTCGGGCTCACTCAGTTGGAGCAATGAGAGTATAGTAGTATAGGTGTCGGATTTCCATCCTCTAAATACATGTAGTTATTAGTTTATTGTCTATTCGACAGTAGGGCTGTGTCACACTGCAATTAACCTTTATTTTTAGCAGCCAGGCCTCACTCCTAAGTTTTTCGCCTCGCAATCGTCTGGTCAGCAATCATCCAAGCCAACCCCTTAAGCCGGGTGGCTGGCCAGCAGTCGGGAATCCCGATTGCACTGGACGCGTGGCGCTCTCTGCAGGCCCGGTAGATTTCGCCTTGCAAGCCTCGCCACGTGCCCGGGGTCCAGCCCGGTTCTGATTGGCCAGCCGCGTAAGCCGGGTGAACTATTGGGCTGTTAGGAAAGTTCGTGTCCGTTTTGGGTAAAATAGGTTGGAGCAAGTTTTCATAGGAATGCAGCAGTGTTACTCAGTAAAATGATTGCCATCACAATCGATTGCCCTCTGCCAACGAGAGGGCAGACTTTGGATGCCAGCTCTGAAAGAATCCTTGGGCTGTGATGCAAAAAAGTTAGCAATGCAGTCCTTGACCCCTTTGTCATCTTCAAACGTTTTTTCCTTCAGATGATGGTGCAGCACTCGAAACAGATGATAGTCTGTAGGAGCCAGATTGAAGCTGTAAGGTGGGTGGGGCAGCACTTCCCAGCCCAGATCCAGCAGCTTTTGCCAAATCAAATTGGCGGTGTGCGGCCGAGAATTGTCGTGAAGGAAGCGAACATGCTGACGCCCTGGAGGCTGTGTGCGGAGGCAGTCGGCCACATTCTGCAGCTGGTTACAGTAGAGCTCGGCGGTGATGCTGGTGTTGGGCGGCAGCAGCTTAAAGTACACAACTCCTTCACTGTCCCACCAACAGCAGAGCATCACCTTCTTAGGGTGCAGTGGGCCGGGCCTTTGGCTCTGGCTGTGGCGGCTTGCCGGCATCGACCCACTGGCGCTTGCGGTGTATATTAACGTACATCACCCACTTCTCATAGCCAGTGAGTATGGAGGCCAGCCAGTCTGTTGTTCTCTTGTAGGAGAGCAGTGAAGTGCAAATGTCTGCTCGGCTTTGACGGTCCCTGTCAGTCAGGTCATGGGGGGGGGGTCCACTGTCCGAGCTTGCTTTTCTTGCCCGTGGCAGCCAGGTGTTCAGCGACTTGCACATGGGAGCACCCAAGAGTGGCTGCCAGCTCTCGAGTAGTCTGTGTGGATTGGCCTCCACAAGTGTCCGCAGCAGCTCAGTATCTATCTCAGATGGGCGTCCAGGGCGAGTTCATCATGCAGCAAGGCTGTATAGTCGCGAAACTTGAGAAAAAGAACCAAGAATAGAATAACAAATAGCAAATAAAATAATTATGACAAAATACTGTTCGCGTAAGATGCTCACATCACAGTAGATATATTACTAGGCCCTATTTGTGTTTTTGTTTTTTTTTATTTTGCGAAAGTTTGCTGTGGGTGGTGAAGCATGTTTTGCCGCTCCAGCCTCCTGCCCGCTCAGCTCAGCATTTGCCAACATGCAGCACCACCAAGGCGGCATCTTGCTGAAAACCAGCTAACGGCAAGACAATTCAGTTCAAAGAGGGCTGTACAAGGCTTTTCTGCCCAGGCTTCAGCCAGGTCACCTGGTCACCTTCACCTCAGTAATCTGGGAGCTTCTGGGAACTCCGTTTTTGTGCTATAATGGCATCCTGACTCATCCGTATTCTTAGAATCTAAATGTTGGATGCGATAATTATAACCTAGAAACCCGGCCAATCTGGGAGGTTCAATTCGCGAGCCGGAGATGATTCTGTCAGCATCCGGATTCAACGGCGAGCCGGCGATGATTCTGTCAGCATCCGGATTCAACGGCGAGCCGGCGATGATTCTGTCAGCATCCGGATTCAACGGCGAGCCGGCGATGATTCTGTCAGCATCCGGATTCAACGGCGAGCCGGCGATGATTCTGTCAGCATCCGGATTCAACGGCGAGCCGGCGATGATTCTGTCAGCATCCGGATTCAACGGCGAGCCGGCGATGATTCTGTCAGCATCCGGATTCAACGGCGAGTCGGAGATGATTCTGTCAGCATCCGGATTCAACGGCGAGCCGGCGATGATTCTGTCAGCATCCGGATTCAACGGCGAGTCGGAGATGATTCTGTCAGCATCCAGGATTCAACGGCAAGCTGGCGATGATTCTGTCAGCATCCGGATTCAACGGCAAGCTGGCGATGATTCTGTCAGCATCCAGGATTCAGATGATTCTGTCAGCATCCAGGATTCAGATGATTCTGTCAGCATCCGGATTCAACGGCAAGCTGGCGATGATTCTGTCAGCATCCAGGATTCAGATGATTCTGTCAGCATCCGGATTCAACGGCGAGCCGGCGATGATTCTGTCAGCATCCAGGATTCAGATGATTCTGTCAGCATCCGGATTCAACGGCGAGCCGGCGATGATTCTGTCAGCATCCAGGATTCAGATGATTCTGTCAGCATCCAGGATTCAGATGATTCTGTCAGCATCCGGATTCAACGGCGAGCCGGCGATGATTCTGTCAGCATCCAGGATTCAGATGATTCTGTCAGCATCCGGATTCAACGGCGAGCCGGCGATGATTCTGTCAGCATCCAGGATTCAGATGATTCTGTCAGCATCCAGGATTCAGATGATTCTGTCAGCATCCGGATTCAACGGCGAGCCGGCGATGATTCTGTCAGCATCCAGGATTCAGATGATTCTGTCAGCATCCGGATTCAACGGCGAGCCGGCGATGATTCTGTCAGCATCCAGGATTCAGATGATTCTGTCAGCATCCAGGATTCAGATGATTCTGTCAGCATCCGGATTCAACGGCGAGCCGGCGATGATTCTGTCAGCATCCGGGATTCAGATGATTCTGTCAGCATCCAGGATTCAGATGATTCTGTCAGCATCCGGATTCAACGGCGAGCCGGCGATGATTCTGTCAGCATCCGGGATTCAACGGCGAGCCGGCGATGATTCTGTCAGCATCCAGGATTCAGATGATTCTGTCAGCATCCGGATTCAACGGCGAGCCGGCGATGATTCTGTCAGCATCCGGGATTCAACGGCGAGCCGGCGATGATTCTGTCAGCATCCGGGATTCAACGTCTTCTTGAAGCGCTCTTGGCGGCGCCGGCAGGCTCCCGAACGGGTTCGCTGTCTGCCGATGGCTTACGCAGAGGACGTGGGCCCACCGATCAGGCCTGCCGTCGAGGAGATCCAGCGCATCGGCCATTGGAGGAGTGACGTAATCGGTGTATTTGCTTGCGTGCCCATTTAGGCTCTGACCTTGCGTCTCGAGCGGTTTTGAGCAATTTTGTCTTGTTTTTTTCACGTCTCTCTGTTCAACTGTGCATTTTTCACTCTTGCCTAAAAGATGCCCTTTCGCCCTGTCTGCATTTCTTTTCTTTGGCGTTTGGGGGAGTTCGTGCTTGCTTGCGCCCCAGCTGCTTCGTCAATTGTCTCGTGCTTTCGCCTTCATCACCTCATCAATTCCCTGTCCTAAGCGCTACAGAGAGCGAGATTATCCATGTATCCCGAGAAGGGTCTGCGTCAGCGCTTAGTCTTGCTAAGTGGGTTTGAATAGCAACAACTTACAATTTGCTCATAGATTCAGCCTTACTTAAATCTGCTTCTGAAGTATCTTTCCTACATACTACTACATGTACATGTTCGTACCGCATAACAGGGGCATAGCCAGGAAGAGGAGATTGGCAAGTGGGCTCAAAAACCTCTTTACTGCAGCTGTGGCGCCCCTTGGTGATAACGCCCTTGGTGATGGCGCCCTTGGTGATGGCGCCCCTGGGTGCTGGCGCCCTTGGTGATGGCGCCCCTTTGGTGCTAAAGCTTCTCCTTCAGTGACATTTGCTTTCCATTCAGTGACATTTGCTTTCCATTCAGTGACATTTGCTTTCCATTCAGTGACATTTGCTTTCCCTTCAGTGACATTTGCTTTCCCTTCAGTGACATTTGCTTCTCCATCAGTGACATTTGCTTCTCCTTCAGTGACATTTGCTTCTCCTTCAGTGACATTTGCTTCTCCTTCAGTGACATTTGCTTCTCCTTCAGTGACTTTTGCTTCTCTTTCAGTGACATTTGCTTCTGTTTCAGTGACATTTGCTTCTCCTTCAGTGACATTTGCTTCTCCTTCAGTGACATTTGCTTCTGTTTCAGTGACATTTGCTTCTCCTTCAGTGACATTTGCTTCTCAGTCAGCAGTGCTCCTTAGAAATAAAAGTCAAGATGTCGCTAAATCAACCCAACGATTTGGTGCAGATAAAAAATTTCTAACGTGAAGAAATAAGTCAGTAAGGCACTGAGTATATTTAGTATAAAGATTCTTCTACAAGCCAAGATTTTTTGTTTGATAGAGATTTCTGCGTATAGAAAATATTTTTGCACAGCCAATCAGTCACTGTCACAGCCAATCAGTCACTGTCACAGCCAATCAGTCACTGTCACAGCCAATCAGTCACTGTCACAGCCAATCAGTCACTGTCACAGCCAATCAGTCACTGTCACAGCCAATCAGTCACTGTCACAGCCAATCAGTCACTGTCACAGCCAATCAGTCACTGTCAGCCAATCAGTCACTGTCACAGCCAATCAGTCACTGTCACAGCCAATCAGTCACTGTCACAGCCAATCAGTCACTGTCAGCCAATCAGTCACTGTCACAGCCAATCAGTCACTGTCACTGTCACAACCACTCAGTCACTGTCACAACCACTCAGTCACTGTCACAGCCAATCAGTCACTGTCACTGTCACTGTCACTGTCACTGCCAGTTTCCACTTCACAGCCGTCCTCCGCCAGAGCTGCCGTCTCCGACCTCCACAAGCCGCTGAGGTTCACCCGCTGCCCGAAGGCCGCCTCGAGGCGCTCGTCTCTGGCGATGCAGTCGAAGCCGCAGAGATCCAGGTTGAGCAGCCACGGGCAGCCTCTGGCGATGCTGGCGACAGAGGCGGCGGTCAGCCGGTCGCATTTTGACAGGCTGAGCCGCCGCAGGCCCCTGGCGACCGGACTGGCGCACAGGTCGGCCACCGCCTCTCTCCGTGAGCACGGACTTCCTGCAGCAGATGGCCCAGAACTCGTGCGGGTCGGGCATGGCAGCTCCGAGGCTCCGAAGGTCTCGCAGGTTCGCCCAGGCCTGGCGGGTCAGGCGGCCGCAGTCGTAGAGCTGGAGGCGGCGAAGGCGGGGCAGCCGGGAGAGCAGAGCCGGCAGCAGCTCGTCGTTGCAGCCTCCGAAAGCCAGGACGGTCAGCTGGGCTGCGGGCGAGGGTTGCAAAATGGGCGGCTTCGACACACACACTGATAGTGCCTTGAAAGGACCTATTTGTCTCATCTCCCCAAGCTCTCCCATCTCTCCAACCTCTCATCTACCCCAACCTCTCATCTCCTCCAACCTCTCATTTCCCCAACTTCTCATCTTCCCAACTTCTCATCTCCCCAACCTCTCATCTTCCCAACCTCTCATCTCCCCAACCTCATCTTCCCAACCTCTTATCTCCCCAGCCTCTCTCATCTCCCCAACCTCATCTCCCCAACCTCTCATCTCCCCTACCTCTCATCTCCCCAACCTCTCTCATCTCCAAAACATCTCATCTCCCCAACCTCTCATCTCTCCAACATCTCATCTCCCCTAGCTCTCATCTCCCCAAGCTCTCATCCCCAATCCCAATCGCCTCCCGAGCTCAGGCAGCTCACCCGAGCAGGCACTCAGGCCGGTCAGCAGCCCGGTAGTTTTGCTGCAGGGGTGGCCGGCCAGCTGCAGCAGGCGCAGACTCAGCGGCAGCGCTCTGTCCAGGCCGTCACACAGCGCATCCTTCAGCTCCAGCTCCTGGAGGCCCTGCGACAGGCGGGAGACAACCAGGCGGCAGCCCGCGGCGTCCAGCGCACTGCAGGAGGTCAGCCGTAGCCGCCAGAGCAGCGGGCTACGGTCGAGCAGGGCCGCTTAGCTTCATGCACCAGGAACCGGCACGGGAGTGGAGGCGGCCGCCGCAGCCGTCTGCCAGCACAGCGGCCAGGCTGTCCGAAAATTTCTGGTTCATCGTCAGCTCGGACAGGCGGGGCAGCCGACGCAGCAGCTCGCGCAGTTCTTGTGAATGAGGAGACCAACAGCTTCGGCTTCAGGATGGGACTGGAGCTTCAGGATGGGACTGGAGCTTCAGGATGGAACTGGAGCTTCAGGATGGGACTGGAATTTCAATATGGGTGCTGGAGCTTCAGGTTGGGATTGGAAGCTTCAAGATGGGACTGGAAGCTTCAGGTTGGGACTGGAAGCTTCAGGATGGGACTGGAAGCTTCAGGATACGACTGGAAGCTTCAGGATGGGACTGGAAGCTTCAGGGTGGGCCTGGAAGCTTCAGGATGGGACTGGAGCTTCAGGATGGGACTGGAAGCTTCAGGATGGGACTGGAAGCTTCAGGATGGGACTGGAGCTTCAGGATGGGACTGGAGCTTCAGGATACGACTGGAAGCTTCAGGATGGGACTGGAGCTTCAGGATGGGACTGGAAGCTTCAGGATGGGACTGGAGCTTCAGGATGGGATTGGAAGCTTCAGGATACGACTGGAAGCTTCAGGATGGGACTGGAAGCTTCAGGATGGGACTGGAATTTCAATATGGGACTGGAAGCTTCAGGATGGGACTGGAAGCTTCAGGATGGGACTGGAAGCTTCAGGATGGGACTGGAAGCTTCAGGATGGGACTGGAGCTTCAGGATACGACTGGAAGCTTCAGGATGGGACTGGAGCTTCAGGATGGGACTGGAAGCTTCAGGATGGGACTGGAGCTTCAGGATGGGACTGGAAGCTTCAGGATACGACTGGAAGCTTCAGGATGGGACTGGAAGCTTCAGGATGGGACTGGAATTTCAATATGGGACTGGAAGCTTCAGGATGGGACTGGAAGCTTCAGGATGGGACTGGAATTTCAATATGGGTGCTGGAGCTTCAGGATAGGACTGGAAGCTTCAAGATGGGACTGGAGCTTCAGGATAGGACTGGAAGCTTCAGGATGGGACTGGAAGCTTCAGGTTGGGACTGGAAGCTTCAGGATGGGACTGGAGCTTCAGGATGGGACTGGAGCTTCAGGATAGGACTGGAAGCTTCAAGATGGGACTGGAAGCTTCAGGTTGGGACTGGAAGCTTCAGGATGGGACTGGAGCTTCAGGATGGGACTGGAAGCTTCAGGATGGGACTGGAAGCTTCACTCAGCTCACACTCAGCCCAGGTCCCACATCAGGTCACAGCTCACACTCAGCGCGGACTCCTAGGTCTCCCGCTCGTCTTCACCGGCCGCCTCAGCCGCCTCCAGCCGCAGAGACTTCGGCGCCGGACGCTCTTGACTCGCGCAGGCCTCCGCCATGGTGCGGCTGCAATGATGAAGCTGCTCTCCAGTCTCTGCGAGCTCAAAGCAGGAAATCAAACACAATTTCGAGCTTCGCCTGCTCTGAGAATAAAAAAACATGCAGGATCTTTGTTGTTCTCATAGGACACTCTGAGCAAGTTTATTTTATTGATAAAAAGTTCAACAACAAAAAACAGAGACTTGAAAGGCAGTCCGCAATGACAGTTTACATAAAAAATGTGACGAATAATGAAATTTTGATTGCGAGTCACCCTCATGAGTCACCCACTACCCACCTCATCAGTTACCCACAGCCCACCTCATCAGTCACCCACTGCCCACCTCATGAGTCACCCACTGCCCACCTCATCAGTCACCCACTGCTCACTGTCGCTACAAATTAAAAATCTGAGCTTTGCAGAGTAAAATGAGCAGCAAAGCCAGGAAGCGGCAGCTCAGTGCCAACAATAGAATCATAAAAAACAGCCATATTGGAGCCGGCAAGCTGGTGAAGAAGTTGCTAACAAAATGAGTTCACAGGGGCCCGTGATTCGTCACCGTCACGCAGTGCTCAAAAGACAGCCGAAAAGCCTGCAGGTCGGCCTGCCCGAAGCCGCTCCCGGCCAGGACCAGGCGGGTCAGCAGCGGGCAGCCGCTGGCGATGCTGGCCAGCGAGGCGGCGGTCAGCTGGCTGCAGTCAAATGACAGGCTGAGGCGCCGCAGGCCCCTGGCAACCGGACTGGCGCACAGGTCGGCCAACGCCTCATCAGTGAGGCTGCGCCTGCTGCACCTGTGAGCACGCAGCTCGTGCAGGTCGGGAGTGGCAGCTCCGAGGCTCTGCAGTTCCCGCAGATTCGCCCAGGCCTGGTGGGTCAGGCGGCTGCAGTCGGTGAGGCGGAGGCAGTGCAGGCGGGGCAGCCGGGAGAGCAGAGCCGGCAGCAGGTCGTCGGTGCACAAGTCCAGGGTTAAAAAAGCCAGGCCTGCAGATATGAGCAGGTTATGACTAGTTCCTAACATGCATGGGCAGCCACCAGCCCACACCAGCAACAGACCCGCTCACCTGAGCAGCCACCAGCCCATACCAGCAACAGACCCGCTCACCTTAGCAGCCACCAGCCCACAGCAGTAACTCACCTGAGCAGCCACCAGCCCACACCAGCAACTCACCTGAGCAGCCACCAGCCCATACCAGCAACAGACCCGCTCACCTGAACAGCCACCAGCCCACAGCAGTAACTCACCTGAGCAGCCACCAGCCCACACCAGCAACAGACCCGCTCACCTTAGCAGCCACCAGCCCACACCAGCAACTCACCTGAGCAGCCACCAGCCCATACCAGCAACAGACCCGCTCACCTGAACAGCCACCAGCCCACAGCAGTAACTCACCTGAGCAGCCACCAGCCCACACCAGCAACAGACCCGCTCACCTTAGCAGCCACCAGCCCACACCAGCAACAGACCCGCTCACCTTAGCAGCCACCAGCCCACACCAGCTGCAGACCCGCTCACCTGAGCAGCCACCAGCCCACACCAGCAACAGACCCGCTCACCTTAGCAGCCACCAGCCCACACCAGCAACAGACCCGCTCACCTGCAGAGCAGCCACCAGCCCATATCAGCAACAGACCCGCTCATCTTAGCAGCCACCAGCCCACACCAGCAACAGACCCGCTCACCTTAGCAGCCACCAGCCCACACCAGCAACAGACCCGCTCACCTGAGCAGCCACCAGCCCACACCAGCTTCAGACCCGCTCACCTTAGCAGCCACCAGCCCACACCAGCAACAGACCCGCTCACCTGGGCAGCTGGCCAGCAGCTCCATCAGGCGCAGCTGATCCGCACGTGGCGGGAGTCCCTCCAGCCGCAGCCGCCGCAGGTTCGGCGGCAGCACAGCAGGTGGGCCGACGCCGGCTCGGCAGCTCCAATCCGCGTGCTCAAAGCTCAGGCCCAGGTCTGTCAGACCCGCCGGCAGGGCTCGCAGGATGGCGCAGGCATGGCAGTCCAGCACGAAGACCCTGGCTGACGACTTCAGCCGGAAGCTTCGCAGCTGCGGCAGGCGGGCCAGCAGCGGAGGCACCGAGGCGGCGTCCACAAAGCGGCTGTCGATGCGGAGGCAGCGAAGCCGGGCCGCGCCGCCTAGCAGCTGCAGGTCGGTTGCTGAGCGGCACCAGTTCCGGCACCGAAGCCGCAGGTCGGTCAGCTCCGGCATCCGGGACAGCGGAGTCAGCAAATCTTCAGGAGCGATGGAAGTTCAGGTAAAGTCCGTCAAACAGGTCTCAGAAACCCCTGAAAGACTCACTGGACAGCTCAGCGCCGCAGGTGGCGAAGCTGGTGAGCAGCGGACACTCGGGCAGGTCTCGGAGCATCGGAGCAGCGCTGCTCCAGCTTCTCACTGACAGGCTGGCGAGGCGGCAGACCTGCTCAGCCAACAGCTGCTGGCTGCAGCTCCACCCGACCGCATCGCAGGCGGCTGCTCGGCTGTCCATCTGCAGCAGCGACAGGCGCGGGCAGCCGGTCAGCAGGCATCTCAAAGACTCGTCAGACAGGCCGTTTCGACAATCAACGAGGCGCAGCTCCAGCAGGCCGGGGCAGCTGCGGCCCGCCTCCGTCACGGCCAGCTGGGCGGGTGGTTGATCCATGTCCCGCAGCCTGAGGCAGGTGAGGCTCGCGGATGCGGCCAGCAGCAGTGGCAGCCGGTGCTCGGCTGTCAGCCCGCAGGCCGAGATCTCCCGCACGCTGCCGCCCAGCCAGTCTCTGAGCCGCTCCATCAGCTCGGCATCTGCGGTGCGGCCGTCAATGCGGATTTTGCGCCACAGCCGCGGCTGCGTGGCGAGCCGCCGCCAGCGCCTGCTCAGCTGAGCGCACCGGCCGAGGCTGGTCTGGTCCAGCTCGGACAGGATCTGCGTGAGCAGCTCCTCTGGTAGCTGCTCCAGCTGTAAGAAAGAAAACAGAATATTTGAAGAAACAGGCAGAAGCAACCGCCTCCTGTTGTCAAGAAGCAACAAAATTTATCAAGAACTGCAATAACGCTGCGCACGCATCAAATACTGCCACATCGAGAAAGTGCATTGATTTCCTATCATTATTTCTAATTGGTGGTTGGCTCACCACAACAGGTTTACAAGTAAACAGGTTAACATGTTACTTGAAGTAAATATAAGATTAGGGGGTTGCGTCAGCAATACTATTTTGAAACTGCTCACTCTGCTCATGGGGCACAACAGTGCGCATTTTTGAAAAAAGTCCCTTATTGGGGAATGCAGTTTCTTTAGATAAAAAAACAAATTTACACATTTTGCTGCTCCAAATTGTGAAAAAGTTGCAGAGCTGAAGGGAGGCAGTTGCAGAGCTGAAGGGAGACAGTTGCAGAGCTGAAGGGAGGCAGTTGCAGAGCTGAAGGGAGGCAGTTGCAGAGCTGAAGGGAGTCAGTTGCAGAGCTGAAGGGAGGCAGTTGCAGAGCTGAAGGGAGGCAGTTGCAGAGGTGAAGGGAGACAGTTGCAGAGATGAAAGTTGCTACGATTGCAGCCAGCAAGTAGTCAAGTCGATGCTCAGCTCGAAGGCCGCCTCGATGCGCTCATCGCGGGGGACTCGCCTGAAGCCCTCCAGCTGGAGCTCAGTGAGCCACGGACAGCCGCTGGCGATGCTGGCGAGGGCGACGGCAGTCAGCTGGCTGCAGTCGGACAGGTGGAGCCGCCGCAGGCCTCTGGCGACCGGACTGGCGCTTAGGTCGGCCACCGCCTCATCAGTGAGGCTGTAGCCAGTACAACCGAGGGCCCGCAACTCCATCAGATCGAGTGGCCAGACTGCGAGGCTTCGCAGATTCGCCCAGGCCTGGCGGGTCAGGATGCTGCAGTTGTTGATGCAGAGGCAGCGCAGGCGCGGCAGCCGGGAGAGCAGAGCCGCCAGCAGGTCGTCGGTGCCCGCCTCCAGCTCAACATGGGTCAACGCTGCAGTTAAATGGAATTTATAGCAGCTGAGCAGTCTGAGCATCTGGGAGAGCAGCAGTCTGAGCATCTGGGAGAGCAGCAGTGTGAGCATCTGGGAGAGCAGCAGTCTGAGCATCTGGGAGAGCAGCAGTCTGAGCATCTGGGAGAGCAGCAGTCTGAGCATCTGGGAGAGCAGCAGTCTGAGCATCTGGGAGAGCAGTCAGCAGTCTGAGCATCTGGGAGAGCAGTCAGCAGTCTGAGCATCTGGGAGAGCAGCAGTCTGAGCATCTGGGAGAGCAGCAGTCTGAGCATCTGGGAGAGCAGCAGTCTGAGCATCTGGGAGAGCAGCAGTCTGAGCATCTGGGAGAGCAGCAGTCTGAGCATCTGGGAGAGCAGCAGTCTGAGCATCTGGGAGAGCAGCAGTCTGAGCATCTGGGAGAGCAGCAGTCTGAGCATCTGGGAGAGCAGCAGTCTGAGCATCTGGGAGAGCAGTCAGCAGTCTGAGCATCTGGGAGAGCAGTCAGCAGTCTGAGCATCTGGGAGAGCAGCAGTCTGAGCATCTGGTAGAGCAGTCAGCAGTCTGAGCATCTGGGAGAGCAGCAGTCTGAGCATATGGGGGAGCAGCAGTCTGAGCATCTGGGAGAGCAGCAGTGTGAGCATCTGGGAGAGCAGCAGTTTGAGCATCAATCCGAGTATCTAGCAAAGGAGCGGCAAGGTGAGCGGGACTCACCTGGACAGCCACTGAGAGCGCCAGATAACCGAAAGCTCCATGGCGCATCAAAGAACGACCCCGTGAGCTGCAGCCGCTGAAGCCCCGGCGGCAGCGGACCGCTTAGACGAGCTCCGAATGTGCACCGAATTCCGTGAATCTCCACTCGAAGGTCCGCAAGGCCGGCAGGTAAGCAGCGGAGGATCTGACGGAAGTCCTTATCTGAGGCTTGGTAAGACACCAAACGCAGACTCTCAAGTGAGGGCAGGCTGCGCAGCAGCCACAATGCTATCTCCGTATTCTCGTCACGTGACCCCTCGCAGTCAAGGCTCAGGTGCCTCAGGCCGGGCACGGGCGCAGGGTGCCGGTCGGGCTCGAGGTCGAAGGTGTTGCCGCAACTTGTCACTCGCAGCTCCGTCAGGTTCGGCGCGATGCTCAGCACGCGGGGCAACTCTGGAGGGTGGCGAGTTCAGCGAGGGCATTCAATGAAGGACCACCGGCAGTCAAGCAATTCAATAATTCTATGGAAATTTGTTTAAAAGCCAGACTAAAAAAATTTTCAGCTAAAAAGTTTTCACCGTCTGAACTTAAAAAGATGATGTAAAGCCAGTATGGGTTGAGTCCCGGGCGGTTTCACAAGTCCATCGACTTGGATTTAGAGTAAGCACTTATATAGAAGAGTGGCAAGCGCAAAGAAGTCCAGAAAATATTCGTTCTTCTTATTTTTCAAGTTGTCCTTACCGGTAGAACATCGTTTGAGGAAAGCCAGGAAAACGAAAGCAAAAACGAACAGTCGCATTTTTTCTTTAATAATTCGAAATTACAATTTTTGTACCCAAACCCAACTCTTGGAAGGTCCGTTTGATTCGTGGTTTGCTGCACCGGGCTTACCGTGTGCTCGTGGCATAAAGAGCTGACTCAGATCAAACAGATCTTCAAATCGAACAACTATCCCGACCAGCTGGTTGACGCTGAAATTAAGGAATTCTTGAACAAGAAAATGAACGAGAAAATGGACACCATAGAAAATGTTAATAACGACAGAGATTCCCGTTCCAATATCATTCAAGTGCCATACATCGGGCTGCCTAGCCTTAGGTTTTGCCGTAAAATAACGGCCATCTGTCATACCCACCTGAACATTTAAGGTTTTCCCTGTGTTCTATTCTACGAAGGTGTCGCAATACGTGCAAAGACTCAAGTGCAGTGTACCGAAAACCTTGTGTGCGGGAGTTATCTACAAATTATCGTGCGTTGCTGAGCAACGCCGGTTTTACATTGGTAAAACTGAAAAGGCACCTACACACAAGGGTTAAGGAGCACTATACAAGAGCTAGCGCTGTGTACGACCACCTCCAGATGTGCAACCAATGCGCTAAAGTTAGACATGCTGAGAAATTTGAAATTATCGATCGTAACCGCCAGAGTATGAAGTTGTCTACTCATGAGGCATTGTACATTAAACAGCTAAAGCTCACCATGAACATCCAACTTGGTGGTAGAGGGGTGAGTGTCCATCTAAGGGTGTTCTGACCCCATACACTTGCCTCTTATTTAGGGCCATCTAACTCGGTTACCCATACTTACAATCTTTTTGGCCTACTAGACTTTTTAAAAATTTGTCATCTCTCTGCATCTATATTATTGCCTGAAGATGCCGATTGTTCGGCGAAACATGTCGCGCGAAGATTGATAAATTGTAATTTCGTATTATTAAAGAAAAATGCGAATGTTCGTTTTTGCTTTCGTTTTCTTGTCTTTAGAACAGATTTTTTCCAAACGAATGATTCTAAAGGCGGGGCGGCCCGTGCTGTGAGATGGGGAATTCAGCAGCTCTGATGCATTTCCAAGCAGCACCGGGGCTTCAAGCAGATTCCCATGCACGGGGGTGCCAGGAGCGTGACTGTATTAGATTGGAACGGCGGTTCCTGCATACTAGCCCAGTGAAAAACTAGCGGCACTGACCGAAGCCGCGGCTGGCTGACAGCCCCACCGACAACACGGAGAGCCGGGGACACTCTGTCAGATCAGCAAGGAGCTCAGAAGCCTCGATGATCGGCAGGTGCAGCGCCGTGAGGCGGCCGATGAGCTCAACGAACAGCTGGCGCACCGAACGGTCCTGCCAGTCAGCAAACGCGTCAGTGACACTGCCGAGAATTTCCAACAGCGAGAGGCGCGGGCAGCCGGACGGCAGGCTGCTCAGCGAGGCGGCCGACAGCGACTTCTGGCAGTCGGTGATGCTCAGCTCCAGCAGGCCGGGGCACCTCCTCCGTCACCGCAGCGTCGCCATGCACCTCCCGCAGGCTGAGGCAGGTGAGGCTGGCGGATGCGGCCAACAACAGTGCAGCAGCCGGTTCTCGGCTGTCAGCCCCCAGGCCGAGATCTCCCACACGCTGCCGCCCAGCCAGTCTCTGAGCCGCTCCATCAGCCCAGCATCCACGGCGTCGCCATCAATGCGGATTTTGCGCCACAGCCGCGAGCCGCCACCAGCGCCTGCTCAGCTGAGCGCACCGGCCGAGGCTGGTCTGGTCCAGCTCGGACAGGATCTGCGTGAGCAGCTCCTCTGGCAGCTGCTCCAAGTGAAAGGGAGAACTGCCGGGTTCGAATTCTCCAGCCGCCTCCATTCGCAGGCGTTTCCGGACCGGAGCCTCCAGATCGAAGCTCACAGAATGAGTCATCTGTAAAGCCATAAAGTGGCAAAGGCAGCCAGTGGCTGCTGCAGCAATCAGTCAATGAAGCATTTGTTTCTACAAAATACTCTGGATTGTAAAAGGCTAAGATGGAGTCTTCAAAGCAAATTAATTATCAATGTTGTTTAAAATGTAGGATATACTAGAATTATACTCATAGCGCACAGCTGTATATTGAATTTTTAATATCTGCTTTTTGTACAACTACAATGCAGCAAGAAAGGAAAAGGCAAAACAAAACAAGAAGCAAAGAATGGGCCTAAAAACAAAGCAAGTTGAAAATGGAACAAACTAAAAAAGTGGAATTTTTTAATTTAAAAAATCTACATTTACCTAAATATCTTATCATGACATGACATACATGTAGTCATAGGCATTAAATTTGCTATTTTACTTGAGGAGGGCTTAGCTATATTACATATAATTTTAAAATAGACATATTAGGTTAGTCTATTTTATAATTTTTAGACAACACTTAGACTTAGTTAAAGTCCAAACAAATTAGACCAGATCTTAGATCAATCTAGTGTATTTGTTATGTTATATTAATACTAGTGATGTAGTGTGCCTCGTTTTGTAATATAGAATGCCTTCCAGAATAGATATTAACTACGTTTGCGAAAAGTTCTTTTCGTTGAAAATACTGTATTTGAATTTACGCTAAAAAGAAATTAAGTTATACTTTTTGTTTAAATGTTGTAAAAGCAAATAACATTTTACGAAATAAAATTTTGTTTTAAATATATCGTTCAAGCAATATAAATTGAGGGCCAGTGAGGTGCCGAGAAGAGCAACTCGACCGGTCGTCCCGAGCAACTCGAGCAACTCGAGCTTAGCCGATTTTGTCTGTTGCCTCTTCCGCAAGCCTTGCGAGTACAATCAATTCAGTCTTATTATTAAATCGCTATTTGCAGAGTTTGAAAGACTTCCCGTTGAAAAATTATGGGAACAATTTGTGGGAACATTTGGTAGCTTATGGCAATTTATGGCTAAATAGTGGTAAATTTTGGTAACTTGTGGTTACTTTTCAAGTTTAAGAGGTGGGCGCCACCGTGGCGTGCGCTGATTGGCTATCTGTTTGGCAACTTTTAGGAACATTGAGCGCGGCGAATGGGAACTTTTGGTAACTTTTTGGAGAGGTAAAAAAATGGCAACATTTAGGAAACTTTTGGTAACTTTTAGCACTTTTTGGTGAGTTTTTGGGAATTTTCGGCAACTTATGGTAACTTATCAGTGGCCTCATGAGTGGCGGGCGCCCTGCATGACTCATTACGTACGGAAACTTTTGGGAACTTTTCTAATAAATTGGTAACATCTGGTAATTTTCATATGAGGTGTGCCTCGGAAAGAACAAGTACAATGTTAATTTAATTATGAATGCAGTAGAAGTTCTCGAAAGCAACTTTAAAGGTCGGAACTATGTTTAATAAGTATCATGCCGATGATGGTATTTGTTAAAGTTAAATTTATCTGCCCAATATATCGATCTATTTTAAATGACTGATGCGCCAGTCATGGCGTGCACCATCAGCGGCCATACTACTAGCTATATTCTGATATTGCGCTTATCATCAGACATCTTAGGCAACCTGGGAAGATAATTTACTTAATGTGTTACATTATGATGTTATCTTTGTGTAATATCTCCAGACTCTCGTGACTCTCATAAATCCACATATACTAAATCGTTTTCTATAGATCATAATCGAATTTACAGATGGAACTTCCGTAGAGTTTGTATGCAGGTGTTAATTTTAGCTAGGCCTATATGAAATCTTACTTTTTATTAACGAACATCCAGGGTACATACAATGTATGTTAATACGTGATAGTGTTTAGATAGCATCACATAGTCGTTTTTTATTTTAAAGAAATTAGCGTCTAGTTTTGCTTGTTTGCTAAGGTAAATTATGCAAAAGTAGGTTGATAATTGTAGGCATGAACTAGGAACTAGACATAGTGGTAATATTTCTTATTTTTCAAGTACACAATTCCTGATCATAATGTCATATTAACCAGGTACGACAATCTATGTTTTCTATTACACACTCAGAAAAGATGTTTTGTAAAAATTTAAACTAAATTAGACTGATATGAATGAACTGCATGTATCAGTAGAAATAGCTAAGTAACTTTTTATTAAAAAATGTGCATTCATATGCCAATTTGCAATTTTGGAAATTAAGTATTAGAACTTAATGAGTAGGGGCCTAGGCCTATGAAAATATATTTCAACTGAGGTTATTTTAATCAGTCAAAATTAAGCAGAAATTAAGCAGAAGCACTATATTAATGCATTAAATTTGTATCTTTTTGTTGCATTAACCAAAACAAGCTGAACCAAACAGGTTATAGGAATAAATACTAATTTTAACTTTAATTTTTTAATTTCGTATTTGCATGGCATTATATTCAAAAAATTATAACTACAATATTTTTGGCATTGCCACTAAGTATGTCCTTTGTACTATATCACTATAGTAGTTAAATGCAATTTTTATGATACTTTCTAGTATATATGCATATATAATTTTAAGCTAGTTTGATCAGCCATTACTTGTTAGCCTGCTAAAACTATATAATACCTGGACAATTCCATGTGATGGTCAAATGTATATATGTGATTAAGATGGTCATGTGAGTATGAAGGTCATGAAACAAAGGTCTTTATCAATTAAAACTCTGATTTGAATTGGTAAAACCAGACTTATTAAAGCTCTAGATAGAAATATTATGAAAGAAGCTTTAGTTCTAGTAAAGCAAGAATTAGTATTTAATTGTATACAATAATTGTCTTCATGAAATATGATTTGCATTGTTATGAAATTTAAATATGTTTTAAAATGATCCTAGGATTCTTGAAGTACTGATATTTTATCCTATTTATTTTTATATTTATGCATAAAGACTTTTTACAATAATCTAGACTCATAATTCTAAGATTATATACAGTTAATTTTGTATAAAATAATAGTAGTCTGCCTGTTGTAGCCTTTACATATAAAATTTGGTATTATTTTATGACTGGATTTAATTGTACAATGGTAAAGAATGATATTAGTCTATAGGTTACATTATGAAGTTGCTTCTGTACTTACACATTTTCAGTCTTAGATAATTTAATTTTACCTTGTTGGAGCAAATCCAAAATTGGTCTACTTATTTATCTGAAAATCAGAATCACATTTTTGTATTAATACGCAAGAAATTATATGTATTGACTTTATATATTATATATATTGTCAAATATATGTCATAATATAACTAGACTCCACTGAAAATTTGAAGGTAAACCAAGAAAAGGTTTCTAAGATATTGAATATTTCAGATTTATCCCTAATTAGATAGAAGTTTACTCTGGTTATTAGGTTGCCAGCACATGCTCTACTGTACCAATATGGGAATAATAATCTGTGTAATCTGTGTGAATAATAATCTGTGTAGCCACTTTAAAAATAAATAAAGCGGCTACACAGACGCGCACACACACACACACACAGACGCGCACACACACACACACACAGACACATGGACAGAGTTTTGTGTTTTATATATTTAGTTAAGAGAAGATAATAATTTTTCTTTAAAGTCAACACCATTTAACCAGTTATCCTGGGTTACTTTATGATGTTCTGGAGATGCACAAGTGAAAAGATGGATTTTATTAAATTAGTCTTTGTATGGCATCCATTATTTAGCATGCAAAATGTCCATTTCTCAGACCTCATCACTCCACACCGCCATAATAATAAAGTATTAATTTTCAAATTCTGGCCCAGCTAATATCCCATTAAAAATGCATGGATTGTCTGCGTTAGTAATTCCTTTAGTTAAACTTCTGTGCAACTCATGCACTCACTACAACATTTGCAGGATTACCTTATCAATGTTACTCGATTTTATATCAATGCTGCCACATCAATATTATTCATAATCTACCATTCCAGATTGCAGATTACCAAATTCGAGGGCCACATCGACCGACGACTACGCTCTACAGTTGTTAGAGCGCCAAGAGGCCGTTCTCCCTATGTCAACCGAGATTAACCAAGACCCACTAAAACACTAGTTATGGCAAGCTTGTCTTACGAAAACCCACCATTCTGGGTAGTTCAAGGCACAGAAACTAACAATAGACAATGCTATGCAATATCTGTAAGGAGAATTGTGAAACCGTCACCAGCGCCTACACAGCAATTCGCGAAAGTGTTGGTGAACTTATCGTCCCACAACACACGACACACAAAGCCTCAGCTGCTACAGGCGGAACTATTAAAGGGCCCGTTCGATAACAAGGAGGCTGCGTCTCGCGCTATGCAGTGTTGTCAATTGCCAGACGAAACTTATTGCATCGACTTGGATTGCGATAGTTGCAGCGTGCTGCACCGAAAGATGGCCGTTGTCGAGGAGCAGATGGACAGGCTCAAAAACGAGCTTCAAAGCGCCAAAGCGGCAGCATCTGAAAGGCGCGACTTGCTACTGAAGGAGGTGGATGCGCACAAGTCGACGCAGAGGCGCTTGGAGGTGGCTAATGCTGAGATGGATGACCTGCGCCAAGAAATTGATCGTCTCAGAACGACTGGCGAATCATCCGAATTTCAATCCAACGTTATTCGGATTATGCAAGACTTTGCCGCTCAAAGCCTTGCAACAAGCCAAACCCCAGCTTTGGTAGCTCCTGCTATTCACGCTTCCCCATCGATCGAGGTCATATCCGAGATTCTGGGAGAAGACCAACGAGTGCCGCTTCTGGCGTCCGCCCCGAACGTGACTATTACAAGAGAGCAGAAGGCAGCTATTGAGCATGCGGTTGCTGAACTCCGTCGCGAGCCGGGTGACAAGCAGTTGCGAAAGCTCACCAGACTCCTCATTCGTTCCCTTTTTTCGACCTCGGAATTGTGCGTGACTACCGTGTCTGGCATGGCCAAGAAGCAGCAAATTCGTATGCCAGCGAATTGTCATATTGTGAGGACAATTACTCAGTTCCTCACAGCTGCTTCTCCTAATCCTCTACCACACGGTCTTTTCCGCAATTCATTCAAATATTGCTCGTTGGATGCCCGCCGGAAAAAGAAAAGGATCGATTCTAGTGCGCTAAGAAGCGGCGGGACCGATCAGTCCTCCTCAACCGAGACGAGTGCGCTAAGAAGCGGCGGGACCGATCAGTCCTCCTCAACCGAGACGAGTGCGTTAAGAAGCGGCGGGACCGATCAGTCCTCCTCAACCGAGACGAGTGCGCTAAGAAGCGGCGGGACCGATCAGTCCTCCTCAACCAAGACGAGTGCGCTAAGTGGCGGCGGGACCGATCAGTCCTCCTCAACCGAGACGAGTGCGCTAAGTGGCGGCGGGACCGATCAGTCCTCCTCAACCGAGACGAGTGCGCTAAGAAGCGGCGGGACCGATCAGTCCTCCTCAACCGAGACGAGTGCGTTAAGAAGCGGCGGGACCAATCAGTCCTCCTCAACCGAGACGAGTGCGCTAAGAAGCGGCGGGACCGATCAGTCCTCCTCAACCGAGACGAGTGCGCTAAGAAGCGGCGGGACCGATCAGTCCTCCTCAACCAAGACGAGTGCGCTAAGTGGCGGCGGGACAATAAAAAAAGGGGAGAAGCGAACAAAGCAGCAACCTTCTCGGAGCTCAAAGAGATCAAAGAGAAATGTTCGCGAAACCTAGACAGTTTTTTGTAATATTCCCCAGTCCGTGTACTCGTATGCTGCTGCTAATAAGCTTTACGGCTATTCGTTTTCGACTAATTGCAACTGCGTCAAACATGTGCCGGGATTAGTGTACGGGAATCAAAATATTTTTTTAATTGTTAAATGAATTGCTGTTCCATTGTTGAAACTGTTTAAATTCAACTAGATTACCTTTGCCTTACATTTTTTGCTCCACGTTAACTTTTGTTTGAATTTAATTTAACATTGTTGTTCTTTCTCTTCATCAATACTCACACTGCATTTACTATGTATAGTGTGCTTTTGGTAATCTTTTTATGTTTTTCATTGTTACGTTAAGTCGTTATATTGCATTCTCATACTGCTGTTTCCTTCTTTTTTCACTGCTATAAACTACTAGCCAATCAGCATTTTTTGCATTTACAGTGTTATAAATACACACCTAACAAACTGTTTCTCCCATTTTGTTACCCAGATCCACTACCAAACTCAAAACTCTTGAGAGAATTTTACCTTAACTTCTATTTGCTTTTAATCAGAAGTGAATAATTATTACAATCGGAAATTGTCAGCCTAAGCAATTTTCTTACAATAGGCAAATTAAACCATCAATTGTAACTTTTGGTAACTTTTGGGAGCTTCTCACCAGAAGCGAATGGAAACATCAATGGCAACTTTTGGGAACTTATGGGAGCTTCTCAACAGAAACGAATGGAAACATCAATGGCAACTTTTGGTAACTTTTGGGAGCTTCTCACCAGAAGCGAATGGAAACATCAATGGCAACTTTTGGGAACTTATGGGAGCTTCTCAACAGAAACGAATGGAAACATCAATGGCAACTTTTGGTAACTTTTGGGAGCTTCTCACCAGAAGCGAATGGAAACATCAATGGCAACTTTTGGGAACTTTTGGGAACTCCCTATCCCCGTACGTGTAAATTTGAAATGGTAACTTTTGGTAACTTTTCTGCCAAAAGTTACCATATTCCGGCCCTCTGATTGGCTATGTGTGTAAATGTTTCCTAACGCGTACGCCTTCCGATTGGCTGCGAGAATGGTAACTTTTTGGTAACTTTCATAGGCAAAAGTTCCTGTAAATGTTTCCATAATTTTTCAACGGGTTAGCCATTTCCCTTAGAATATCAGAAGTCCGCTGGAAGCGAGAACCGAGGAAAGTCGCCTCAGGGCAGGAAGAAGCACAAAAAGGCTGTGACCCTCTGATCCCGGGAACGCCCAGGACTGAGAGAGAAAAACCTCTATAAGAGTGAATAAGTAAGAATAGAGTAGGTAGTGCCATTAGACCGCTTAGGCCAGAAGGTACGAGCTACTCGTACTCGTACATACAGGCGCTACCAGTAGAAATAAGTAAAAGTACATGCAAAAGTACATATTAACTATGAATAGGAGAACATAGGTATCACCATAGCACAACTTGGTGGCAGCAAATAAGATTATCCCAGAGAAAAGGAAGAGAAAGCCCTGGGACAACTTTGGTGGCTAACCGGTGGGATAGTTCCAAGAAGACAGAACAGTTAAAATCTAGCCCTGTTACTAGACTTATATTGAATATTGTGGAAGGCTTTCCCTTTTTCAGATTATGGTATTAAAAAAGTAAACCTTTTTTCCAATTGAATCCGCGCGCTATTTATTTTACTACGATAAATAATTGGTTTTAATACGCAACATTTTAATTAATTTGTATTTTTTTAATTTGAACCCATTTTTGGTTTGTTCAGTGAAATCAGATATTCAGACACTTTCGTGTTCAAGTTAGGCATTGCAGAGCGGGTCTGTAGTCGGTGATCGAGTGGAGCTGCAGGTGTTGCTGGTGTTGCTGGCCACCTGTTAAAATGGCGGGTGGTTTGCGACCTAGGCATATCAATGTACCTAGGTCGCTGTCTAACAGTGATAACAGTAGTTACCGTCTGGAGAGATAATCGCGGGCTTCGTTGCCCAGGATATTGTTTTGACTGGGGTGTCCAGATAATTCTAATCCTTTTAAGGACTGAGAGAGATTGCACACAGCCGCGGCATTGAGATACTAGCTAGCTGTTTCAGCGGAATTTTGGCCTGTTTAAGGCCTTGATAGCGGCTTGGCTATCAGTGTAAAAATGAATATTGAAAGTTCTGAAATTCACCTGCTGGAGCAGGTGCTGGACACACTGCTCAATGGCAAAAATTTAGGTTTGGAAAACCGAGATATTCTCACCAAGGTGTAGACTTTCCTGAAAGAGCTTCTTACCCTTGTGAAGATGACGATACCCGCTCCAGCGCGGCCGTTAAACAGCGAGCCGTCAGTGGAGCAGGGAAGCCCTGGCTGTCTGGAAACCCCTTCTGATGTTGACAGTGAGGAGGCGATCCTATCCCATCGCCTGGGTCGATGTGGATGTTGATATAAAGTCTCGGCGGGCGAAATCCATATGCGGGATTAGAGTCTTCATCGACATATAGCCAAAGTTGTGTTATTTATTGTTTTATCTCCGACAAGTCGAGAGGCCTTCCGTCCTAATAAATAGGTGAAGCGGTGGTAAATGAAGGATAGTTGTTCAGCCTAGCTCGAATAGTAAAAACTCTACCCTCTATAACTTTATGTATTATATATAACTTTATGAAAGTACAACGATAATCAGACTGCTACAAAGAACTGCTGTACATCAGCAGTAGAAATTTATACGAGACAGGGGAAGCCCCTATAGAACAACTTTGGTGACAGCGGTGGGATGAAAGAAAGATCTCCCCTGTGACAATACTGTTAAACATGTATTCGAACTATGAAGCTTTACAATAAAGCTGACACGCTACTAAAGATGAATATTTGATCGATATGTATCAAATATGTCTAAATATATCACGATTTCTGTGACCGGCGAAAATCTATGAAGCTCTTATCTCCACCAGTGTTGAACAAACCCAATCACTGAATCTCATACCTTATCTGAGTTATATCGTATTTTCTACATAAATATTTTCCAAGAAACAAACTTTCCCGTCCTTACATATGCCCCTCAGCATCAGAATATATTGAGTAGTTAGCCAGCTTAGCAGCTTAAAAAATCGCAGGTAGCATCTTAGAATATTATTACAGGTTTGGGTCCAGGAAAGTATTATTGGCCTAGCCTAAGCGGTTTCTGTTGTTGGACAAAACAATGAGTTGAGGCCGTAAAGCCAGCCAGCATTCTATTCAAGCCGCCATATTGTGTGTCTCTCACAATTCTAACCGCTTTTCCAGCAGGAGCTGAAAAGATGAAGATGGCCTGGCTCCCTGCAGCATCTGGGTTTGAAATTTCCTGTTGTGTTGGAGATCCAACCCTGACGGAAGCTACAAATGCAAATTTTTTCTTCCCTTTATCCTGCCATTTTCCTGAAAAATTTTAGTCAAGGACGACTCGAGCAAGGAGTGCTGAGTTCCAAATTTGTCCTTGCATTCTTACAATAAAAAATCGATGACACGGTGCCCAAACCTGATGAATAACCTGCAGCTGAACACGATTGCAAATTCCTAATGGATTGGTAATGCATTGACATTCTGCGGCCTAATCTAGCTATAGGCTAATTTTAGACACAATTTCGAAGTACGAGCTATCATGGATTTCACGGCAATACATAATGCAGTGTGTAATAAATTGAAGCTAAAGGCTGGTAGTGAATGCGTAGGAAAGTTAAACGTGGAGAGCCAGTACACACAACTGGGCTCTTATATGACTTGTTTATTCTTATTCATCACCCTAGGACTAAAGAGGGTGGTTGGCCTGACTGCCCAGACCCCACCATGCTAGCCACGCGTAAAACGCAAACAACCCGACGCAGTGCACATGCACTGAAACACACTAGCCAATCAGCGCGCACGCAATACTAACTAACTAAGAATGCACAAAGCATAATATTGCAATAATAAAAATACACTAGCATATCGCCACAATGTCACACAGTGGATACACGCCGGTTTTATCCAGAACTTAAACTGTTCGCTTTATTTACGAGATAAGGAGATCACTTTGTCAAATGACTGAGCCGTTTTCTTCACCCACAAAAACAGCATAGAGGCGAGACTGAAAGTCCTGACAAAAACCGATGCTTGCAGATACTGATTTTTCCCAACGGACAAGTAAAGTACATGTAAGAGGAGGCTAAACTTGCAAATCATGCTGGAGGCTTCTTTGGAGGCAGCAGTTTGCTACAAAATTCATTACGGAATTAGGAATCTTTCAATCGACATGCAGTCTGGACCACGGCTGCGATCGAAAGGGCGATGGGTGCACTGACGCTTTGGACGGATTCGTCTGGTTGAGCCTGGCCCTGACGGAGGTTTTGCATGACTTGACGGAGTTCTCCACGTCCTTGTACTTGCGACCACACGTACGTACTTGCAGCTGCACGAACGTGTGCATTCGGACGGAGTGCGGGCGGAACGACGATCCTGAATCCCCACAGCAAGCAGCCCTGTTCATTGAGAGCTTGTTTCTCTCGGTCATGTAGAGAAGCTTCGAGACTGTGCAATGACCTTGGCAGTCAGAGCCGAGCCGACCTCTTCGTCGATTATTAAAAAGTTCACGGCTGTCGGTCTGAACTCCAGTAAAGTAGCGAAGGCTTCTTCCGGCCAGCTGCACCCTTTTTGATGTAACCTGGACTGAGCCGCAATTTCGGAGGGAGTAGGGCATGGCGATCCTGCAAGATTTTCTTGAGGTCGTCGTAAGACTTTCCAGCCACCTTTTCTGGCTGGCAAGTTTTGAAGTACTGTGTAGGCTTCTTCTCCTATGAGCATGGCGGTGCTGTGTGGCCATCTTAGCGGTGTCCTCTGTATTCTTAGCGTAGACTTCGAAGTCGGAGTCCTTGGACAGTTCCGGAACGCGCCTACAAGCTGAACTCTTCGCCGTTATGATAACTCAAAACGAAGTCCGATGGTGAGTCTTTGCGAGCACTTTAACTGGGAAGTGGTCATCGAGTGGCAGACGGACAATGAGGCGTGACCATAAGTCGAGTGTCCAGTTTTACATTTGTGGGCTCCTGGGCCCCAACTTAGCCTTAGCTGTGGTACGAAAAGAAAAGCGTGGGCGGTGCATGCATAGCATGGGGGAGTTGTTTAGATTGGGTGAAGAGAAAAGTGAGGGGAACAAACAGGGTGCCGTAGTCAATGGGAGCAAGCAGACTCTTGGCCAAGGCTGCGGAGGGATCCACAGCTCAGGCCATCACAATCTTTTCCCGGAATGTTACCAGAGACCAAAAAGCAAACAGTAGTAGAAAATCTGTTCTTCCTGTCTCCTTTGTGTATTTTTCTGATATGATTTTTCTTGATTTAATTTGCATTTGGAGAAACCCAATCTATCGCCACGCAAAATTGCAAATCTTTGAGAAATCCAGTTAAAAACCTACTGTGTATTGCGACTCTATAGCACTTTTTAATCCTTTCTCTCGACAAACTTTTGAAGCCACCTCAGACAAAAAACCGATTTGTTTGCATTTCGGACGAGCAGAGGGTGAGATGCTGTAAATTTAACTTTCCCATCACGCTAAAGCATTTTGCGGCAAAAAAACTGGATTTTAGTGTAGCTTTCTATACGAGCGTATTAAGATTTCCATGGCTCCATCAAAAACGCCAAGCAAGACTCGATATACCAAAGGAGTTGCAATTCACAGTTAAACAGAGGCATTCAAACCTTGCTTCAGTATCAGGTAACCTCAATTCCAGATCGCTGTTAAACTGTTTTCAATATTGCCCTTCGCGTGCTTGTCCAGCTCGATCAATCAAACGGCGACACGCACTCGCAGAGGGCGCCGTAGGCTCCCGAATCCGTGATGTCCACCAGCTTCGGCACTGTCGGGTACCGAGCCGTGGCCTTCTCCCCAAACGAATTGGGCTCGCCAGAGCCCCAGAGCGTATCGTCCACCGTGATGTTGCAGGCCGTCCAGAGCCAGCCGTCCGTCTGAGCGGCACCAGGAAACACGCGGTAGCCGCCCAGGTAGACAGCGACTCCCGGGCTGAGCGCGGTGTACATGGCTTCAACGTGGCTCATCTCAGACGAGTTAGTGACATCGGCCAGCATCGCCAGGCCAGAATCCGACTCGCACCTGTCAGTTCAGGCAGTTCAGGCCGTGAGACGTTTCTGCTACCATTTGACACATGGATACGGACACGGAAACACCCTCCGAGTCTAACTCTGCCCTGAGTTTCATCCTCCGGCAGTGTGCTCACTGTGCGTCTTGGGGTTGGCTCTTACTAATGAGTGGCAATTGCACATAATTCAGGCCAACATTCTACACGAGAACCCCGAACTGATAAGGCCGCCATACCGCGGAATCGAACCGCGCACGGAAGCGGTGCCATTTCAGCCCAACCCATTCCAGCCACGCACCTGAGCTTCTGGGCTGACCAGGTGGCGGTGCTGTTGATCAGGCGGTACTTCACTCGCGCACAGCTCGTCTGCGTAGCCAGGCGGGCACAGCGCGCCCGGCTCGAGTCCCGGCTGCCGCTTCACGAACAGGCGGCCTCTCCGGGAGCAGCCGCAGTCCCGCACCGACTTGCTGCACCTGTCAAACACGAACAGCTGGCACGGACCGTCGGCCATGGTGAAGGCCTGGCAGCTCGGCTCTCCGCCGCACTCGATGGAGCACCGCAGCTCCGATGCGATGCCGGGCAGCGTGCGGGTGAAGGCGCTGCGGATGCACAGGGAGCCGCTGCTGACCTCCCTGAAGGCTGTGTGGCACAGCTGCTGGCTGCTCTGGGCTTCTGCCAGAGAGACTGAGAAAGCCAAGATGAAGAGCGCAGCGATTGGATGCATTCAGCTGCTTTGGACAACTCAGGGGTTAATTCTATGTTCGCGATTTGGCTGGTCCCGTCTTTTACATGTAGGTACGCGTCAGTTTTGTTTTAAACAGCTTTCCCGGCTTTTGATTTGCTGTGACGAGACGGGACCTGCATGCGAGTCTGCTGACTGCTGATTGGCCTGCAGCCGATACTGGAATTCGACTGGAGTTTCCATTCTGTTCGAGCTTAAGTGTGCGAGACAGACTATTTCGATAACCAATAATTGCGCTCGTAGAAATGTCAAATAATGAGAAAATTACGGAATAGTACATGTACTTTGACTGCATTTATCCCAACTTGAGTCTATAAGAAAAGCAAGGATAATCTGCATCGCTCGACTGTCAGATAGCAATGCAAAGTGTGTGATGAATCACGTCAACTCTGATAGTTAAGTTAGAATGTAACGAAATGCTTCAGCAACTGCTTTGTGAGTGCGCGCGTCTGTATAGATTAAATAAGCTCGCGATGAACATTAATAGTGCAGGTTGTGGCAGAAGTTGAGCTGCTGTCATTCGTCGAGCTTGGTTGCTTCTCATATTTCTTTTGTCGGGGCGATTGGGAGAGCGCGCCATTTTCTCATGGGAGATCATGCTGGAAGAGTTTGGTTGCCAAGGGTCGGACGGTCCCCTCAGCTCTGCCTCCTCTCGTGATGCCCTCTAGTCAAGTAGTTAAGATGACAAACGTCCTTAAGACAGCTCGGACTACTTACCTGTAAGTGCTTTTTACATATTCTTGGATGCGATCCTTGAGAATAAAATTTTCTAAGCACCCTGCTGCAAAAACGATGCTTTTATGAGTAACACCTGCCTTGAATCTGGAGCCGAGATGCCTCATTTTAACCTTCGACAAAATCTACACGATTTTTAAGTGTTGCGTCTTTTACATCTGTGCTGTATTTGTAAATGAATCCAAGCTAGTGGAGGAGGCAATCTTCAGGTGCAAATTACAATAACCGGATCGATATTATGGCATGCTCCTCCGAAGCAATGTATCCGCTTCAATTCCAGACAAATAACAAATAAAATGAAAACATAATTCTCACTACACTACTATGAGCAGAGATAATTCCTTGACCGCTATTTTAATAACAAAAAGGCCGATAAAACTGCAGCATATTGTGCGGCGCAGCACAGCTGAGCACTAAACTCAGCATGGCGTGACTGGGCTGCACCGAACACAGGCCGGCCGCAATCCATTCCTTCCAGCCAGCTGTCTGAACTTGGCAGTTAAATAAAGTTAAATGTCAGAGCCGCCCAGCATAGCTGCTAAGTGCACCGGGGTAGCAAAAGTGCTCACTCACTCCGCACAGTATGGACTCGTGCACTCCAATGGCCTGGCAAACTGCCTGAGATGTCCGATATGGACTGTCTGAATCTCTTCTGGTGTCTCTTCCGGATTCTTTCAGTCTTGCTCCCACATCTACCATCTTTTTTCTTCCTGACTCCCAGGTTTCTGTTTATTACTCCCATACACTTTACAATGTGTACATGTATCTCTCTCTTCCTGATTCCCCTGGCTCTCTCCCTGACTCCCCTATTAATCTCCCTGATTCCCCCTCAATCTCCTTGGTTCTCCTCCAAATCTTTCCTGATTTCCTTCTCAATCTCCATTATTCCCTTCTCAACTTCTGGATTCCCCTCTCAATCTCCATTATTCCCTTCTCAACTTCTTGATTCCCTCTCAATCTCCATTATTCCCTTCTCAACTTCTGGATTCCCCTCTCAATCTCCATTATTCCCTTCTCAACTTCTGGATTCCCCTCTCAATCTCCATTATTCCCTTCTCAACTTCTGGATTCCCTCTCAATATCCATTATTCCCTTCTCAATTTTCTGATTTCCCTATCAATCTTCCTGATTCCCCTCTCAATCTCCCTGACCCCACACCTCGCCTCAAATGAACTCCAAGAAAGCCTACATGCAACATTAATTAAGTACACAATAAACTTTGCGCAAATTTCAAATTCAATGATGTATGATGCAATAAAGCATATTAGATTTACTCAGACAGAATCTGAAACTGATTTAATTGTTACAGACGGCGGTAAAACATGGTGCACACGATAGGCAGGCGGAAGCCGATTTGTACAATGTACAATGCCACTTAACAGTATGGAATTTGTACAGAACAGTCTCCTTATCAGTGTCATGATGGCGAACAAGGCTAAACCCAAATTATAAGCGGATATACAATTAGCAGAGGCGAGCACAGTGAGTAGCGGGTCTGGCAGGTCCGAACAGCAATCAACGGAAGCGGGATCAGGATTAACTTAATTAGGTCTATCTATAATTATAGGATGAAGCAGTCGGTGAAACTCTGGATGAGCGGCAGGCAGCGAGGCGGTCAGACTTGGCGGTTTAACCACGTCCGAGTAAGGCAGAGAAAAATATCGATAACTACTGTTAGTAATATTTGATTCTACTGCCGCAGTCGCACAGCATGCAATCAACAGTTCTCTGTCACTGACGATGTGTGCAGCAGCATTAAGCGAAAAATAAATGAAAACAGAAGACAGAAAGAAACGGACAGAAGCAGACATGCAGGTGGCTGGCTGGACCGGTGCTCCTACTGGTGAGGGTTAAAACTTTAAAACAGAAAAATAACAATTAAAACGTGAGGAGTCTCTAGGAGATGAAAGATGTGGAGACGCGATCGAAATGGGGGACAGGCAGGGGGGTCAGAGGAAGTGGCGAAGGCCGAATCATTCGAGTAGCTTTAAATACTGCCGATCTAGCAGCATTGGTGTGAACAGAATGACTGTCAGAGAGGCGCATGATCTACCACCAGATCTTTATTGAATAGATTAGCAATCCATTCTATTCTGACTTACTGAATAGATTAGCAATCCATTCTATTCTGACTTACTGAATAGATTAGCAATCCATTCTATTCTGACTTACTGAATAGATTAGCAATCCATTCTATCCTGACTTACTGAATAGATTAGCAATCCATTCTATTCTGACTTACTGAATAGATTAGCAATCCATTCTATCCTGACTTACTGAATAGATTAGCAATCCATTCTATTCTGACTTACTGAATAGATTAGCAATCCATTCTATCCTGACTTACTGAATAGATTAGCAATCCATTCTATTCTGACTTACTGAATAGATTAGCAATCCATTCTATTCTGACTTACTGAATAGATTAGCAATCCATTCTATTCTCTGGCTTATTGAATAGATTAGCAATCCATTCTATTCTGACTTACTGAATAGATTAGCAATCCATTCTATTCTCTGGCTTATTGAATAGATTAGCAATCCATTCTATTCTGACTTACTGAATAGATTAGCAATCCATTCTATTCTGACTTACTGAATAGATTAGCAATCCATTCTATTCTCTGGCTTATTGAATAGATTAGCAATCCATTCTATTCTGACTTACTGAATAGATTAGCAATCCATTCTATTCTGACTTACTGAATAGATTAGCAATCCATTCTATTCTGACTTACTGAATAGATTAGCAATCCATTCTATTCTGACTTACTGAATAGATTAGCAATCCATTCTATTCTCTGGCTTATTGAATAGATTAGCAATCCATTCTATTCTGACTTACTGAATAGATTAGCAATCCATTCTATTCTCTGGCTTATTGAATAGATTAGCAATCCATTCTATTCTGACTTACTGAATAGATTAGCAATCCATTCTATTCTGACTTACTGAATAGATTAGCAATCCATTCTATTCTGACTTACTGAATAGATTAGCAATCCATTCTATTTTCTGGCTTATTGAATAGATTAGCAATCCATTCTATTCTGACTTACTGAATAGATTAGCAATCCATTCTATTCTGACTTACTGAATAGATTAGCCATCCATTCTATTCTCTGGCTTATTGAATAGATTAGCAATCCAATAATTATTATAACTATGGAGCAGACTACCAATACACCTCAGACGCGAAGCAGACTAGCAATCCATCAGTTCCCCATGCCCGATCCCGCAGCAGTAAAGCGCGGCGATCCGGCACCGCGCAGTCCTTCAGCCCGCATCCGCGGTAGCTGCGGTCGCCGCAGCCTCGTCGTGTTTATTCAGCGCCAGCGCCAAATCTGACAAAAATCGGCGCACAGCCTGCGGCGAGCCGCGCGCTACGGCGGCCGCCAGACCGTCGGGCGTTAGCAGAGGCGCCAGCGCGGGCCACTGGCGGAACAGCAGCGCCAGCAGCGCCAGCAGCAGCGCGGCAACGCAGACGATGACGAACGGCCGGCTGCGTAGGAAGCCCAGCAGCCACAGCAGCAGGTTGATGAGGCAAGAGGCTGCAACGAAGCCGTAGGACAGCAGCGCCACCAGCAGGTTCAGCATCCGAGTGCCGGTGGTGGCGGCCGAGTCCGGCCGGCCGTGCGGGCAGGCGCCGGGGCCTTGGAGGTCGCGGACAGCACGGCGATCTTGTTGTTGATGTCGTCAATCTGCTGGTCGACCAGCATCAGCTTGTTGAACTCCTTGGACAGGTTGGTGAGGAACACCTTCATCTTCTCCAGCTCCTTTTGGTTGTCGTCCAGGCTGGCCGACAGCTCCTGGATTGGGGGGGGGGGCGTGCATGCTTGGGCGCAACCTAGAGACTCACCCGGCCGTTTCTATTGGCACCACACACATGTAAGTCGCTATTGGCTGCGTCCAGGCTGCGTCCAATAGCGACTTACATGTGTGTGTTGCCAATAGAAACGGCCGAGTGATTCCCAAGGTTGCGCATGTATGGCGTGTGGGCAAGGGGTGCTTGCACTGCACTCACCGACTCCTTCAACACATTCACTGACTAAGTCATCCTATTTTCTGACTCATTCATCTGATTCACTGACTCAGTCATTTCATTCACTGGCTGGGCCGACCAATTACCTGCTGGTCATATCTCAGCTTATGGATTTCCGAGTCCACCAGCTTGTGAATATCGCCAGCTTCATCCTGCAGTCGGTTGCGCACAACGTCCAGCTCCTCGGTGAGGGCCCGCCGCTGCTCCTGCAGCAGGTGCTCGAAGTGCTCGCGCAAGGACTCGGTTTGATCGCAGCTGACAGCCGGGGCAGCGGGAGACGTGGACGCGGCGGCAGCAGCAGCCGCAGCGGCCGCCTCGCTGGCCGACAAGAAGCGGGCGGACTCGCTGCTGACGGAGGACGAGGCGCGGCTCTTGGGCGGCCGGTAGGAGCGGCTGGTGGTGGACCGGGGACCGCCGCCGCCGGTGACGCCCAGGCCGAAGGTGACTGGCGGGCCGCTGCCGCCGGCCTTCTGCCCGAGCCGGCTGGCCTCTTCGTCAGACAGGCTGGTCTTCTTGCCAGTGTTCGGCACCTCCGACGAGGACACGGTGAGCACCGACTCCGCCCCCGACTGCTGCTGCTGCTGCTGCGAGAAAAGCGGCGGCGGCGGAGCGGCTCCGTGCTCCAGCGACTGAGACTTCTTCTGTGGGCTGCCGACGCTCGGCCGCTCGATGCCGACCCTGCTGACGCTGCCGGGCCCGCCGCTGCCGCCGCCTGCTGGAACGCTGGCCGCCGCCGCGCCGCCAACCAGCAGGTCGCCGGATGAGGCCGTCTTGGCCTTCAGCAGGTTGGGCATTTGCAGCAGGCGGTGCTTCTTGGCGTCTTTTTTCTTCAGCTGGCGCACGTAGTCGTCTGGCACCACCTGGCGGGTGCGGCGGAGGTGATGAGCTGAAAATCTTCAATTACTCGAATCCCAGCCTTTCCTTAGCAACTCAAACTACTCGAATCCCAGCCTTTCCTTAGCAACTCAAACTACTCGAATCCCAGTCTTTCCCTAGCAACTCAAACTACTCGAATCCCAGCCTTTCCTTAGCTAGCAACTCAAACTACTCGAATCCCAACAGCTTAAACTACTCAAAACCCAACAACTCAAAGTACTTGACTCTCAGCCTGTCCCAAGCAACTAAATTTACTCAAACTGGCTACCTCAGCCAGGCCAGTAAATCACACACCTGCTTTGGAATTCCGTGAGCCTTCAGCTCGTTGAGCTTGAACTCGAGTTTCTGGATATTCTTCTGAATGTTCTGCGTCCTGGTGGTGAACTCGCCCTGCTCCCGCTGCAGCCGCCGCTTCGTCTGCTCCTGCTTGGTTGAGTCCTGGCCGAACTTATTCAACTCCTCAATGGCCTTGGAGGTCTGTGACTCCCTGTGCATCTGCTCATCCACCAGGTTGCGCCTGTACTCGCGAATCTTGTCCTCCAGGATCTTGATGTACTTTTGTGTGGCCTCCAGATTTACATTATCCTGAGTCAGGTAGGCCGATGATGAGGCGCCCCTGGGACAGCTGCTGCTGGCTATTTGGCCCTGCAGCCGATCCAGACTCTGACAGCTTCATCGGGCCAAGGGTTTTCGACTTGCCCCGATCAACTGTATCCTTGCCATTCATGACAGCAATGGTAGGGTCGCAGTGGGCAAAACCTATGATCTTTGTATAGTTCTGGTTACTGGGCAGGTGCTGATTTATTAAATCATATAATCTTGCCTTGAGAAATGCTATTGCAGTGGCTTAATTTATTAGAACTAAGTTTAAATTAACCTGCAAAATAAGGCATCAATAATTTTTTAAGTATCCTAGGCATATAAGCAGGGGGCTGTAGCCCAGCGGTAGCGCAGCTGCTCTGGTGTGCCAGCGACCCAGGCTCGGTTCCAAGTGCAGTCACATTAATTTGGGGCTGAATTGGAATCTCGGCTTGGCTCTGCTCGTGCAATTAACGGCCTTGAGAGCCAACCCCCCAAGGCGCAGTGAAGTGTACATGCCTAACAATAATATAAAGTTAGGGCCGCTGTACACTCCTGTGTGAGTGTGTGCCTGAGTATGTATCCACGCGCTTGTATGCCTGCTCAGGGGAGTCGGCGGAATGGGCAGTAATGCCTCTCACCGGTTGTGTGCCTATGTCGCTTAAAGTGCGCCAGGGTGCACACAACCCCCCCTGCCTCTAATAAAAAAAAATAGGCATATAAGCTTAAGTTGATAAACCCCTTATATATATCACTAGTGTTACCCCTGTTATTATTAATACAATCCTTAAAATAGTCAAAAACTCTTCAAGTATATTATACAAACTGCAGTTAAAACATATAAGTTAAAATGTGTCATTTCTTTGCAATAGACATTTAAGACAACTCCAATGCTTACATTTACAATCTATATTTAACCATTATTTTCTGGCATAAAGGCCACCTTCTAGACTATGATTTATAACTATGGATTCTAATCCTACTTGGAATTAGACTAGATCAATTTGTTTTTAGGTAAGACATTTAAATCTTTAATAAAATAGGTATTAGCATTAGCTAGGCAATTAAAGCTATACATAATGACCTTCTAACAAAAGTTTTTGGACAAATCAGTGATATACAACCTTCAAAATGCATCAAAATAATTATTGGTCATATATTAGGCCAAGTATCATAAAAAATATTAGTACAAGTACTAATTTAATAATATTATTACTAATTAAATTTTAAATGAATACAAGGGGCTTCAACACAAGGGGCTTTAGCACAATGGGCTTTTGCACCAGAGGCTTTAGCACTAGGGGCTATTTTTTGGCTATGCAAGGGATAAATAATAAATTAATATTTTTCTAGTTGATATTTAACATGGTATCCTAGGCTAGGCAAATTATAGGCCTAGTCTATTTTCTATCTTAGGCTTTTCTAGTTCCACCAGTGAATGAGCCGAGCCCAGCGCCGCCAAAGACGCCGTCAAGCAAGAGCGAGAGAGCCTGAGATCCCACTAGGGGCCGAGGGCAAGTGAATAATTTCTACCCATGGCAGCCAAAGGCCAACATGGGCTAGAAAGTATTTACAAGTAAATAAGTTAGATTGCAATGCATTTTGAAATTTCACATTTTTTTCGCCAAAAAAGAGCTCTTGTTTTGCAACCTGCACTAAATTGAGTTAAGTGAGGTGTTGATTGATAGAAAACTTTTAAATCTATTGAATGAATATACTTTTAAGTGCAGAGATTTTTATTCTAAGCTGTAAATTAACTAAAAAGACAATTTTTTTCAAAAGTGCTTCTAGGGGATTTCAAAATTCTAGTACACTTTATAAGATACAGCTTTGACATCTACAGATCAAAGTTGTCGAACTAAATTTCCTACAAAATGGTATATGGCACTTTAATTTATTTTGGCATCTTTATGCAGTTTTGTTTTTTGTGTAAAAATGACCCTCATTTTATTATTTTGCAACTTTTTCCTAGAAAGCTTTTTGAGTTTGGGATTCAAATTAGTGCAGTTGGATATGCAATGCAAAAATCTACAAGTGTCTAAAGTTTTGTTTTCCTACGATTCTGCAGTGCTAAGAAAATCAACAAAAATTGCTTTTTAAAAAAATCACACAACTTTTGCATTATTGCTCATTATAATTTTGAAAACATGGTGTACATAAACAAATTTTGATTTTCTATAGCATAGTTGCTGTACTATATTGGTTTAAATTGCCACTGTCTAATTTTGTTGCTTTCAGGTTTAAAAATTGATCAGAAATCAATAATTTATGATTTTTGGCTAATTAGATGCCCAAAAAATAGATGATTAAAACTTTAAAAGAATGCTAGATCAAAGGCGGATGCTGCAGCAAGTTGTACTAATGTCTGGCTAAAATTGACCAAGTTTTTGAGTGGCTGCACCAAATGCTCATGTGTCAAAAATGATTGGAAATTGATCAAAGTAGTGACTTTTTAATATTTTGCTTGAAATCAGGCAAAAATGCAATAGGACAGTATTATTTTTATGACAGCTAATTTCCCACAAAACGAGGCATATTTGTGTGCAATTTCTAGAGATTTGGTTCATTGGGTAAAACATTATCAATAAAAAAACTGAAAACTTGATTTTTTTACTCTTATGTTAGTTCTGGGGCTATTTAAACTGGAAATGTTAGGAATTTGCACTGAAACCAATGCACAGTGTTCCATATAGTTAATTTAACATATTTCTTGAGTTTCATCACCATTTAATGTTCTTTTCAGGTAAAAAATGACTTTTTAGCACCAAAATTCATCAGATTAATCTGCATACCACTTTGCATTTGCTTGCGGTTGCAATTGTGATTGCTTTGGCATTGGGCCTTGCTAATCAAACAATGTAAAAGAGGCCTATAAATCAATTTTATAATAAAATATTCAACTTTAAAAGTAAAATCAGCTTTCTTTATAACCTATATCACTTTTTATATTAGTTTTAACTGTGGGGTAGGGGATAGGAGTTGTTGGTTATATTTGGTCCAATCATTTAAAATTGTCATTTATAGCCTTAATTTGTTACATATTTTTATTCTGGCCTGCCACTTTAGCCCAGTCTTCCAATTAAGCCTGTACTAAAAAAAGTTTGCTAATTCTTGCACCTTGCACTAAGACATATAGACATTGCAAAGAGTACAAAGAGTATATAGAGTATGTATATATTAATAATTTAATAGCCCTAACTGCTGCCTAGGCATTGGCAATTCACACAACCAAACTGGTCTATCCATAAGTAAGCAAAGGACCAAAGGCAAAAGCAAAATGAATAACCAGTTATCTAAATGCCATACTTAGAAACATGGCAACTGTGTCTATAATACAAAAACTTATATATAGAAATGGTGGGCATATATTTAATAATGCTAATTAGTTCTAACATGGCTAGGCTGCCATGTCTAGGCCTATAATATTTAAGCTTATAGTCATGGGTCACATGGTGGCTATGGATATAGGCCATACAATATTAAATGTGGCTCATGCTAGAGACAGCGGCTATTTCAATGAAGTCTGTGCAGTAGTGGAATGGGTGTTTGCGCCTTCCCGCTATGTCCCCCAAGACAGCCCTACAGAAGTCTATACAGAGCCAGTAGCTATGTCATCATTATTATTGTGCTTACATAACAAACGTGCCTATAAGGATTACAGTCATTTTGGTAACAATCAAAAGTCATTTTAGTATAGGCCTAACAAGAAAAAATAGAAAAAAATGAAATATATCTATCATAAAAGCAATTTGTCACCAAAACAACTATTTGTCACTGAAACGTCTGTTACAAAAACGACTTGCAACCAAAATGTATAGTACCCGCCTATAAGCTAAGCTATAAGCATAACATTATAGACTCACTAAGACACAGGCCACGGCTGTCGTTTCTCATAATTACTCAGTTATTTAAAACTTAAAAGCTTGGAAAGAATTATTTACAAGTTTTACTAATAAAAAATCTACCTATTTTCTTCTCTTATAGTCTGCAGGGTCGATTTTATTTTGATAAGGCCTAATATTTCTGCTGCTGATTGACTGGTTACTGGTCAGATCGTCATATTCCATTTTGTCATATCGGATAACGAAGTGACCAGAAGCAAAGTAGCTTGAAAAATAATATGACAAAGTTACCAAATATCTAGTTATGCTAGATACTTCTTCATTAACCAATTAATCTATGTGAGATTTGAGTTAGTGTAGGGCCTAAACCACAATATTTTGTTTTTATTAACTATAAAGCTGCAGCAAGCAGAACCGATTGGCAATCGATTGACAGGTTTTATCAATCGAGATGACAAAATGACGGCAATGGCTAGAGTTCCAGCACCAGAACCCATTTTCTAGGCCCTAATGGCTACGGATCCGGCAGTGTCATTATAGGCCCCTAATATAGATGGAACATTATATTTTTCTTTCTACAGGTGGCTGATATTGAGATTTTGTTCTAGATTAAAATTTAAGACGATATGATAAGATTTGGGATGAGATGCTTCTAATAGGCCTATTCAGACTTCTTAAGATATGTTTTTAGCAGTCTTTATATGC
>NIVC01001937.1:0-5000 GCA_002269645.1 Macrostomum lignano
CGGGACATCTCGATGAGCAGAAATGCCGCCGCTGCCATCGTGACAATGATCTGCGGGATGCGCCATAATAACTAACTAACTAGCTAACTAACTAACTAACTAACTAACTAACTAACTAACTAACTAACTAACTAACTAACTAACTAACTAACTACTAACTAACTAACTAACTAACTAACTAACTAACTAACTAACTAACTAACTAACTAACTAATAACTAACTAACTAACTAACTAACTAACTAACTAACTAACTAACTAACTAACTAACTAACTAAACTAACTAACTAACTAACTAACTAACTAACTAACTAACTAACTAACTAACTAACTAACTAACTAACTAACTAACTAACTAACTAACTAACTAACTTACGTCATCAATGGAGATATTCGGTACAAAGCGGCCCACAACGGTAGTAAATTCGAAGTCTACCGTCACGAAGTGGATCAGCTTCTCGATCAGCTGGAATGCGGTCATGAATTCGCTGTCCGAGCCCGGCAGCGGAGACGATTCCTGCGGGCGGGGAGTGAGTCAGCGGTTGAGCCTGTTTTCCTTCTTGAAGCTTACTGCTGCCTCTTGAGATACCTGCTATATGCTGGCAGTGATGCTCAACCCAGACAAAACTTACTATTCACTCCAAACAGCACCCACTATTCACTCAAAACAGCACCCACTATTCACTCAAAACAGCACCCACTATTCACTCAAAACAGCACCCACTATTCACTCAAAACAGCACCCACTATTCACTCCAAACAGCACCCACTATTCACTCCAAACAGCACCCAATATTCACTCCAAACAGCACCCAATATTCACTCCAAACAGCACCCAATATTCACTCCAAACAGCACCCACTATTCACTCAAAACAGCACCCAATATTCACTCCAAACAGCACCCACTATTCACTCAAAACAGCACCCACTATTCACTCCAAACAGCACACACTATTCACTCCAAACAGCACCCACTATTCACTCCAAACAGCACCCACTATTCACTCAAAACAGCACCCACTGTTCACTCCAAACAGCACCCACTATTCACTCAAAACAGCACCCACTATTCACTCCAAACAGCACCCACTATTCACTCAAAACAGCACCCACTATTCGCTCCAAACAGCACCCACTATTCACTCCAAACAGCACCCAATATTCACTCAAAACAGCACCCAATATTCACTCCAAACAGCACCCACTATTCACTTCAAAAAGCACCCATTATTCATTATTGTTTGCTGAAAAATTTTCACAAAAATATTTGGCCTACCCTGGCGTATTTCAGGCACTGCTTCTTCACGAAAGCATTCGGCTTCACCGCTCGCAGGCGTTTTTATCCCAGGCGTCGCGAACTTTCGAACAATCGAATATGCCTAATATGAGGTTGGTCAGCTTCATGTACCACGGCACCTCGTCATTAAACCTTTTGCACAACTGGTTGCCTACCTTGTGGCACTTGTTCACCATGTCAAACAGAATAGTTTTGCACATTTTCTTTATAGTTTTTCGAAATTTAGCCGAAGCGCCTTTTCTGGCTTTGGCTAGCGCTACGGTGAATTTGTTGTACTGCTCTCTGGCCAGCTTGACCATGGCTTTGCCCCGGTTTATCCGCCTGTTCATGTCCATGATGGCCTGCGCCTCCTCCTGCTCTTCCGCCTTCTCCGATTCTTCCAGCACAGCATCAGCTTGCTGGGACGCCTGCTGCAGCTGCGGCTCCATCTGGTCCGGGTCGCTCGGCTTGCCAACTTTATCGTAGACGTTCTTTTCCATCTCTTCCTTCTTAATCATGAGATCGTCGAACATGGTCTGCGTACCGCTGGTGTACTGAAAGTGCAGCGCGGTGGAGCTGGAGTTCAGCCGCTTGAACAGGAAGCTCAGCAGCAGAGTGGTGGTCATGTACTCGTGCGCGATGTTCACGAACGGTTTCAGACTGAGCTTCAGGCCGGCCTCGACCAGGTCGCTGCCCGACAGCATGAAGCACTGCATGGACAGCTGAGTCTGGTTCAGATTGTGCATCAGCGTCTGGAACGGCCCGCTGAACACAGCCTCGACAATCTTGCTGGTCACGTAGCCGCCGCCGAACTCGAGGAACAGGCTGGGAATGAAGAGGAGCGTCACGAGCAGGAAGCGCTTGGATACAACCACAGGGAACACGAAGGCGACTAGCGTGGCCACTATGAGCAGCCGAGAGTAGGTGCTGCTGCCCAGTGATGTTTTGTAATAAAATCTAGCGAAGTTCGTCACAAACACGTAGAATATGACGATGCCCCAGATGACGCGAATGCAGAATTGCAGCAGGCTGATGATGGCCCCAGCCTCCGGGGAGAAGCACAGCGGAAAGAATTGCGGCGAGCAGGCCACGGTTGTGCGCTCCTCGAAGCTCAAAGGCTCGTTGTAGCCCAGCCTGGCGTGGGCCACATCCGCTGTGCACTCGCCCACCTTGGGGCACTGCTCAAATATCGGGCGGACCATCCTGCCAAGGGAGTGTGCAGTGAGAATTGGGTTTTGATGCGGTGCAGCCCTCACACTGGCACCCAGTCTCTTGCCTGGGTGTCTCTTGTAAGTGCCCACTGTCTGCCCCGCAGCACCCACTGTCTGCCCTGCAGTGCCCACTGTCTGCCCTGCAGCACCCACTGTCTGCCCTGCAGCACCCACTGTCTGCCCTGCAGCACCCACTGTCTGCCCTGCAGCACCAACAGTCTCCAGCTTCAGTCTGGGGACTCTGGCAGCTGGCTATCAACAGCCAACCCACCTGGTGGGCACGGAGACCAGCGGCACGGTGGTGTCAATCTGCCGGTCGGTCACCGCGGAGCCGCCAGTCAGGCCGCTCGCTGAGGCGACGTCGCCAGCCAGCCGGATGGCCTTGGGGTCGAGGCCGGCCAAGCCGTCCTGAGCTGTGTAGGCTCGCTGCAGGTAGAAGGCGGCCACAATGCTGAGTATGGCTATCATGCTTAGCGGCAGGAGCTCGTCTTGATTAGCCAGGTATCTGGATGCAATCGACGGAGCGCAGGAGTTTTTGTTCGGCCGATGCGTGCTGGGATCGTAGCAGCTGAGCGGCGGGTGGCTGCGGAACCTCGGCGGCAGCTGGCCGGGCCGCTCGGCCAGGAACTCGGCGTAGATGGCCAGTTCGGCCGAGAACTCCATCCAGTCGTCGGCGGAGCGCACGCCGCAGCACTTCTCGTTGAAGTGCACCTTGTCCATGAAGCTGGGATAGAATGGCTTGTGAGAAGATCCCGAGTGTTTGGCCTTGTTATCGTAGAATATCTTCAAGTTTAGCTGGGTGGTATTGACCAGCCCGGCAGACTGCAGCTCCAGCAGCTTCAGCTTGGCCAGCTGGGCTATGAATGGCGCCGGCAGCAGCATCTGCGCGCGCGGGTCGCGGGGATAAAGGGAAAATAATGGGGAAATTTGCAATTTTACCGGCCTTGCTGCCCATTGCCTGATGCCTCACCTGCAGGATGTGGAACTGCCCATGCCCATTGCCTGATGCCTCACCTGCAGGATGTGGAACTGCCCATTGCCTGTGGCCTCACCTGCAGGATGTGGAACTGCCCATGCCCATTGCCTGATGCCTCACCTGCTGGGTGTGGAACTGCCCATGCCCATTGCCTGATGCCTCACCTGCAGGATGTGGAACTGCCCATGCCTATTGCCTGATACCTCACCTGCAGGATGTGGAACTGCCCATGCCTATTGCCTGATACCTCACCTGCTGGATGTGGAACTGCCCATTGCCTGATGCCTCACCTGCAGGATGTGGAACTGCCCATTGCCTGATGCCTCACCTGCAGGATGTGGAACTGCCCATTGCCTGATGCCTCACCTGCAGGATGTGGAACTGCCCATTGCCTGATGCCTCACCTGCAGGATGTGGAACTGCCCATGCCCATTGCCTGATGCCTCACCTGCTGGATGTGGAAATGCCTATGCCCATTTCCTGATGCCTCACCTGCAGGATGTGGAACTGCCCATTGCCTGATGCCTCACCTGCAGGATGTGGAACTGCCCATTGCCTGATGCCTCACCTGCAGGATGTGGAACTGCCCATTGCCTGATGCCTCACCTGCAGGATGTGGAACTGCCCATTGCCTGATGCCTCACCTGCAGGATGTGGAACTGCCCATTGCCTGATGCCTCACCTGCAGGATGTGGAACAGGCTGACAAGCAGGCTGACAAAGTTGGTAAACTTGGCCAGTTTGGACATCCGAAGCATCCGCAGTCGCGGCACCTTCCCCGTGACAGCGTAGGCCGTCAGCAGCGTCAGCAGCAGCGTCAGAGCCAGCTGGCAGCTGAACATCACCCGGCCAGTCCTGAAGCTGAACACGTAGCCCTGCCAATCATTCAGCATGCTGTCCAGCTGGGCGGTCTCCTTCGGCGTGTACGCCCACGGGTGCATTCTGGCTCGCTTAGCAGCAGACGGCATGTTCAGATAGACAGCCAGGGCAATCAGGAGACCCAGCTTCATCAGCAGCAAAGTTAGGCCAACCAGAAAGAAATTGTGCCTGCTCACCAGGCCCATTGTGTAGAGGGGAAACGG
This sequence comes from Macrostomum lignano, assembly GCA_002269645.1. Lineage (NCBI taxonomy): Eukaryota > Metazoa > Platyhelminthes > Macrostomidae > Macrostomum > Macrostomum lignano. The sequence continues at coordinate 4,546 of NIVC01001937.1, forward strand.
GCCAAATACATAGGAGGGAATTTTGTACAGAAAGCTCATGTTGGCGTCCAGCAGGTTGCCGATAAATCCGCTCGGCCTCACAATGGTGGCGCTCTGGTCAGCGCGCCGCTGCCGCTGCTCCTCCCAGTTTTTTAGTCGGTCGGCTAGCGCTTCCTCGGATTGCAGGTTCATGCTTTGGTTTGTTGCCTTTGTCAAAACTGCTTTATGGGAAGCTTTTGTCTTTTATCCTAGCTAGCTCAGTTGATTGCGGTGGCCAAACTGCAGCTTGATGATGCGGCTCTCAGTTCGGGTTCCGACCATAGAATAACCATAGCTTCGTGCGTTCACTGCTCATTGACGAGCCTAAATTGAAGCTTTGGCTCTCAAGTATTGCACTAGCGTCTAGCTGAGATTGGAATTATTACACTAACTATCAATACTTTCCATCTGGGGGATGCTTGCTATCTGGGGGATGC
>NIVC01001937.1:10000-15000 GCA_002269645.1 Macrostomum lignano
GCTGCTAGTGCGCGACTGAATCTCCTCGATGAGGTCTGCGGCCTCCTCGGTGCGGTCCACCTTCTCTGTCAGCTCGGCGATCCATGACCGCTTCGTGGCCTCGACTTGCAGCTCGGGCTCTTCTTCGGAGGCATCGTCGGAATCAAAGGCCTCACCGCTGGATGCTCTCAGCCGGTCAGCTAGGCCGCGAGCCCAGCCTGAGACTTTGGGGCGTCAGACACGGACTTTTGGATTAGCGTCTCAATTGATTTTCCTAATCTGTTTGTGTCCACAAGATCTGAATCATCTAATACAAGCTGTCTCATAATAGTCTCATTCCATTATTGAGATCTAACAGTAGTCTCACTGCATTAGTGAGATCTCACAGCAGTCTAATTCGATTAATGAGATCTCACACTAGTCTCATATCATTAGGAAGATCTCACAGTAGTCTCACTTCATCAGTGAGATCTCACAGTAGTTTCACATCATCAGTGAAATTTCACAGTAGTCTCACTGCATTGGTAAGATCTTACAGTAGTCTCATTACATCAGTGAAATCTCACAGTAGTCTCACTTCATCAGTGAGATCTTACAGTAGTCTCACTGCACTAGTGAGATCTTACAGTAGTCTCACTACATTAGTGAGATCTAACAGTAGTCTCACTGCATTAGTGAGATCTCACAGTTGTCTCACTGCATTAGTGAGATCTCACAGCAGTCTCACTCGATTAATGAGATCTCACACTAGTCTCATATCATTAGCAAGATCTCACAGTAGTTTCACATCATGAGTGAAATCTCAAAGTAGTCTCACTGCATTAGTAAGACCTCACAGTACACTCACTGCATCAGGGAGATCTCAAAGTAGTCTCATTTCATCAGTGAAATCTCAAAGTAGTCTCACTGCATTAGTAAGATCTCACAGTAGTCTCACTTCATCAGTGAGATCTCACAGTAGTTTAACATCATCAGTGAAATCTCAAAGTAGTCTCACTGCATCAGGGAGATCTCACATTAGTCTCACTCCATTAGTGAGATCTCACAGTAGGCTCACTGCATTAGTAAGATCTCACAGTAGTCTCACTGCATTAATGAGATCTCACAGTAGTCTCATTACATTAGTGAGATCTCACAGTAGTCTCACTGCATTAGTGAGATCTTACAGTAGTCTCACTGCATTAGTGAGATCTCACAGTAGTCTCGCTTGATCAATGAGATCTCACAGTAGTCTCACTGCATTAGTGAGATCTCAAAATAGTCTCACTCCATTGGTGAGATCTCACAGTAGTCTCACTGCATTAGTGAGATCTTACAGTAGCCTCGCTTAATCAATGAGATCTCACAGTAGTCTCACTACATTAATGAGATCTCAAAAGTTCTAGCTCTACTCCAGCCACCAGATCTCACCTCCCGGCGGCACTTCATGCATTGCATACCTGATTCATCATCTGGACTGTCAAAGTCATCCTCATGCAGCCGGCTGGGCCTCCCGGCAGCGCAGCCGAGGCTGGCTAGCAGCACCAGAAGCGCCAGGAGCATTCCAGTATGTCGTCGCAGCTTCCCCGCTGCATCATATCTAATGGCGTCTTTGAGCATGAGCTATAGATATTTGCTGAGCGAAATAAAAATATTATTCTCAGAGAATTGAATAACCTCAGAATGGCCGTCTAACTCGGTGAATAAGAAGTCTCCGCAAGCAAATATCCAGGTTTAATAGAGGCAGCAGTGCTCAGTTCTGCCCTACCCCACATGGTGTGCGAATGCGAGTCTACATTGAGCTGTTTAGACTTGAGCATTCCAAGCCTGACACGAGCATGGAGCCTCACGTGTATCGTTGCATTTTCTGCCTTTGCCATTGTGCCTGAGAGATGAGGCTCTGACCCTGCTCAGCAGCTGTGCGAGCTGCACTGCCTGGCTATCACTGGGCGGGGGGTTGAGGCAGAGAAAATAACAAAAATATTTCTGCTCTGCGTTCACTGAGTCAGTCGCCAAGTAGCAGAGAGTAGCTCACTTAAAAGCTGGGCTGCAGTGGCCACTGATATAAGCGGGGCTGCTATAGCAATGCGCTGCGTCTCTGCGCGAGTCCTTCTTATACTACTTGTTGTATTCTCTCAGTAGAAAGTCATGTTTTCCAAGTTATTTTGCGACAGATTCTTGAGAATACTCAAAAATGTATGATTGACGGGGTGGTTCGACTGAGAAAGTTGCTCATGATTACTTAATCTTGTTTAAAGCGGAGATTTTATTACATTTGGTGTCGAATATTGCCACGTCAACGTGAAATGCTTTGCTAGGTATGGTGAAAAGTTGATAGAGGCACAGATAAAGACGGCTTGTGAGAAAAGAGAAGGGTGAACTAAGAGAGTAGGATGAAGGTGGGAATGACTCAGAAACGAGGGTAGCTCAAAGTGCATGAGCGTGTAGATGAAAGGCAACAGAGGGTAGATGGAGGGCAACAGAGGGTATATGAAAGGCAACAGAGGGTAGATGGAGGGCAACAGAGGGTATATGAAAGGCAACAGAGGATAGATGAGGGCAACAGAGAGTAGATGAGGGCAACAGAGGGTAGATGAAAGGTAACAGAGGATAGATGAAAGGCAACAGAGGGTAGATGAGGGGCAACAGAGGATAGATGAAAGGCAACAGAGGGTAGATGAGGGCAACAGAGGATAGATGAAAGGCAACAGAGGATAGATGAAAGGCAACAGAGGGTAGATGAAGGCAACAGAGGATAGATGAAAGGCAACAGAGGGTAGATGAGGGGCAACAGAGGATAGATGAAAGGCAACAGAGGATAGATGAAAGGCAACAGAGGGTAGATGAAGGCAACAGAGGATAGATGAAAGGCAACAGAGGGTAGATGAAGGCAACAGAGGATAGATGAAAGGCAACAGAGGGTAGATGAGGGGCAACAGAGGGTAGATGAGGGGCAACAGAGGGTAGATGAGGGGCAACAGAGGGTAGATGAGGGGCAACAGAGGATAGATGAAGGCAACAGAGGATAGATGAAAGGCAACAGAGGGTAGATGAGGGGCAACAGAGGATAGATGAAAGGCAACAGAGGATAGATGAAAGGCAACAGAGGGTAGATGAAGGCAACAGAGGATAGATGAAAGGCAACAGAGGGTAGATGAGGGGCAACAGAGGGTAGATTAGGGGCAACAGAGGGTAGATGAGGGGCAACAGAGGGTAGATGAGGGGCAACAGAGGGTAGATGAGGGGCAACAGAGGGTAGATTAGGGGCAACAGAGGGTAGATGAGGGGCAACAGAGGGTAGATTAGGGGCAACAGAGGGTAGATGAGGGGCAACAGAGGGTAGATGAGGGGCAACAGAGGGTAGGTGAGGGCACATTCAATCAGTCAATAATCAATAATCACTAGTCAACAATCAGAAGTCTCCAGCATTGAGAGGGCTGCAGCGCATACAGCAAGCTTAATTTTAAAGCAGCGGTTGCTAAGCACAAAAAGGTACGATCGTTTATTAATTAAATCATCAGAGATTTTATGGAATTACCAACCAATTTCAAAGTTCCGAAATATGACTTTCTATTTACACTGCATCATTGAGTCAATCGCTCATAAGGAAGATATTCAAAGCGGGTGAAGCCATTATTGTACATCGAACTATAGTCAGTTGCCAGGTGCAGTCAGAGCTACTCGACCCTATTGGCGCCGTTGCCGTGGTCGTCCTTTCCTATAAAATCGAAGTCAGGTGGGCGGAGGCCACAGGGTAGCCGGTTGGAAATTTTCAAAAAAAACACGCAATTGGTTTCAAATTAAAATTGGATAGACATTGGCGATAGAATTTAAATAAAAATAGGTAGCTAGCGACTTCTGATAGAACATACTGTACTTTTGGACCTGCACGGCTTGCGAGTGTACTGCGTGTCCTTCATGTTCCAGCTGTCCATGACTGACTGTATCAAATAGAAGAATGGGAAACCTCGTTTCCTGGAGAATTTTAGGAGGCCGGTTTTTTCCGATAAAAAATACACTACACGATAGGAATTTTTCATTTTTCAGCACAAAAATTGTGATTGCTTTCGATAGGAGGCAGACCCAATGTTTATCTTTTGATATGTTGTGCCTTTCTTATAGCTGTATTGATTTTCATAAAGCTTTTCATTTGGTAAATTAGGATTCTATTTTAATTTTTTATTCTACGTACAATGGCACAGGTTGTGTCTAAAAAACCATTAAAATGACACGGCTCGGCTCGTTGGTTTTATGAATCTATTTTGTCATTTTTAGCGACTGTGTAACAGTGTGTGTAATAGAGACAAAACTTCCCATCTCCGTAGTGCATTCTTTCGGTAAAAGCTGCCTCCTAAAATTTTCCAAGAAACGGGGTTTCCCGTCCTTCTACTACTTGAGTAGTCCATGACTGTACTTTAATTGAGTGCAAGTTGTGCCCCAACAGAAGCTGCTGTCAGTGCTGCCAGTATGTATCGCATTAATCCGCTGAAATGATTCAATATCCTTCAAGCTTGGAAAGATTTAAGCGCTGACTATATGGAATCTTTGATTTAATGATTCCTGTTTGCTTGCTACACAGATATAATCAAAGCCTTTAGTTGTTTTCACCACTAGCTAAATTGGTAAGCTCTAAAAGGAATTTTCAATTTTAGAACCAAGCGAAACTACTTGTAGTAAATCATTGATTTGTGTGAAATTTTCATTCTATGTCTATGGCCAAAGCTGTCTTTGTTCAACGCTTGGATGTTAGTTTTCCCGCAGAGGAATTGCCCTACAAGAAAAATAAGCATTTTATGTAAATAATAAACGCCGTTTAATTCACACTCTGTGGTTAGAATGTCCAGGTTGCATTTAATGGTCCCGAGGCGAGCGAAGCGAGATATTATGATATTATGATATTATATTATGATATAATGGGCCGTATGCAGAAAGCTTAGTCCAGACTAGCTAGTCCGGACTTGGGTAGTTCAGTCTATAGTCTATGGTCCAGCTACCCAGTTCTGCTATAGTATACCGGTCTAACTTTGCGTTTCTGCATACCA
>NIVC01001937.1:22500-207500 GCA_002269645.1 Macrostomum lignano
AATAGAGATCCCATCATCCAGGAATGGATCCCGAAATAGAGATCCCATCATTCAGGAATGGATCCCGAAATAGAGATCCCATCATTCAGGAATGGATCCCGAAATAGAGATCCCATCATCCAGGAATGGATCCCGTTTTAAACCCGGAGCTCAGACGCGATCAGATGCAGAGCCGGACAGGTGGCGGCAGCCGCATCGCCGAAAGTTTTTCAACAGACGGAGGCTGCAGCAGCAGCAGCAGAGGCTACGGCAGCCGCATTTGCAGCAGGCGCGCTCCTCAGAGTCGGTCAAGTCGGAGTCCCCGTCTGCTGTGCTCAGCATTGAGGCCGTCATCAGCGTCAGGGAGGCGTCGCCAAAGAGGCAGCCGCAGCAGCGTCGGACAGTCAGCGCTTCGAATCAGTCGGGAGCGGCGCGGGTCCGGCAGGCGAGCGGCAGCGGCAGCGGAGGCGCCGAAAATGCCGGCGGCTTCAGTCGGCTGGACGAGCGCCTGCTGCGGAAGGTGCAACAGATCCAGCGCCTTCAAGCTGTCAGGATGAGGCAACAGCCTGCAGCCAGGTGATCACATTGAATTGCTGCTTTTTTGGGGGGGGGGCAAAAGTGATCTGGAGCTCCTGTTTTTTTGCGTCAGCTAAATGATCACATAAGCTTTCGGCTTATATTACTAAACTCTGAATTCTTTCACCTCTGGAACCGAACCGAAGGTCCCACACAAGCCTGCCCGCATTCAATGGTTGGCAGTGTGCCAGAGGCCAGCAGCAGCAACAGCAGCAGCGGCAGCAGAATCACCGCCAGCTGCAGAGCTTGAAGCCATCGCAAATCCCCATACCAATCAACAACTGGCCAAGGTGGCTCACTGCCCAGCCGCGGACCCCCCAGCGACAGTTGAACCAATCGAAGACGCCATCGACGGACACGCAGGCGTGGCGGCAACAAACCGCTGCGAACAATCGGGCGTCTCGAGCCAGGCGGAAGCTGCCGAGCTACATGCGGCCGTACAGCCCCATGCTGGAGTACCCGCAGCCCGGCCGCCTGCCCCAGAGAAGCCGGTGGCAGCCGCAGTGGCAACCGGCCAACACTGGCCGACATTGAGTGAACAGGGGAAATTTTTTCTCACATTGTATGAAACAAGGATTTGTTGCGACTAAGGCGGCGGCGCTGGGCGACATTATTTTGTTTGTTGGCATGCAAGCATTTTATTGAGAAAAAATTTCTAAATATAGAAGATTTTCGATTTGCTTTTTCTATCAAAATTGAATGAAGATTGGTAGGTGTGCCGAACAGTAATGGATCCTGCTCCAGATGCGTGGGCATCGATCAAGCTGCTACAAAGTGGTTACAGTCACAACTGAGTCAAAGTGGTTGCAGTCACAACTGAGTCAAAGTGGTTACAGTCACAACTGAGTCAAAGTGGTTGCAGTCACAACTGAGCCAAAGTGGTTGCAGTCACAATTGAGCCAAAGTGGTTGCAGTCACAATTGAGCCAAAGTGGTCACAACTGAGCCAAAGTGGTTGCAGTCACAATTGAGTCAAAGTGGTTGCAGTCACAATTGAGTCAAAGTGGTTGCAGTCACAATTGAGTCAAAGTGGTTGCAGTCACAATTGAGTCAAAGTGGTTGCAGTCACAATTGAGTCAAAGTGGTTGCAGTCACAATTGAGTCAAAGTGGTTGCAGTCACAATTGAGTCAAAGTGGTTGCAGTCACAACTGAGCCAAAGTGGTTGCAGTCACAACTGAGCCAAAGTGGTTGCAGTCACAACTGAGCCAAAGTGGTTGCAGTCACAACTGAGCCAAAGTGGTTGCAGTCACAATTGAGTCAAAGTGGTTGCAGTCACAATTGAGCCTTCAATGAGGCCCCATGTCCTTCTCCTCATCTCTGTGGAGTCCAGCAGGTGCTCAAACGTCTCATACTTCTCTCCCCACATCCGGCAACTTCCCTCATTCTGCAGACCGATTCTCCTTCTATACGCGGCCAGCTCCAGCGAGTGCCCCGTTCTGTCCCTCCTGAAGCTGACCTCTTCCGCCCGGCTATCGAACCCCGGATCCCGGCTTCCATGCTTTGTGTTCCCATACGTCTTCTGCATCCCCTCATGCCTCCATTCTTTCTCCAGACGACTACATCGTCTCGATTTTTTAGCTACCAGGCTGGCCAGTATTCCAACCTCCTCCACCCTCCGAAGCCGCCGTGTCGTTCGCCACCTCATCCGCCAACTCATTCCTCCAGGCTCGGGATCCAGAGCATGGTGACCGAACCCTAGTCTTCGAGCGCATGCAGCTCTCTGCAGATCCAGACCGCCAGCGGGTTGCCTCCACAGCTCTGGATAGACTGCAGCCTATCAGTCGGAGGTTCCTCCTGCAACCTGGTGATGTCCAGCTCTCACTTCCTGAGCAGCTCCCATGCCATCTGATTCCAGTAACTCCTATGAAGCCTTTAACGTCCACCATCCTTAGCCACCTTCCATCGGAGCGAGCCGGCTTCACTGCGGAGTATGCCATCAAGTTTCTTCACCGCCCTCCACTGTTGTCATCAGATTCTAGCGGTTGTTCTAAAAATAAATTTGTTGTCTATGGTCCAAAATATGCTAATACGCTCGTAGTAACGAGGATGAAAGATTGATGTGACATTTATGCCCGATAAGTCGGGTTTATCAATTATTCGCTTAATTTATAGTATATACATCCTCTTGCCCGTGCAACATATGCTGAATTGGCTGCGTAGCTATCCAACGCAATCAGCCCAGTTGAAATTGCAGCTGCAGGTGGCATATGAAACCCACAGTAGTGCCTAAATGGTAAATTACTTCACCGTGCAATTGGAAATTAATGGCCACCCCAGCTCCACTCCAACTTGTTCGGACGTGTACCAAAGTGAGTGAGTGGGCTGGGCCTTTATGCACTGCCCAGTGCATATTGGTGTGGTAAGGAGTTAAAAAAAATCGCATCAAGATTTGAACTGACAAGCATGCCGATTTTCTGCATCTGCTTTCGCGGTCAGTTATAAGACATTTATCTAAGCGCTTGACTAAGTTGTTGGCGTCATCTGACTTGGACTTTTACCTGTTGCAATACAGATTTGAGCCTCTAGTGCAAACACTGCTGTCGCTTTGCTCGAGAAGATGAAGAAGATGAAAGAGCTGGTGCTAATCGTTGGCGGCTTTGTCATGTTCATGCTCTTCATTTGCGTCTATTGCTGCAAAAAGGCGGCTGCTGGATGCGGACGGCAGCGGACTGGCAGCAATCCAAATCGCGTCAACGTTCAGGTGCACCCGCCAGTGGCTGCGATCGCGGCTGGGGAGGGCTGGCCGACATCGTCCATGCTGCCACCACCGCAGTCGATGCATCAGCAGCGGCAGTACTACCAGCAACAGCAGCACCAGCAGCAGTACCAGCACCAGCAGCAGCGGCAGTTCCAGCCGCCGCCGCCGTCATACGAAGAAGCGACGCGAAACGGCTGCTGAGGTCCCGGTGGGTGCAGACTGAAAAATTTTACCAAATGTGTCGCGTCAGGATTCAGTTAATTGATTGTACTAAGTTTTACGTTTTATTTACATTTGCCCGTTTTGTATAGTTGAAACCAAATCCTTGTCAAGAGCCCTTCAAGTATCTCAGATATGTGCTCAAGGCTAGCAGTATTTATTATTTTATTCGTTCATAATTGAAAAACTAATTATAAGCCTCACAATGTGACCTGTTGAGAGGCGAATCTCTGTGTCGTGGCGGACATTGCAACGTCCATTAGGGGACATTGACCCACTACTATCAGTAATTAACGTAAAACAGCTCAATAGTCAATCAATTGGACTTTTTTATCAAACTTTTTAACTCAGATTTCCCATCAGGATACCCATGAAATAGCCTCTGATCTGGTGACTGGCGCTTTTGTTTTGAATTTTCCGTGACGAGACATTTCTACGATGTGTCTTTTCCAGGATGTGAATTTTCCAGGACATGAATTCTCCAGGATGTGAATTTTCAGGATGTGAATTCTCCAGGATGTGAACTCTCCAGGATGTGAACTCTACAGGATGTGAACTCTCCAGAGTGTTAATTTTCCAGGATGTGAATTCTCCAGGATGTGAATTTTCAGGATGTGAATTTTCCAGGATGTGAATTCTCCAGGATGTGAATTCTCCAAGATGTGAATTTTTCAGGTTGTGAATTTTCAGGATGTGAATTTTCCAGGATGTGAATTTTCAGGATGTGAATTTTCCAGGATGTGAGTTCTCCAGGATGTGAATTTTCCAGGATGTGAATTATCCAGGATGTGAATTTTTCAGGTTGTGAATTTTCAGGATGTGAATTTTCCAGGATGTGAATACTCCAGGATGTGAATTTTCCAGGATGTGAATTATCCAGGATGTGAATTTTTCAGGTTGTGAATTTTCAGGATGTGAATTTTCCAGGATGTGAATTCTCCAGGATGTGAATTTTCCAGGATGTGAATTATCCAGGATGTGAATTTTTCAGGTTGTGAATTTTCAGGATGTGAATTCTCCAGGATGTGAATTCTCCAGGATGTGAATTCTCGAGAATGTGAGATTCAAAGTAAAATACGAGCCATAGAAACGCTCATTGCTCAAGAGAGAAAAGGAATTTTATCAAGCACCCTTAAGATTCATATTTCCAGTCAAATATTGCGTCGAAACTAGAAAATTAGTCCGAATGAATGGGTTAAATTTTAGTTCTATTACAACATAAACTTGCATATTTAATAACATTTAAAATTTTGAGCATCCTAAAAGAAAATTAACTACTGAATGCCATCTCAGATTTTGTTGTACTTTTGTAGCTCAGTTAATTGTTAGTGATACATGTAAATGACACTAGAAGAACACACGCACGGTATCTGCTTGGCGAACGCAGGGTGCGAATTCGTTAAAAAGGTTTCACCTTAATTACAATGTACACAGTTTGTGCACGCATAACTATATACTTATATTAATATTTAAATGCGTCAGTTTCCAGCTGGTACAGGCTATTCCAGCCATGTCTGACTCAGACTTTTGGCTCAGCACAGACTTATTTGGCTTGAGTTATCGTTAGCTCACGTGCTTACATTCGCGCTTGATTTCACTGGTGCCCACTGCCAATGCTGCATGAGAATGGCTGCCATCTTATCAGTAGGCTTCGGCAGCCAACCTCGAGAGAATTAGATAAATATGAATACCTCATGCGGCTCAAATTGTATTCGAACGCCTGGGTCGAAATTAAAGCAGAGATATACAATTATAAAAAGCAGAGAGAACACATGAGCTCACAATTCTATTGGATCATATCGGCCCCCATAGCCATTTCATTGCTACTGCCCTTCTGCTTCTGCATTTGCCGGTGCAACCAGAACAAAAGAACGAACAGAACTGGCCAGACTGAAAGTCAGCGGCCGCAGCGGCCTCAGCGGCCACAGCGACAGCAGCCGGTGCACACTCAGCCAACGGACTTTGCCATCTCAGTCATCTCCCACTCTCCGCCGCCTTCCTATGAAGAAGCGATGCGTCAAGCCCGCGCAGAGATGTGACATCCGTCACCAGTAATAATTCTACTTTAAGTAGCTTGATTGATTTTTAAAGACAATATTCCACATATGTATATCGTTACTTTCTATAAACAATGAAAATTGCTAATCTTCAGTGACTTCAGTTATTTTCAAGTGCATGCAGTTTATCTTAGAAGTATTATGTATAATATACAGTAAGTGTAAAAGATTTTATACATATTTTCAGTATAAAAAGAAATATAAAATATTTTTGTTGCCTTTTGATCGTTTAATTATAACTTCTCTTCTAAGAGCTGAAGGGATAGACAGTCAGGAAACTCAGAAATATATGTGCTTGTACAGTGTCAAAGTCAAGTATACTCATATTGATGCATTGTCTGAAGTCTGATTGTGATCAGCAAAATTCTAGTTTTGACTTTTAATAATGATTTTCAGACTAAAAAGCCAAATAATAATTGAATAAATGATTGACAGTTTGCATCCCTATCTGGCAGTGCAGGGTACAAATTGTCACTGATCACATGTTGAACTGATCGAACGTTTCCACGAACATAGCACCCCATGCCAGTCGCATTTCTCATAGTGATAATAATGTACCTTGGATTGCTAAAGGAACCCTCTTTATTGTATCTAGTGTCATGGCGATCATCTCAATAGGCTGTGTGAGCAATATCAATATCCTTCTCAATAATCTTCAAGTATTCTGCTTTCAGTGCATCTTCGGCTCAATGGTTTCAAGATACAGTTCCACACCAGCAAGTTTAATCTCCATTGTTGTATAGTCAAAGTCCAAATTTCTCATTTCGATCATCTCTATATACCGGTAGTCAACCTAAATGTGTAGCTAAAGTTGTTTGTCAACGCAGAAACCACCCAAACATCTCTAAGGAACGAGTGGAAAAATATCAACAGACCTAAACAGTGGATTCTTAGCAGCATCGGTTGCACCCGCAAGCTCATAATCATAATTTGTTTTCTTTTCATATAACCGGGGTCATCAACATCCCCTTTCTGCTCATTGGGGATGAAGCCAGCTCCACTCCCAACAACAACAACACCCGCTGTGCTTTACGCGCAGCCTGCGGCCCGCCCGCAGCTCCTACCCGGCGCCGCGTCTTCGTCGCGGAGGGGAGCCCCTCTCTTGGAAAGGGGTCGAAGAGCGCCGGAAAACGGACACTCCGTCCCTCGTGCTTTTGGTTACTTGGATTGTTATCTTTCTCTGCAGCGCGTACCTGGACCACGGGAAGTTCGGCAGCGAGGCCCGCCACCTTCCCACGCTGCTGCTCAGGGCCGGTGATATCGAGCTTAACCCACCCACCTCTGCGGGCAACGTGAGTGCGGACGCCCGCTCAGAGGGAAGTCCCTCCACTGCCGCATCTGTGATAAGTACTACCACCTCCAACGCGACTGCTCCGGGCTGAGCAGATGGGCGGCTAACAAAGCCATCGGCTCCACCGAATGGCGCTGCTTTAGCTGCACGAACCGAGGCAGCAACGCCGTTAATCCCCCTAATTCCTCCGACTCGGACAGCCAGCCAGAGGTGGCCCCTACAGAAGTCGCTGATGAAGTCAGCCGGCGACAAGAACTGCTCCAACGCATCCAACGAGACAAGCCGAACTGTACCCACTGCCGCAAACCCATCCGAATCAGCACCGTTATTGCCTGCTGTAACACCTGCCAAGGTTTCTTCCATAATGCTTGCACCCAGGCCACCCGGGATCAGATTAAACGCGAAGTCAGCAGGGGAATGTGGCGCTGCCCTCCTTGCTCGAAAGCAGCCAGCCTTAGTCCACCCTCCCCCTCGGGCTCGGACCCGACCATCCCGAGGCGCGGCCGCTCGGCTCCCGGATGGGACAGCTCGAAACCGACCTTAACCATTCTGCAATGGAACGCCGACGGGATCGGCAACAAGCTAGGGGAGCTGGAGGAACTAGCTCAGAGACTTCAGGTCGATATCATCACCGTCCAGGAGTCCAAGCTCACGTCGCTCAATCGAACCCCTAAGCTGTCAGGCTATACCACTGTTCGCAAGGATCGCAAAGTAGCTAGGCTCGACCCCAGCATCAAAGGAGGAGGACTGTTGCTCTTCGTCCGCCAAGGCATTCCGTATCGTAAAATCCAGGGCTGGAACGGCGGCACCACTGAAGGGAGCCGTATCGTCGTGAACACGTCCGCCCGCGACAGACTTATCATCACCAATATTTATCGCCCCCCGATCCGGCGTATCGAAGGCGAGGACCACCGCTGCCACCACCGCGAGATCATCACGGGTGACTTTAACCTGCACCACCCATCCTGGGGGGCGACGCCGACCAGGGCCGGGACAGCCTGCCTCAATCCCGTTGCCTTATCAACTGGTGTTCCTCTACAAACTACCGGATACTTAACTCCGGAACTCACACCTGCATCGACCGTCACTCAGGGCGCTCCAGCGCTCCCGACCTCTCCATTGCCAGCCAGGAGATCGCCCCCCGCTGCACCTGGTCCACTCTTAACGAACTTGGATCGGATCACAAACCTATCCTGATCTCTATCAGCACTGCGCGGGACACTCTTCGAGCGACACCCAGATTCCACTGGGCTTGGAAAAAAGCCGACTGGTCTCAGTTCAGGTCCATTCTTGAGGAAGACTGTGTACACCTCAACCGAGGTTCCATCAAAAAACAGGTCAGCCGGCTTACCAAAGGTATGCTCAAAGCGGCAGAGCTGGCCATCCCGCGAAAAAAGGTCTCCATCAAAAATAAACCGTACTGGGATGACGAGCTGAGCAAACTGCGTAATCATCGCAACGCTCTCCGTGAAGCCGCCGCCCCGCCCGAGGAATGGCGCGCTAAAAGCCAGGAGCTTATCAAGCGCTGCGGCGAAAAGAAACATGAATTCTGGAAGGACTTTATCGGAAAAATGGCCGAATCCGAGGACCCCAAAAAGGTCTGGAACACCATCAAATGCCTTAGCAACGGCAAACAAGCGGCCCACCCTAACGAGAACCTGGTCGTAGACGGAAAGGAACTCTGTACCGACAAGGACAAAGCCAACGCCTTCGGCAGATATTATGAAGACATTAGCACTCTGAAGCACGACGCCACCCACCGCAAATTCAAGGTGCAAACGGCTACTCGCCTAGCCTCCTATGAGGCGGACGACGACAACTATCGCCGTGACTTTACCGAGGGTGAACTGCTCAGAGCTATCCACAGACTTGATCCCAGCAAGAAATGCGGCCCCGATGGCATTGAAGCAGCGTTCTTTCTGCACCTGCCCGACCGCTGGAGAGCCGCGTGGGCTCAAGGTCTTCAACCGCTGCTGGCGCACTGGACACTGCCCTGGCCCCTGGAAGCAAGCTATCATCATTCCTCTGCTCAAGGAGGGCAAGGACCCCAAGGACCGAAGCAGTTACAGACCAGTTAGCCTCACTTCCATCTGCTGCAAAATACTCGAAAGACTCATTCTGGACCGCCTTTACTACTGGCTGGAGCGACATAGAAAGATTCAATTATGGCAAGCAGGCTTCCAACGAGGTCGGGGCTGCGAAGAACAGGTCGCCCGCCTGGTCCAGGCCATTCAAGACGGTTAGGAGCGTAACCCGCATCTCAAAACCCTTGCCGTGCTCATAGACTGCTCCAGAGCGTTTGACAGAGTCTGGAGGGCCCGACTCCTCGCCCGGATGATGGACGAGGGCCTTCCCGCCTGTATGGTCAAATGGTTTGACAGTTTCCTTGAGGGCCGCCAAATTGCCGTTAGAATCGGCGCGACCACTGGAAAATGGCGCCGGCTCCGTGAGGGAGTCCCGCAAGGGCTGTCAGCTCGCCGGCCCTCTTCCTTCTCTACGTTAACGCCTGGTCCGACTACATGACGGCGAATGTCGAATATAGCGGCTACGCTGACGACATCGCACTCTGGACGACGGGCCACGACATCCGAGAGCTCCTCGCTCGCACTCAAGATGCGCTCCAGAAGATCGAACAGTGGGCAGATCACCTGCGCATTGACCTTAATCCATCCAAGACCGAGTGCTGCCTCTACAGCAGGGACCGCGCCGACCGCGACCGCGCTCTTCACCTCTCGCTGAACGGCCACTCGATCCCCTCCAAGAAAGAACTGAAGTTCCTCGGGGTGTGGATAGACCATGGCCTCCTTTTCGATAAGCACTCCAACTCGGTCAAAGAGAAGATGACACGCAGAACCGCCATCATCCGCGCGCTCGCCCATCGCGAATGGGGCTGGGACCGCGCCCTGCTCCTCCGGGTTTATCGAGCACTCGTCGAATCGGTGGTCTGGCACGCTGCTGCTGCCTGGACTCCATGGCTGTCCAGTACCCGCCTCGACGACCTGGACCGCGCTCAAAGAGAATCCCTCAGAGCCATCACGGGATTGCCACGCTCGACACCGGTGGAAGCCATCTATATGGAAACCAACGTCAGCCCGATCAGCCTCGAAGCCCGCCGTAGGGCCCTGATGGCCTACGAGAAAGCCAACCGCCGCCCGGCCGACGATCCGTTCCGGCAGATCTGTGACAGGCAACTCAACACCCGGCTAGCGGCCAACAAAGGGCTACGAGAGCAAGCCAGAGCCATCTGCAACGCTATGATCCCTCTCCCGCGTCTGCCTATACCTACGACCCGCAACCCCCCATGGGACTCGCTGGTTGATTGCGGGGTGCAGATGTTCACCAAACTCCCCGAGCATGAAGGATCTGCGACCGAGGCAGTGCTCTCCGCGATTGAGCAGCGTTGCCCCCGACGCAGCCCTCTACTTCACTGACGGTTCAGTCTCAGGAGGCACCACCAACGGGGGGATCGGCCTGGATCCTCCTCCGCAAAGAAGACGGCACTATCATCCGCAGAGGGCACGCGGCAGCAGGCCGATGGTGCAATTCCTACGAGGCCGAGCTTAATGCCATCACTCTCGCGCTCCAGGACATCATTGATTCCGCTCCCGCCTGCGCCGCCATCCTCACGGACAGTCAAAGTGCCATTACCGCCATCCAAGCCGACCGGCCCACACTGAACGCGAGGCTCGAACTAGCGAAGGCCCTCCTCGTGACCGCGGCCCATAGGACCAAACTTACGCTGCTCTGGGTTCCCGGACATTCGGGGGTGCACGGCAAAGAACTCGTCGACACAGAAGCTAAAGTCGCAGCGACTCTCTGTCAAGATCAGGTGCTCATCTCGCTCCCCGCCTCCAAGGAGCGGATCTACCATCACATTAGGTACCAGCCCGACCTGCCAGGACACCTGGAGGTATACCGCACCCCGGTGTCCCCAGGAACGGGCACTCGTCGGCAGCAGACGCTTATATCCCAAGTCAGATCCGGCCATTGTCCAGAATCATCCTACTATCGTCACCGAACAGGCATCGCCGAAGGAGGGCCATGCCGGCTTTGCAATCAACCGACTGAGCAGTTCCATATTCTCCATTGTCCTAAGCTCGAACTTACTCGACGCACCATCGGCGTCACTAGCATTGGTGACCTTGCACGAGGAGATGTAGTGGCGCAGCTCCTGGGGGCCATCGACTGGCGGCCCCTCTGAGCTCATCTCCGCAAACAACAACAACAACAACAACAAAGTACGCAGCCCCCAATGCAAGGTCACAGTTAGAGCAGGGTGCGTCAGATGGCGCGCCGCAGAGCCTGAGAGCGGACGAAGTCCGCCCCGTTGGCAGTGTCACACAGCAGACAGTCCACGTATCGACGGGTTTGGGCCTGACCCCGTCTGAACAGGCCCTGCAAGATGAGCAGCAGGACGTTCTGAACAGGTTGGGGGCAGTAGCCCTCGGGCCGGATCACGTGGCCCGCCAGTTGAAGTCGCCACCGGCGCAGGATGATGGACGGGCGCTGCAGTTTGGCCGATCGTACATCGTCAGCTTGAAAGGCCGCACGGAGCAGCCCTGTGTGCGCCGAGTCCAGCTGCCGCTCTAGCGTAGCCGTCAGCGTCCACGTCTCAGCGTTGTAGAGCAGTCGGGCAGCGCTTCGGACTGGACGACGGCCCGAATCAAGCGAAGGGCCGCCCAGGCAAGTCCTCTGCACCGCCGGAGGTCTTGCTCCACGTGGGGCACCAGACCGCCGAGGTAGGTGAACCGTTGGCAGCGTGCGAGCCTGGTCATCTGCCCGTCTGCGCCGCGGCGCGTCAGGTCCGCTGGGATGTCGGCCGGCACAGTCAGCATCTCGGTCTTTAGCATGTTGACAACCAGACCGACTCTCGATGCAACCTCGACCAGCCTGTCGATCTGGCGCTGGGCGTCATCAACGGACGAGGACAGGAGGGCGAGGTCGTCGGCGTAGCCAAGCACGCTCAGGCGCTTTTCGCCGTGGCGGCGACCGATGCGTCTGCGCAGCAGGAAGCCGTCATCAGCCGAGGGGAGTGCGGTCTGAAGCACCCAGTCCAGCAGCAGCACGAAGAGAAACGGCGCCAGCGTGTCGCCCTGCAGAACTCCTGATGAAGTATCAAACAGGTCAGACAGGCCGTCCGCCGTTACCACAGCAGCTCGAGTATCGCAATACAGCGCCATGACAGCGTCGATTAGCTGCTGGGGTACCCGGTAGGCTCGAAGGACAAAGGGGAGCGCGGCTCTCAACACCGAGTCAAACGCCTTTCGAAAGTCAACGAAGACAATGATCAGCGTAGACTGGCGGATGCGCGCCTCCTCGATGACACGGCGGAGTGCGAGGATCTGGGTCACTGTGCCGCGTTGCGGCCGGAATCCGTTCTGCTCGTACCGCAGGTACGGGTCCAGCGCCGACTGCAGACGATCGAGCAGCAGCCGGTTGAAGAGCTTCGCGGTGCAGGACATCAGCGAGATCCCGCTGTGGTCTTCTTTCCGCGTTGCCCCTGCCTTCTTCGGGATCAGCACGATGTGCGCGACGGTCCACTCGGTGGGCGCAGGAGCGCCGACGAGCACGCGGTTCATGACACCTTCTCAGCGTCGCCCGTGAGCCGCCGGTTTCTGCGGAGTCGCTCGATTGAGAACCCTATGGTTCTCAATCAAACAATGGGTGTCATAGACCGCACCAAAGTTGGCTATTCTCCCCAACTCTGTGCTTCCATTCGACAACACAAAACTCTTTGAACATGTACGCCCAGAAGTTACTGATCAGTGCCACATCTGTATTGTGCTTATCATTATCGGCATGAGCAGCATCGGCTCTTAAATTGGAAAAGTCATATAGAAGCCACTTCTTAGACTGTGGAAACTGACCAATGACGAGCAACCGTTGTACTCGAATGTGAAATTCTGCGTTTGACCTGGACTAAAATTAGTTTCATCCTGGTTCTCATGACTAGGAACTCTAACTTGTGACGCTTTGATGGTGCTGTCATCACTCAAAATTGGTTTGTTAATCATGCAGAAAAATGGTGTCAGAGGATTGTTCATTTTTAAACAGTTATTTTTTATTATACTTAAAGAAAACTATAAATCATATTTCTGAACTGGATAAGCTAGCACAGGCGGAGAAACGGGTCGACAACTTTAATCAACAAAGAAAAACAATTGTACAATGAGTTCATTTAAGAGGCCACCGAGTTTCACAAACCCGGATACACAGAAGCGAAGAGAATCATTGACACCGTGAAGGAAACTATTGATGATATTCAAGAGAGCCAGTTGGAAAAAGTTTTGTCTAAAATTCCAACTTCACAGCACGACAGCCATCCCAGCGACTAAAAGGGGTGGCGGTTAGGGTTGTTGATGTATCGAAAAATTTGTCTTTGGAGTTAGTGGATGGCGATAACAGTACTAAACAACCAGCGGACTATCTCCTAGTAGTCACGGGGGCAAATTATATCAGTCATTAAAGGTCAAGATTCTACACGAATCCGATTTACTCAAACTTTACTCGACTACATGATTAGAAATCAGGAAAAATATCTGACGTTAAATAAACAGAGATCTGGAATATAAAAGTGAAAATCAACATAAATTAACTTCTTTCGACGCGTTTCGGTCCAACAAGGGCCATCTTCAGGGTCTGATGTATTTTTATACTCACACACAACAACTTTTATCAGAGATAAAAAGAACAAACGTTTACTGTACAGTCCAAAGGGCGTATCAGGGCAGAGTTTTTTTAAAAGTGAGCAAAGATTATGAGTACACTGATCAGGTTAGTGCCTTCACTTAGAACACCTTTGAGCAAATGGCCCGCACCACTATGGGAAAGCTGAATATTAAGATTTGGTTTTTAGTTTTTAATGTACATGGATTCGAGTATATTGAGCCGAAAGTCAGTCCTACACCGATCAATAATTTTGAACTGCTGAGTTTCCTCAATTTCGCAACAGCTGTTGCAACAGAGCAGGTGGTCTTGGATAGCCGACCTTTTCAACCAATGCTCTCTGACTCTGGTGTACAAGTGCCTTTTAGTTTTACCTATATAGGAAATGTTCTGGTCAACAGAATAAGAGAACTTGTACACAACACCTGCCACCAGAGCAAGAGGAACGTGAGAACCTAAATTTGTGTGATTCAAAACTCCGGAATCAACGGTGTTTGACAATGTCAGTGAAGTTCAAGAAGCTCTCATCCGAAGACAACTCAAGCTCAATGCCCAGAAAGCAAGAAAACTGCAAATGCAAACTCGAGGCTTCAAGCTAAGACTCAAAGACAAGTTGAGCTTGCTGACCTACGCCGTGCTCTCTCAACTCGTCTCACGAGCTGTGAATGTCCAAGCCAAACAAGACCATACGAGACTGGAGGCAAAATTGGGTAGACTATGGCTCGAAAGCAGACTAAGAGTCATCCCCGAACCCAGTCACCAATCTATCGAAGCACAAACTCTCTCCAGAAGAACACCAATGTCTACAACGAGGATTCAGGCATCCGGTCTTACCATCCAAGCTCAACAAATTACATATAGCTGCTGAAATCGAGAGCACCGTGGGTAAGTACCTCTCGCTTGGTAATGCTGGAGACAATGGGCCGCACCAACTTGATGAAAGATTTAGAAACAGAATTATTGCTGATTTTGAACAATTTGTGACTTTTGCAAGCAATTTTATTGCTAGCAAGAAAAATAGGCTTACTCATAAGACCATGAAAGGCCTTAGGGAGAACAAAGAGATAAAAATCATTAGCTATGACAAAGGATATGGCGTTGCCATCATGGACACCAATGATTACAACATGAAAATGAACGAGATTGTTCAATACCAATCCGAATTCCACTGTCTGGGAGCTATTACTGAAGTTTCCACTGCGCATCCTGTTCTGAAAGCGGAGAGATCCTTGCAGAGTTTCCTGCGCAACCATGTGAAACAAGACGAAATTTTCAAACGCATCATGCCAAATGGTAGCCAGCCTGGTCAACTCTATGGCGTTTGCAACGCAGAATCCGGAACCCAGAATCTTTGAAATTTTTACACGACAACGGAGTTTTCTTGATCATGTATAAAAATATAAACACTAAACAATTGGTTTAATTTGCCAGATTAAGAAGAAGCCAAAAAGCAACTGCAGCAAGCCTCCCAAGCCTTGTCAACCTTACTCAATCTCCTCAACCCAACCTCAACCTCAACCTACTCAAAAGCAATTGCAACACCTAGTGCTAGAAGCACTTGAAAAAGCAGAACCAAACACATCATTTCTCAAGGCACTTCATCTTCTGAAAAATATTTTGAGTCACCATCAGGAGAAGGCATGCCGGATGTTTACAAGCGGTTTTGTACAGACCGGGATGAAGGATGAGAACAAAGAAGAGTTGTTCACATCCTGTAAAAAATGCTAAGAGAAGTACATCGATAGAAAAATAAGAGAACTTTTGCTTTCGCGGTTTAACAAAAAATATTTCAAGTAAAAATGCTTGTTATTTTCGGAAAAAGACATCCAAAAATACTACGACGAAGAGGAACTTGATCTCATTTAACGGGGATCTCGACTTTTTCTTGCGGGCCACTATCCAAGAAGAGAACGCTCTGGGAAGGCCTCGCCGATCTAATCGCACAAGGGGCCCAGATTTTAAAAGTGATTGCTGAGAACAAGGAGAACATAAAGAATGTTGCTGAAGCAGCCGGTAGTGTAGCCACAGCGGCTAAAAAGATTAAGGATACGGTTACAAATCAGGATGCAGTAAGCACCCGGGAATCATTACCAGATGTTCAACCCATTGCTCCGCTCGTTCCAAAGTGACGCAAAAGGACGAAAAAGGACGCATAAATCCCCAAATGTAAAGCCAGCAAGGACAAAAAATCAAAAAGCAGTACATCTTAACCTTTCAATAAAGACATCTAAAAAAATCGTTAATAACAATGAATCATGGCTCATTATGGACTATTCAATCGACTTTCTCCCAACACTGGACACGAAATCAGATAGATTTTCTCGCTCACAATGAGTCAATCACAGGGCACTTCTGATGCATTGTTGTTGGCTCTCCAGGATCAGGGAAAACCTGTCAGTCTTTAACATGCTCCTCAGATTAGGATTGCTCGATTGTGACACATCAACCACTCTGTACCATGGAGGAATATAAAATGTTGGTGTAAGGACTCCAGAACAAACTCAACAAGGAAGATCTTATTCAGTGTTTTAAACATCAAAAAGACCTCAACAGTAACCCAAAAGTTGTAGCCACTGAATACGCAAAACACATCCCAGACAATGAAAAGTGACAAAGCATTAAAGTTTTCACTTACGGAAATCCAAAGATGGATCCTAAAACTAAAATCTTACCGCAACCTGATGAACTAGAAAAGGAGAGAAAGCACCCTGATTGTCTTCGATGACTGCGTGGACCGGTCCACAGAAACAAATAGATTGTTATGATTAACAAGGAAAAAATAATTTTAATCTCGTATTTTAAGTTTCTCATTACTTCATTAAAATGTCAGTAAATTTTGCAGTTGAGCCAATTACAGAGAACAGCGCTCTTACAATCTCACAAAATCCTTCCTCGACAAACGTTATATTAATACGTACTGACGAAGAGATCCCAACTGACGAAAGCAAGGATTTTATAAACAATGGAAGACATCGTTGAGAAGAATCAGTCGGCTTGAGCGCTTGCTCAACCTGGTAGATGATGATACACGATGCCATAACTGCAGGCGAAACTATTAAACGCAAAGCAGATCTAAACACCAACAGCAAGATGATAACCACCAATTGTCTTTTAAAAACTTTCTTTAAAAAACGGACGCTCAAAATTCTCTTCACGATCCGAACACTGCTGCCGCAACTGCCGCCATAACCCAGTGCAGTGCACCAAGTGCTCCCGCGGCACCCCAATATGCGCAGCAGAAACTCTCCCCGTTCATTACTTGATTACTTGAAACAATGACTCCGGCCGTGGTAGGTTAGCACGGGTAGGTAAGCTACGTGGTAGGTTAGCACGGGTAGGTAAGCTACGTGGTAGGTTAGCACGGGTAGGTAAGCTACGTGGTAGGTTAGCACGGGTAGGTAAGCTACGTGGTAGGTTAGCACGGGTAGGTAAGCTACGTGGTAGGTTAGCACGGGTAGGTAAGCTACGTGGTAGGTTAGCACGGGTAGGTAAGCTACGTGGTAGGTTAGCACGGGTAGGTAAGCTACGTGGTAGGTTAGCACGGGTAGGTAAGCTACGTGGTAGGTTAGCACGGGTAGGTAAGCTACGTGGTAGGTTAGCACGGGTAGGTAAGCTACGTGGTAGGTTAGCACGGGTAGGTAAGCTACGTGGTAGGTTAGCACGGGTAGGTAAGCTACGTGGTAGGTTAGCACGGGTAGGTAAGCTACGTGGTAGGTTAGCACGGGTAGGTAAGCTACGTGGTAGGTTAGCACGGGTAGGTAAGCTACGTGGTAGGTTAGCACGGGTAGGTAAGCTACGTGGTAGGTTAGCACGGGTAGGTAAGCTACGTGGTAGGTTAGCACGGGTAGGTAAGCTACGTGGTAGGTTAGCACGGGTAGGTAAGCTACGTGGTAGGTTAGCACGGGTAGGTAAGCTACGTGGTAGGTTAGCACGGGTAGGTAAGCTACGTGGTAGGTTAGCACGGGTAGGTAAGCTACGTGGTAGGTTAGCACGGGTAGGTAAGCTACGTGGTAGGTTAGCACGGGTAGGTAAGCTACGTGGTAGGTTAGCACGGGTAGGTAAGCTACGTGGTAGGTTAGCACGGGTAGGTAAGCTAGATGCTAGGTTAAGTCACTGGTTGGCAGCAGCTCTGAGTGTCTGAGTCTGAGCCTACCACGGCCGATCGGGTACACTGAGAGAGAAAAAATCTCTCTCCCCCTAAACCCATGATCTCTTTCATGCACAAGCTCCTCGTCTCCGCGTGCCTTTCTGCCCTGGAAAAAACATAATTATTATTAATACAGCAGGCCCTACTATCCTTGCTTGCTCTCCTGCTGCCCAATCTGAACTAGGGATTGCAAAATCCCGGTCTTCTGTCAATCCCGGGATTGTCGGGATCGGGATATCCCGGCCATAGATAATCCCGGGATTATCAATCCCGATAAATCCCGAGTATTTGTAATCCCGGGATGCCGGAGAATTATTCTCAATCCCGGGATTAATCCCGGGATCCCGGAGTAGAATATGATCACAATAGAGATTCAACAATTACCAACTACGTACACCCACAAGAATCGTTACTACCTGTACTGATTTTGCTTACTTGATTTGCTTGATTTGCCAACTTTGCTAAAACTATTTCAATATATCCTTATATCCGGGCATCCCAATCCCAATTCCAAGGGATTTGAGGGTCACGGCGTCAGTTTTCTTGTAAAATAACTAAGTCAGTTAAGAACTAAGACTTAATTTTTTCTGTTACAAAAATGCAGCTAATTTGGATCCAGCTTTTTTAAAGGATCGTCTCTTTACCTGCCGATTTACATGATTTACGTGATTACGTAACAGAGCCGACCATGATGAGGTGCGGAGCTGGTGCAGAAGTGGACTGCGAGTCCGCTCGCAGTTAAAAATCGCAGCAGTTTCTTGTAACGCAGTTAATGCGAAATCGCAGTTTCGCAGTTAAACCGCTCGCAATTTCCCTTCGAAACAGCAGCATACAGTACTACTGTACACTCTGTAGCTGGTGAGTACTTGCGGTCTGAGCTGTACTAGAGACCGCAACAAATTAAATAGCATAATGTGCAATCACTGAATCAGGCAAATTCACAAGTCGCCTCACTCTAGTCACTCGCAGTCGCAAGACTCGCAATGCAAACAAACGCAATTTGCAAATTTGCAATTCGCAACAATAACAAAAGACGCCTTACATCTCATACAAAACAGTTTGCAAAAACTACAAAAAACGACAAAAATTACAAAGCAGAATGAGCAACGATGTACTCAGAGTAAGCAAACCCTCACCAGACAAAAAACCCACCCCAAGCACTGACCCCAGAGCCCACAGTCCATAAACGATCAGAGTCAGTCAGAGTCCAACAAATTCATTCCTAGAAAACAATTTTATTTTTTTCGGTTGATAAGAAAGTTCTCGCCGTTATTGGAGAAGTGGCTTGCTGCAATTCAGAAATGCCAAAAAATACATCAGAAACCACCTTTTATATATGCATGCCACAGAAAGTTCCAGAACATTCTGGACAAAAAGTTCCAGAAAGTTCCAGAACATTCTTGAAAAAACTTTCTGGAATTTTCTAGAAACGGCGAGAACTTTCTTATTAACCTAATACGATTCACACATTTCATTATTTGGATGACTAAACGATAATCTAAAAAAATGCATTGTAAAGTGAAGTGGAACTGAAAAACACATGATGAAAATTTAAATTTGAATATGTCTGTTCCATCTTATCAATCCCGAAAAATCCCGGGATTATCAATCCCGGTAAATCCCGGGATTGCAAACTCCAATCTGAACCCTCGCCTTCCACCCCACCGCACGCTGTATTAAAGCAAAAGCACACGGGCGTACACCACTAGGGCCTCTTCAACCCCATGCCGTTGACTTCTACTGAGTGAAAATGCCTTCGTAAAAATTGAAAGGCCGCATTATTGCACAGCCTAGAGACAGTGATTTAAAGAACGCGGATCTTCAAAATGTATACAAAAATATAGCATAAAAACATCGCTTACTCCTAGAAACGATGACTTTTCTAAAAGCTGTTGAGGTAAGACTCAAAATTGATTTCAATTTCCAGATCGATGTGTCAATACCGATAGCCACATATTTCATATTTTTGCTTCAGCCTGAAGTGAAATGATTATCACCTACAAACAAATAACTAGCTTGAGTGCAGTGAGTATCCCACTGCTTACTGTAATTGAAAAGTTTCTAACGTTTCTAAAGTTTCTTTTTACAATGGCGTCAGGGGGTTAGTATACGAGCGTACCTAGCCTAATGCACATGTAGTTTTGTTGGGGGGGGCATTGCTTTCCTAAATATTGCAATGACATCAATAATGATATTAGAGCGATATTTAGAGCGAGAACATTATCTTCCATTTTATTTCACAATGGCTTCTCTGTCCAAGAGTCGCAAGAGCCGAACCCTTAGCCAACATGACTAATCAAAAATTGGGGTCTACGACGTTTGCCTGCCGGACGTTTGCCTGCCGACGTTTGCCAGCCGACGTTTGCCAGCCGGGCATTTGCAAGCGGCAATTGGTTTTCCGCTTGTTTCCAGTTTCCTAAAATAGCCATTCTAAATTTAGCCAACAGTCACTTTCAACTTGAAGCCATAGACAGTAGATGTGTAATTGCAGAAACAACCAAAGACATTTGGCTATTTTAGGAAACTGGATAAAGATATCCATTCCAAAGTTGGCAGAAAAAATCTTACAGGTGTCAGGATTAACCTACTGCGAGCCTGTAAAGATTCACTGTATTGCCTTGGCACAGTTTCACTACAAAGTTTGTCCATTTTTTGGATCACCCGTTATATACTTAACTCAAAAGCCAAACTCTGCTTAACGGAGTTTGGCCATGACAGCGTGCACTTGACAAGCTGCATTGGAATTAATTCGCTTATTTTTGGATCTCCTAATGAACTGGGAAATATATAAGCCAGAATTATTGTTTAGCAGATCTTTTATTTGCTCAAAACTTGGCTCGCTGGAGATTCCCGTTTCAAATTGCGTGTCTTCATTCGCAAATCAAAAATCAAACATCTCAAACTGAGAAAAGCGACAGTTAGTGTTTTCAAACTGTCAGAAGTTTAACTTTATAATGTTTTCACATTCAAAGAAACTGTTTTTAAACTAGGATGTTATATTGATGAACTGCATAATTTGTGTAGACTTTGTTTTCAAACTTTTATACATGCGAATAACCGTCAAAAAGTTGGACTAAAAACGGTTTTATTAAACCGCTACTGCAAATATTTCAGCATCAAATTTTTCACTTACTGACTTAATGTTGGCTGGCAAACGTCGGCAGGCAAACGTCCCGCTGGCAAACGTCGGCTGGCGAACGTCCCGCAGGCAAACGTCGGCTGGCAAACGTCGGCTGGAAAATTTCGGCTGGCAAACGTCCCGGAGGCAAACGTCCCGCAGGCAAACGTCCCGCAGGCAAACGTCGGCTGGCAAACGTCGGCTGGCAAACATCTCGCAGGCAAACGTCCCGCTGGAAAACGTTGGCTGGCAAACGTCCCGCAGGCAAACGTCCCGCAGGCAAACGTCGCTATCCCAAGTTTTGTCAGCCACGCCCTGGCTGTACTAAACTACATTAAGCCCTCTAAACTCTGCCACCCCAAGTCGAGCAGTGTGTTGGCTTTGCAGTCTATTGATCTTGTATCAAAATCAGTAAGAAAAACAACCCGACTCATTTTCACTAATCGGCTGGGCTCTCTGCTCTTCCGCGCGCTCTGTCCCGCTTCGTCTTCTCCATCCTTTCTTGCCGCTTACCCCAGCCGCTCAACACACCAGTGAATTTCTTCACTCCGACTTCATTTTAAAGCCGAGTTGCTGCTCAAGGGGATCCCCAAGCACGTATAGTTTAGAATGAGTTAAATGAATTCTCAAAACTGCAGTCCGAGAACCACATCATTTATACGAGCTACAAACAAAAAAGAAGATAGGCCTGTCAGGTGCAGATACACTCGTAATACGAGCTATTTATGCCACTGGAGATTTCAAAGAATAGATTTTTTAATTTAAAAAAATTCTTCAAAGATGACAACAAATACTTCTACTCACAAACCAAAAAAGTAATGCGGTATTATGAACTTTGACACCGTTGAAAAACCGGGTCCTCATTGAGTTTGCTGGGTGATCGATCCGGATGGCAGGCATAAATACTACTATTCTGATAGCTATGAAACGGCTGACCAAACGATGATGAAAACCCGAAAGAGCTACAAATTATTCTAGTTTTCAGGGTTCATAGGTTTCTCTGCGGGAGTTCCACTTGGGACCAGAACTTTAGAATGTTACCGAGTGCATTCCTTCTTGCACTGGCATTTAGGTTTGTATTGTACAATGGGTGAGGTTGGATGTAGTAGCAGCCTGGTGAGACAACTGGGAAAATAATTTTAGTACAAATTGTAAGCTTTTTTTCTTCCTGGCTCAAGCGGTAGTTTTAGTAGCGTATTACGCTGTTACTTTCGAGAGCTTACAAACTAGGTGTTGAACAAATGACTCGAGGAAGTCGCAGACGTCTCTACCCTAGCGCCCAGAATAAAACTCGTGGGCTGAGACCGTCCCCTGCCGTTGTCGGGGTGGAAGGCACGTTTTCCGGTTATAAGCACTAGACTAGCAGGTTACTACATGACTGGGTTAGTTTGCTCAGGTTAGATTGATTGTTTTGCCAGAGTTGCGTTAGAGGGGTGCGACCTCGAGTCTTTTTGCTAGTCTTGAACTCGTCATTCGTCAAGTCACTCGTGCACCTCTCGCTCGCCACGCCCAGAGTTGGGCGTGCCCAATGCCCCTCCCCGCCGTCGGTCTCCGGCTCAGACACCCCGCGCTCATCTCGCTACGAGTTGTGCTTGATCTGAAATGGTCTGCTGGTTGCTGCGGTTTTCATAAACTAGATAAGCCACCCAGCTCATTTATTTATGTGTTAACTACTTTTAGTTTAGTAGTAAGTTAAACAGAAGCATTTTAATGTATTTTTAAAGCCAAGGCTTATTTATTGGCTCTTAGCCCCAGCTTAAACCTTCCAACCGCTCCTTTCCACAAGCCCGACCCCAATCACGCCTGCAAGCTTGACTTCTAAACTAATCAGTCATTTCAGCCGCCTTTATTTTTATGAAATAGCTTATGTATTCTTCTTTGCTACTGAACAGAAAGTAGAAAGCTGTTTTACTAAGTATATATTATGCCTGAGTGGCCCATCTACTCCATTTCAAAAATGTTTATCCAACTTTGTACGAGAGTATCATTTAATATACTTCTTGCATATAAAAACGAAAACATTTAGGCGTATACTCAAAATGCTATGGGCGATATAAAATATTGAGATGTTTTTATGTGTAATTTATAATTGTGATTCCATTTTCACCTTTCTGTCTTTGATAACTCTATCTCTACATATATATTTTTCCCTCTCGGGGTAGAGCGCTTCTCCTTTCTAGAGATCTTCCTTTGGGAAAGGGTGCCAGCCGAAAGATTGGGCGCATTTGGCGGCCCCTACCCGCCTACATGTATCTCGTGCAAGCTACGATCGTAACGAGCTACGAGCGTATTATGCATCCAGTAAAGAACCTGTAGTCCCTTATCAGTGCCCAGTTGCTAACGGGAGCTAAACAGAAGAATAGACAAAAAACCAAGCGAGAAAACTGTTTGGCACAAATTTTAGAAACACCGAAAAACTGCAAAAACAAAGAATAGAGTTGAACACCGTATTTGCGTATGTATTACTTGGAAACAAATTAATTCAAAACCGTAGTAGAAAACTAACAAAAGTTAAGTATAAAGTTATAAAAAGTTAAGCTAATTGAGACAAATGCGTTACATTAAAAGCTTGTTTTTAGGAGCCACCGTACTAAGTTTTATTACAACTACAAAATTATGGATTAATGAATAAAAAGAACGCAGAGTATGAACAGCTTATTAAGACCGCACCGGTCAAAGCATTGGTAAAAGTAATGAGTGGAGAATTACAAAAAACAAAATAACGAGAGAAAACGCTGGTACAACACAATGCAAATCGAACAGACTTAAAAAAGTACTTTAAGAACTCTCAAAGAAATCGACTATATGTAGCTTATGTATATGTATATGAAAACTGCAAGAACAGATGTAATAGAGCTGAGAACCGTTTTTAAGCAATGCAAAGTTGCGTATGTATTACTTAAATTTGAGAACAGTAGTAGAAAACTAACAAAAAGTTAAACAGAGTAAAAGGTAAGAAAGTTAAACAAAATGAAACAAATGCAGCACATTAAAAGCTTGATTTCAGGAGGCATCGAACTGAAGGTTTATTAAAACTAAAAAAACATTATTATTGTTATTGTATTGATTAATAAAAAACAAGAAAGCAGAGACTGAGCTGCTTATTAACACCGCACCAGTCAAAGCATTGGTACTAGAATAAAATTAATGAGTGGAGAATTACAAAGATTGCCGGTTTCATAATGACTAAAACTGGAGGTTGGCTAGATCAATGAAAAACCGGATGAAAACGAGAAAACGCTGGCACAACACAACGCAAATCGAACAGACTTAAAAAGTACTTTAAGAACCTTTCAAAGAACACCAGCGCACATCGGTAGTACAGCTAAAAAACTCAAAATGTCCAATCAAATATCTTTGCAGCAGTTCCGCTTGTGCTCCTGATAGCCCTGACAAAAATGTTCCTCCACCAAAAACTCTCCAAAACTTTATCAGTCAATCCAACTGATTTCAATCAATCAATCAACTCAAAGCACTCAACTGTCGCGATTGGCTCAGAGGAAGAACAGCCGGTCGCAAATCTGCGGACTCGGCTCCTCCATCAGGTTCTGGCCGACCAGGTACGCTAGCCTATGAGCGTAGTGACACGGCGCTGGCACGCGAATCGTGCCGGGCCAGTTAAAGTACAGGTGGGTCAGCTTGTACGTCAGCTGCTGCACCTGGTCCGGCTTGATGTTGGCGTCATTCACGTCCTCAATCATGTTGTAGTGAGTCGGCGTGACCGTGCCCTGGTTCACGTACTGCGACACCAGGAAGAAGTCCACGAAGTTCGGCATCGTGATCACGTCGTCCAGCACGGTGCCGGGGGCCGGGTTCCTCAGCTGGCTGCCCTGCTTGCGGAACATGCGAGAGCTGACCAGCTTCTTCACCACAATGGCCTTGAAGCCGAGGCTGCTCATGCGCTCGCCGTAGATTTTTGACAGCGACTGCTTCAGCTGGAGCAGCTCCGAGTTCTTCACCTGCAAACATGATAACATGAATTATAATAATGCACTTGGCGCCAATTTCAGACAACTACTTGAGCAAAAGCTCACCTCCTCCAGCATGGAGTCGCCCACACCGTCGCGGTACAGGATGATCCGGGTAGGCAGGTCGCCGTTCTTCTCTCTGAACTTCTGCAGGGCCAAGTTGAAGCCGACCTCCAGCCTGTTGTGCAGCTCGGCTTTGCCTCCCTTTACGATGGGCGAGTACGAGTAGTACTGGGTGAATGTCTCGTTCAGCGAGAACACAATGCCCTGCACCGAGACGCTCTGCCGCTTGTCGTGATAAGTGTCCATCCCGACGATCATCGTGCGCTTCATCGGGATGCTCACAGCCCAGGCCACGCCGCCCAGCTTGCAGGAGATCTGCAGGGCCACCTTTGTGGCAACCGACATCACCTTGGCCGGGTTGCGGATGGTCTTGGTCAGGACGCACTGGCTGGGGACCGGCTTGTTCACGTAGCACAGTCGCTTGATGGAGTCGTAGCGCTGCTTCTTGTTGCTGGGCAGCAGGCAGAACACCAGGTCCAGGCCTTGGTCGATGTTTTCCTCAATCGTCTTCACCCACAGCTGGTCTCGGTCCTGCGCCACTGCCAGCACGTAGGGCTCGCCGAACGACATGCCGAGTGACTGCGAAGCCCGACTCAGCTTCTGGCAGAAGTCGGCGGCCGCCTGCTCGTCTCGCTGGGAGTACACGAAGATCCAGTTCTTGCAGTTCACCGGCTGAAACATGCCGTTGCCCTTGAGAGCATTGTCCCAGTCAGCGCGCTCAGGGTCCACCCTGATGGGTTTAGTCATCTGGACGGTCTCCGGAGCCAGCTGGCGGGCGGTGGCCTCCACAGCGTTGGGCGCTACCGCCAGGCCGAACTCTCCCAGCACCCGCTGGCACTCCCGGTTTTGGGCCATTGTGCTTGCAAATTTTACCAGCTTGCCGCACCGAGTTGACGGGTCAATCCGAGTGAAGGTGGCCAGGTCCTTCATCAGGTTTCGGTCGGCCCGCATCTCATCAGTCAGACCGGTCATAAAGCAAACCTCTGGCGGCAGAAGAACGTTCTCAGCCTGCTCTCGGCGGCCTCCCTTAGTCGGCGGCAGATCTCGCTTGCGCGGCTTCGACATCAGAATCGGCTGCTCACTGTCCGACAAATTGACATTGTACGTCTGGGCGAAGTACTGGGCCAGCGAAATCTCCTCGCTCTGGCGAGTGCTCTTATTGTACCTGGGGAAGGTCTCAGTTACTCGCTTATCCCATTCGATTGCGTCAATACGATACGTCTTGTTGTTGTGCCGCGTGAGCACTATCTGCCCCACCAAGGCGTCGGTGGCTGCGGCTTGGAAATTGCCGGGATTGCGATTGTACATGTCGTACATCACATCCAGAACCGTGCTCATGTGGATGATCTTGTGCGACACGTCAACATGCAGCATCAGAGGTCCGTCAGACGGCTTGATGGCCATCTCGAAGCCGGGCCACACCTGGTAAAGGCGATCGAAGAATATTGAGTGAGAGGATTGAGAGCTTGAGAACAAATTTCAATTGTAACTAAAGTTAACTGCAACAGCAGAGCAAACCGCTTACCTCCATGCGATGCTGTGGAAGCTTCGTCGCTTGGTCGGGGTAATAAAAGTTTCTGCCGACCATTTGCATGTTGAGGTGGCTCTGGGTTTTTCCAAGCACTACGTTCATCAAGTGCAACCACTGAGGCGTGTTCTTTTCGATGACGCCAACCTGTCTGATGGCCACTTCTCCGCTCCACGACTTGATGCTGGCAGCAAACTTTACTCCCTCGGCAGGCGCCAGGGGCTGCTTGGTGTACAGGCAGCCGCCATCGTAGACAAACGGCTTTGGCACCTGCTGGGCATCGTTCAGTAGCTTCTCGCGCAGCGGCTTCGCGCCCAGCATCGGGCGAAAGTCGGCGGCCAGCTGGTAGGCGCACCATTTGTCCTCGGTGTTGATCCGAACGAAATTCGTCATCACCTGCACCGGGGCTCCGCTGCTGCCCTTCTTGCCCGCAGCTCCCTCCGGCCGAACATTCGCCAGCTGGAAGCGCAGCAGCTTTCGTTGTAGGCCGCCTCGGTCGCCGCTGGCTTCGCCGCCAACTCGCAGGCCGGCCATGCGCTCAGACAGCTGGCCCGGATCTCCGGCCTGCTGCGCAGCACCGCCACGTTCGACAGCGCGGCCAACACCGCGTCCAGTATTCTGCTGGTCCCCAGGTGGACCAGCAACACCAGCTTGAGCACTCAGGCCTGGTGGTGGAGCTGGACGAGCAGCAGCGACTGGGGCAGGGGCTGGAGCTGCTGGAGCTGGGGCGAAGCTGGCGCCAGACGAAACCTCCTCAGGGCGTGGGCCTGAGCGACCTCGGGCACGACCGCGGCCTTTAGGCTGTTGAGACATGCTGAGTAACTTGGATTGTTGAATAGCATGCAGTAGTGCAAGAAGCATTATAGTGACAACAGAAAAAGCAATTTAAATGGCATTCTAAATAGAGCTCAGACAAACTCTTTTGGCATACAAAAAATCTCTTTCAAACTTTCTATGCACATTTTGGCATACAAATTCATGTCATTTTTTGACATAAATATAAGCATATTAATGTAAAGTTTAGAAAACTTTGTATACTCTAAAAAAGTCAAAGATATTCTCTTTGTTTTTTTATTATTAAAATTATATAAAATCAGTGAAATTATTGCTAAAAACTACAGTTATTCATAATTGTTTTTTGAGGCATAATTTTATTTTATTTTAAAATGAGAATGTTCATACATCTAAGAAGACTTTTCTTACAAAAAATTCTTTAAAAAACTCACAAAGATAAATTACCTTTTTAAAAGAAATTTTGGTAAACATTTTTGAGAAATTTCTATTTTTGGTATATACTAGCATACATTTAGCTAAGATAGGATTCTTATTCTACCATACACTATTACACAATCTGGACCCTGGCTTTCTTCCTTTTTGCCACATTGCTACCAAGTTGGAAGGGCCAATGCTAGTTCACATTGGTCAGAGATTTATAGCTAATCAAAAAAAGCATGAAGACAGAGGGGGGCATACATTGTAGAGGTTTATTTGAAAAGTG
Source organism: Macrostomum lignano (assembly GCA_002269645.1). Taxonomy (NCBI): domain Eukaryota; kingdom Metazoa; phylum Platyhelminthes; family Macrostomidae; genus Macrostomum; species Macrostomum lignano. The sequence continues at coordinate 50,309 of NIVC01001937.1, forward strand.
CAGCAATAAGCCAATCACAAAAAGTGGCATTTTCCAATAGGGTTGGTATATACTTTGGTATTTTTATATACAATATTGGTATACATAGGCCCAGCATACTATGAACTATGAACATAGATAAATTTAAAAGTGGCATATATTTTGGCATAAAATATTAACTATGGCTATGTTTAGCCTAGTTTTTAGGTCTTAAATAATATAATTATCATAAATTATTATAAATGACTGCTTAAATGAAAAGTATAATTTTATAGAAATATAAAATATAAGTAGATAGACTTAGTCAATATATAGTCAGTTAGTAGGCATGGGGTAGATGCAGATCCAGCAGACCTAGATAACTTAAGCAGTCATACAGACATATATATAAACTATATAGAAACTTACAATTGTATATATATATATATATAATATAATTGTAAATTTCATATTCTCATATATTTATGTATGTATAATTGATTTAAAAATATTTTTATTAAGTATACAACATTTTAGTAGGTTATTGAACAACCTAACATTATACTTTAAAAAATATATTAATATAGTGAAATGCTTGTATAATGAGAAAATTTTAACATTTGGATAGAATTGTTAAAATACACTGCCAATATATATTTTAGATCTAGATAAAAACAATTGAACACTTTCATTTGGCCAAGATATTACTTTACTGAAAAGCACTTTTTTAACAATTCATTTATTAACATGGCTACTTTCCAATGTGAGACGCATTGCAGCATTCTATATTATATAGAATATAATATAGGACATAGCTGCTAGGTATATGAAATTTGCTTTCCAAAGTCTGATTGCCAAACTTGCTTTGTTGAACTTTTATTTATAGAATTTTGCTTGTGGAAATTTGCCTGCTAAAGTTTGCTTATTGATCTTTGCTTGTCAAACTTACAAGTAAATGTTGTACCCCCATAGCTGTCATAAATAAGCTCTAATATTATAGGCATAATAGTTTGGCTGTCTATAAAATAGCTATTGAATTGAGACTACATTGTACATGGGATAAAACAAGCAATAAATTATTAAATAAGTTTAGTGAGTAGCAACATCCCCTCTATCTCCTAAGGAGATAGATCAAAAGCAAGACAGAAACTAAAGGACAAAGTAGAAATAAGTAGGCCTAGGTCATAGATAAGAGTTAGGCTAGGGAATAGCAAAGTAATCAATTGACATGCTAAAAAAGCCCAGCCAGGCTGGTTATTTGTTGGCCAATATTGCAATATAGATCTAGATAAAATGATTGAATTAAGGGTCAAACAAGATCTTAGCAATCTTTCAATTTCCTAGGTCTACTCTAAATTATTTAAACCCTTTTTTGAACTTTTTAGAGTCCAACAAGCTCATAGAGTTCTTGCAAAAATTCACAGAGTTCTACATAGGGTAGGCCTAGTAATATGTTATCTAGTAGAGAATATAACCAAAGTGCTAATGGGGATGGGGGAAAGCTTGACACCACATAAACTTTTATAAGTATGTTTTAAACAAATTATCACTGGTTCTGTGCATAGCTTAAAAGTGGCTTTGCAGTTGCCCCACATTCCCTCTATAGTATTTATATAAGTTGCTGGGTTGTTGGGGTCTCGAATTATGCAATGAATAGTTGACTAATGTGTTATAGGTAGCCTATTGGTCTGGGGTTTAAATAGGCCTAATTTAGAGTGGGAAACCAAAGGATTGCCTAAGATCTCAATCTTGATCTCAATTATCAAGATCTTGGCACTTTTCTAAATCTCAATCTTTAAGATCTAAGAGTTTTAAGATCAAGTTACTCAATATTATATAATTGTTTTTCACCTATTATTAGATCTATCAGTGACATTATATATATAACATATTTAACAAAAAACAATATTAGCACTATTAGGCCCTCATCAGATAGAATAGAACAGTAGGCCTTTAAATACTAAATAGGCTATTCAGTGCTAATTAGACTAGGCTTATCTTGAATCACAAAAGTATAATCTTGAGTCTTGAAAATCTTGAAAATCTTGAAAATGTGATATTGTCCAACCCAGGCTGCCAGGCAAGCCCTAGACTTAAGTCTAAATGACTAGATCTAAGTTTGGATCTTGGAGCAAAAATTGGGACTAGGCGGCTAGGCCTAGGGCATTGGGATAGATTTTGAGTCTGAGTGTTAGGGAATCAGGGCATCAGGGTATTTTTGGTCTTAAATGGGCCTATATTCTGGGGCATGTATCTGCATGCTATGATCCTAACTATGGGCCATGGGGCATATCTGCATATATAATCTTATATTCTTTATCTGTAGATATTATAGGCCTAATGGATTACGAGTATAATATAGCACTGTACATTTCTTAGGGCCTATACGCCGTATGGATTTTAAGTGTATAAATATACTCAACAATTAGTCACGTGCTGCTAGTGCCATGCCATCCAGCATTCTCTAGGCCTACTTTATGCAAGTCGACATTTTTTGCACTCAAGATTATTAAAAATCGATGCATTCTTCTACGCAAGGCATGCGCGGGGACGGGTGGTACTTTTGACAGTTGTACTAGGTGTAGATAATTGCATAACTCGACGAGCCAATTAGGGCTTATACAACACAAGTACAACATTGGGTTCATAAACGAGAGACGTCCGAGTACTTGCCAAACGATTTCCGATAAAATAGTCAGAACATTTTGCATTAAATACTTAAAACAAATATATCGTTACTTAGGAAAAGGAAGAATCAACTAAGGAATTTAGATTCCACTAATGTTTTTTTATTGTTTTATACAAGCATTTACGAAGTTCATAATTAGGACAATGATAATGAATTTTGATTCTCTTTTTCAATGATTGATGCCTACTAGAAGTAGTAGTTAGGGTGGATACGGGGATGTATCCCCCATTTTGATTATTTATTGAAAACGAAAATTAGGTTTTCTTGAAAAAAGCAAAATAAAACGGCTTAGACTTAGCAAAATTGCCAAAAATTAAATTACTCGTAAATTACTAATAAAAAGTTTTAAACGATATTTCCGCAAACCCCTATATAGTTCCTAAAATGCCCTAGAGGCTCTTCATTTGCTTGTTCTGGTTCTAGAACCAGAACCATTTTGTAAAGTATAACTTTTTGTCTCATAAACTAGAGGGATATTAGTGCTTTAAAATTGTGATTATTGAATGGCAAAAGCCAAGAACAAAGTGAAAAATGGTGCAAAGTGAGGCTGTTAAGGCCAGTCAAACATTCAACAAAGTTAAATAGTTATACTGTTTTTTTTCTTGGAAATCCAAACCGATTCTGGTTCTCGAATCGATTGCCGTGAAGAGGCTCCTAGTCAGGACGTCTGCCAGCTTTATTCTGATTTTAACAAAGTAAAGTGTTTTAGCCTAATAAACATGATTTTGATGATACTTTTTAAATGCATATTGAAAGCAAAAATAGAAAAAAAAACTATTTTATTAGTCTATAAAAGCATGCTTTAGTGCCAGTCTGACAATCCAGTTGTTTTATATATCATCATTGGCTTGGCGCATTGGTCTTATGAATCTATTTTTATCATTCGATCTTAGCTGACTGTGTAACAAATTTGTGTAACAGATATGATAAAATAGATTCATAATTATAAAACCTAAGAGCAAGCTGTACCACGAATTTTTATGATTTGTACGCACAAGGAAAGTCACGTAGAATAAAAAATAACATACAATGTAGGCTTTAAATTTTCTGAACGAAAAGCTTTATGAATATCAATGCAGAATTTTAGTGCAGAAAAAAATTAAAACTTCCTACAGTGGCGCACAATGAATTAAGACCAACTAACACAAATTCGAACTAACTTCATAACCTACACAGATTGCGGGAGCATTTTGATCTAATCAGATATAGATAACCATGGTATCAATCAATTAAATTAGTAATTTGTTGGGTCATTACACGCGATTGAGTGTGCTTAATTGGAGTCCCTTATATCACTTTCGAATTCGATAAGTCACACAGTAATAAGACACCTAATTAATTGGGCTATAGGGTGTTATAAAAGTGTCCCTGCTGATTCTGAAAGTCCAAAACATCTAATTAAGTACTATACCCCAAGCAAAAAGTTATCTCGAACTCTTCTAGAATAGGGAAAGGCAGAGCTCCATCGCCTGAGTCGTGTCCAGCAAGCCCTCAAGCCCCTCAGCAGCACAGGCTGTGCCCCAAGACTTGGCAGGGCACCGAAAACTGACCACCGACTGGATCGTCGCATCGTGCGAATGCCCGAGTCCAACCGTCGGCTCACCGCTGTGGACATCAGCCGTGATTTCTGGTTTCCAGAGGTGTCCAGCTGCACCCAATGACTGTCCGCCACCGTTTGGTAGCTGCCGGACTGCATGGCCGCATTGCTAGGAAGAAGCCATTTATCTCCGACAAAAACCGGGAAGCGGCGCTTGAACTGGCCGAAGCAGCATGCAAGCTGGACACCCCAGGACTGGGCCAAGACCATCTGGAGTGACGAGAGCAAATTTTCCCGCACTGTTTCTGATGGCTGCCGGTGTGCGCCGCCGAGCTAGTGAGGAATTCGATCCCAGGTGCACTGTTGGTACCATGAAGCATGGAGGTGGCAATGTCATGGTGTGGGCTGCGTTCTCTAGAGCTGGACCTGGGCCAAAAACTGGCATTGAGAGCGTCATGGACAGTTAGAAGTACCGTGACATCCTCAGCAGCCACCTACCAGAGGCAGCAGATGACAGTTTCAGCAGGACAACGATCCCAAGCACACCTCAAAGATTTTGAAGGTATGGCTTGCTGATAACAACATCCACACCATAGACTGGCCAGCGCAGTCACCAGACCTCAATCCGATTGAGAATCTGTGGAACTGGGTCGAGTGGGACATCCAGAGGCAGCAGCAGCCATCTTCCCTTGGTCAGCTGTACCGTGTCATTAAGGACTCGTGGGCTTCCATCGCGGCAGAAGTGTCCCAGAAGCTGGTGGACAGCATGCCTAGGCGGTGCAATGTTGTGATTAAGTCAAAAAGACATGCTACAAAGCATTAGAGTAGATAGTTTGGTATCAGTGACATTTGCTTTACTTATTTCCCTAGTATTTATCTATGGTCTTATTTCAATGTTCAACCTAAAACTGTACTTCCCATTCAAAGATCAGCATTTTGAACTTAAACCTGCTGGAAATTGAACAAAAATACTATACAAACAACAAAAATTAATATTTCTACAAGCTTTACTTCCAATTTAGTACTTGAATTTAGCTTAAAGACCGGCCAGTATGGCAAAGATAAAATAATTTTACTAGGTGGTCTTAATTAATTGTGCGCCACGGTATCTCCGTAGTGTATTTTTTCTGATAAACCTGCTGCTCCCTAAAACTTTCCAAGAAACGTAGTGTCGTGCCACTATTATGTTTCCAGAAATTTCTAAGCTTGTATACTTACTACTAGTACTATACTACTTGCCAACTGTTCATCATTTGGGATATAATCAAAGTGACCATTATGGGCTACTTAAAAGTAGTAGTGATCGTTCACGATCGCGAATATAAGGAGGTTAAAAATTTAGTTTTTTGTTTTGCTTTCCCAAGAAGTTTAGTTCCCAAAGAATTATTTGAAACTGCAGTATTTTGTTTGCTTAAGCTGTGCGGAGGTTTATTGCAGCGAAGTTCACAATCTTATTCCTCAGCTGGCGTACCGCTCAACCTCGGTAATTTCTTGTAAATCTGCTTTGCACTGCAATGGGTTCCCCACGGGATGGAACTGCCTGGCGCATCGCTCAGTAGGTCCGAGCCCTGTGTTGCCACCCTCGTCACGAGTTCCTAAGTCTCTACTGAGAAGTAGGATCTCGCGAGAGTGCGGCTTCCAGCGCCACCTTTAGCTGCGGCCACTGCAACTGTGCCGGCGAATCGGATCGGACTTTATGTTTCACAACCTCCTTGTTGCTGCTAATATGAATGCTATGATAGGCTGAAGCATTGAGTAGATATTTAAGAAGCGTGGTACATAGCTCTTCTGGCTTCGGACCCCAAGGATGAATCAGGAAGAATGCTAGGTTTCGATGGAGATTTGAATTATGATGCAAGTGAAGGTGCCATGTGCGCCGTAGTGAACAAACTGTAAGGCAGGTATGTGCTAGAACGAAACGGTCTTGAAAACTGCTAAGACGCGCAAGGTTGACTATATACTCGTATATTTGGGGGTCGTGCCAGATTGCAACAACCCCACCTCATACAACCGATAAGATGTACATGCAATGAATTACTAAACATACACGATTACACTCAAATAGGCAAGCAGTGTACACTTCACATCACTCCCTTCCAAAGTCGAACCGGATTAGGGACTAAAATTTGAGTAGCGAAATCCGAGTAGCGAAAATTCGATTATCAAAAATTCAAGTAGTGAAAAAAATCGAGTAGCGAAATATTTTAATTCAAACGAAACCGCAATGTAACTCCTACTAAATTGAATATTAGCAAATTATTAAAGACACGTACATGGACTTAAAACTGGGCCACATAAAAATCAGGCGGCCTTCGGTCCCTCCCAGACCGCCGAGGCTGGTATCGGTGGCTGGCAGGGGCCCCTTGATGTCCACCTGCACAATCTCCCAGGGCAGTGACGGCACCAAGTTGCTCTGCAGCGGCGCCCGCTGATGCTAATGAGGCACCTTGCGATGCTGGCAGTTCACGCAGCTGTTCACCCAGTGCTGCACGTCCTCTTTGATGCTCGGCCACCAGCCCTTGCCGTCGATCCTTGCCAGAGTGCGCTCGGGCGCAAGGTGTCCGCTCGGTGGGTCATCGTGCGCCAGCCTTAGCAGCTCCTGACGGAGCTGCAACGGAATGGCTGGCTCGCCGCCGCGCCTGATGATGCCGCCGTCGTCGATCTCCAGCCGTTCAGCCGCCACGATTGCTGCTGCCTCGACCGCTGGCCTGCCTTGCTGCGGTGTCTGACCTGTAGGGAGCTTCCGAATGGCAACCAGCACCGCATCGGCCTGCTGTGCGTCAAGGATGTCGCTGGTGGTCCAGGCAGGCGCCAGCCGAGTCGCCGCTGCCCTGCTCAGCGCATCCACCACGACATTGTCCTCACCAGGTCGGTAAAGCAGCTTGAAGTTCACTTCTTGGAGGGTGGTGATCCATCGGGCAAGACGGCCTTCGGGCTCCTTGGTGTTCAGCAGACCCTGCAGCAGCTTGTGATCAGTGAAGACCAACACGCCGCTCACCGAGGCCAGGTAGTTGCGAAAGTGCTTCATCGCCCACACGATCGCCAGCAGATCCCTGTGAGTCGTTGAATAGTTGCGCTCGGCCTTGTTAAGCACTCTCGAGGCGTAGGCGACCGGGCACTCGACACCTTCGTGAAGCTGACTGAGGACACCGGCGATGGCCACGCCGCTGCTGTCGCAGGTCAGCTGGAACTCTTTGGAGAAATCAGGCAGCCGCAGCACCGGTGGGGAAGTCAGCGCTGCTTTCAGCTTCTGCAGGGCTCGCTCGCACTCCTCCGTCCAGGAGAACCGCCGTCCTTTTTGAGTGGCCTGGTGGAGCGGGCTGGCGATTCTGGCGAAGTGCGGGACGAACCGGCGATAGAACCCCAGCATGCCGACCAGCCGGCGGACGTCCTCTGCGCAGGTTGGTGTCGAGATGGCCTTTATCGCGCTGATCTTTTCCTGAGTCGGACGGATGCCTTCTGCTGAAATCACGTGACCCAGGTACTCGACCTCCTGGTAGCAGAAGCAGCTCTTGCGCTTGTTGAGCTTGAGACCGGCTGACTGGAGCCTCTCCAGGACTTTCTCGAGCGTCTGGACGTGGCTGTCGAACGTCGAGCTGAACAGGATCAGGTCGTCCATGTAGGTGAGCACCTCCGTCCAGTTCATGCCGCACATGGTCAGGTCCATGAGACGCTGGAAGGTTGCAGGTGCGTTGCACAATCCGAACCCCAGCTTCTTGTACTGCATCAGGCCCTGAGTGCTGTAGAAGGCAGTCTTCTCGCGGTCCTGCTCTCTGATCTCCACCTGAAGAAAGCCCTGTCGAAGATCTAGAGTGCTAAACCAGCTACTCCCCGTCAGCGCGTCCAGGGCGACGGACAGCGGAGGCAGCGGGTAGGCGTCGCGTTGCAAGCGTTGTGCACGCGTTGAGAGCTCTCCAGTCAGTACAAATGCGGATGTCGTTTTTCTTACGAACAACAAGGAGGTTGTTCGCCCACGGGCTGCACGACGGCTCGATGATGCCGTGACGCCGCATCTTGCTGATCTTGTCGTCCACCTGCTGCCGGAAGCTGAGGGGGACCGTCCGCTGCCGCTGCTTGATAGGACGGCTGCCGGGCTCCCGGTTGATCTCATGCTGCAGCAGAGGTGTCGTGCCGAGGTCGAACTCGTGGCTGGCGAACGATTTTTCGTGCTGGCGAAGCAGCCGCTCTACTCTCTCTCTCTCTCTCTCTCTCTCTCTCTCTCTCTCTCTCTCTCTCTCTCTCTGTCAGGATCGCTGAGCGCCGGGTTGATGTTGAAGTCAGCATCCTCGCTGTTGCTGCTGTCGCGCTCCGCGAGTTCCGCCGCATCGAAACTGCCAATCGCCTGATTCTCGTACAGCATCACTGGGTCGGCACCCAGGTTGCAGACGCCCACGGGCAGGCCACCTTCAGTGTTGGACACCGCGAGCACCCTGTTCGACAGCAGCCCCGTCTTGTCAGTGAAGTCAGAGTTCGGCTCAAAAAGCCCTTGCTCAGAGGAGGAGTCCACTTTAACAGGAACGATATTGCGGCTGCGTGCTGGCACCTCGACAGTGCGGGCCACCCTCGCGATCACGGCATTCGGAACCACTCGGCAAGCCTGCTGGAAGCCGTCGTTCTGTAGAATCGGTATCTTAGCCGGTCCCAGCTGGACAGAAGCAGCACCCAGGTCCACGCTAAAGGCGGACCCCATCCTGCCGATCGCATCCATGCCGAGAACGCACTCAGGCTGAATGCCTGCAACTACTGTCACTTGGTGAACAATCGGTGGGAGTCCTTGCAGCTGCACTGTCAGAGTCGCGCACGCTGGAGACTCTAGATGTCGGCCGTCGATGCCGACTGGAGCGCTGAGTGGCGGCTGAAGCTGCGCGTTGATGCCGAGGGCTCGTCGGCTCGTACCGACACGACTGGCTGGCGATGCTGCCGGGGAGGAAGATAGAGGCAGGTCGGGCCTTGCTGAGCAGGGCTGGTGATGGCCCACGGTCACCAGTCCTCAGCAGTTTTCCGAAGCCGGAGTTGGACAGGCCTCGGCGCGGTGCCCTCTGTCCGAGCAGCGGTAGCAGGTGATCTGGGGCGCTGAAGCGGACTGTCGGCTTGGGCATTGGGCGGCAAAGTGGCCAGGAATTGAGCAGTTGAAGCACCTGCCGCGGCCACCTCTTCCTCGAGCGCTGCCCCTGCCTCGACTGCCGCCTCTTCCTCCGCCCTGTTGTCCGCCGCGCATACCGATGGCGGCGACAGTGGCGGCCAGCTCCGTCAGCTGCCCCTGTATCCGGCCCAGCTGGTCTGCCATCGGATTGCTGGCCGTGGTCGCCGCTACGCTGGCCGTCGCTCCCCTGTTGCCATTGATGCTCTCCAGCGCTGTAGCGCGGTCAGCCATCGTCTCAGGACTGATAGTGTTGCAGTCAGATTCCTTCAGCAGCAATTCCCTGATGTCTCTGGTACACGATTACACTCAGATAGGCAAGCAGTGTGCACTTCACAAAACAATTGTTGAATAGTGGCACAGGATGTTGCAATCAGAGAGAAGCCAGATTGCGCTTCGTTGTTAAGTGCGACACTATTTTATGGTTTGGTGGATTTCGAGCATGTCCATGTGAATATCAAATAGTTGCATCTCACTGTATCAAGCTTGTCGACTTGCTCTGAATGACGTGGCGTATCTAACTTGCTGTTCAACTTCTCCAGGTTGCTCTCCCAGCGGGTGTCAATGACCTTGACGGCGGCATGTCCACTCTCCGGGTGCTCCACCGTAACTGCAGTGTCTGCCGCCTGCTTTCCATAGTGTTGCTGGGTTTGTCTTCTGGTCTCTCTCTTCCTCTCACAGTGCGATTTTTGTTTCGTGGAACAGCGGCTTGACCAGGATGGGGATGTCGCCGTGCTCGTCAATTGTGTAATCATTTCTACCGTGTCTAAGTCCGTCAAGTACATCTGTTCATCCGAGGGTACTTGCTGCTAATATGAACGTTGTATTAGGTGCTATTACGATTTCACAGCGAAAATAAATATTTAGGAAAGTTGAAAAAGTCCAGTGCCCCTTTTCCCTGTCATCAATTGTCACGGGAGTGTTACTTTGCTTCTCAGGTTGCAGCTGTGTTCACTTGCTGTTCCAGGTCTTCAGTCTGGACACACTTCATTGGTGAATCGCTGTCGCTGGTGTCTGTTTGAATCGCTCGGCCTGAAGTCGGGTAGCATCACATGCGGTGTTAGCGTGGGCATGATTTTCAGTCTGTCAGTATGTACCTAAAATGACTCCTGATTAGGGTTATCGATCTTCCTGATTGTTACTGAGGTCTGGCGATGCTTCTTCACGATCTCATATCGTCCTGTAAATTTAACATGATGTTTGCCCTGTTTCATAGGTTACTTGCAGCATAACCCTGCTGCCTACTTCTAGAGTAGACGGCTTGCGGTTTTTATTGGCTCTTTCAGTGTTTTTCTTCTGGGCTACCTGTAGGTGGTGTCTGACAATTTCTCGTGTCAGCATTATGCACTCTTGCATTCGGGCTGCAAACGAGGTTTCATTCATGTACTTGACCAGGTTCAATTGGGTTGTAAGCTGCATGGACATTATTTAGTGGTTTTCTGGCAAAGACTAGCTCGAATGGTGAGTTTCGCTGTGTTATAAGCCAACGTTGTGGCTTGGAGGTACTTATGCCATTGGTTTTGATTTTCGGTGGTGTTGGAGCAATATGTCGGAGCATATTTTGGAGAGTCGAATGTAGACGTTCCACGTGATTAGCTCTTGGGTTGTAGGGTGACGTGAGAATGTGTTTTATCCCTAGGATCTCCAGGGCTTCGGACAGAAGTGTGACAGTAAAGTTCTTGCCACTGTCTGTTGACATTGCAGCTGGGATCCCAAAGGTACAAAAGACTGAGAACAGTGTCTCTGCTGTCGTGTCTGCTGTAAGATCTGGGATCGGAATCGCGAATGCGAATTTCGAAAAACAGAATAGGATCGTAAGTATGTGTGCCACTGTCTCGTTCCGAATATTTGTTGGGACCATGGGCCCTACTATGTCCTCTGACAACTAGTCCATTGGTTTCATTGGGATTTGAATCAGTGAACAAAGAATTGAATCAGTTCTTTGTGAATTTTTCCTGACTTATTTCTACCACAATTAATGCAGTCGTTACAGAATCCCCAAATGTCTGAGATCATGGCGATCCAGAAGTAACTTCGGCGGATTCTGTCTAGGGTTTTCGAAAACTGAATTTGGAACTGTTGCAATCGGAGTAGCCATCTGAGTATCTGGTTATTGATCTGTAGGATCTTGCCTGTTAACAAGCCTCGTAGTGGGGCATGATCTACTCTCATGAGCGTAGGGATTGGAGCGGCATAAAGGAATTGCTCAAATGTTTTGAAGGCGTGGTGTAGTAAAGAGGTTCCAGGTGGGTTGTTCCATATCTGGTTTCCGCGTCTCTGAGCTGTCTACTCGTGAACGCTATCGGTTTCTCCTTCCCTGTTTCGTCTACCTGTGAGAGCATGGCTCCTATTCCTTTCACTAGAGACGATGAACCGTTGCTAAAGTCTGGATGGATCTTAGATCTTCGGCTATCCATCACTTCATCGCTTTGAACGTTTGGTTTGCTTCCTCTAACCATTTGCGTTTGGTATTCGAAGCTTATCCTTCCGAGTTCGGTGCTCCTTTGAGCTTGTCAGTCAAAGGCTGGGCCGTGTGCATAGTTCGGAATGTGCTTTCGGGCAAAATTGCGGAGTCCCAAAAATGCTCTTAACTGAGTTGAATTCTCTAGTTTTGGTACTATTTGCACTTTTTTTACTAAAGCTCGGTCCGTCTCCATTCTGATCAATTTTATGTCCCAGAAAGGTAATGGTGGGTTGGGCAAATCGACACTTATGCAGCTTTAGCTTCATTCCATGTTGGTTAAAAGTGTTATTTAGATATAAACTGTTGTCACTATAATGCTTCTTGCACTACTTCCAGCTATTCAACAATCCAAGTTACTCAGCATGTCTCAACAGCCTAAAGGCCGCGGTCGTGCCCGAGGTCGCTCAGGCCCACGCCCTGAGGAGGTTTCGTCTGGCGCCAGCTTCGCCCCAGCTCCAGCAGCTCCAGCCCCTGCCCCAGTCGCTGCTGCTCGTCCAGCTCCACCACCAGGCCTGAGTGCTCAAGCTGGTGTTGCTGGTCCACCTGGGGACCAGCAGAATACTGGACGCGGTGTTGGCCGCGCTGTCGAACGTGGCGGTGCTGCGCAGCAGGCCGGAGATCCGGGCCAGCTGTCTGAGCGCATGGCCGGCCTGCGAGTTGGCGGCGAAGCCAGCGGCGACCGAGGCGGCCTACAACGAAAGCTGCTGCGCTTCCAGCTGGCGAATGTTCGGCCGGAGGGAGCTGCGGGCAAGAAGGGCAGCAGCGGAGCCCCGGTGCAGGTGATGACGAATTTCGTTCGGATCAACACCGAGGACAAATGGTGCGCCTACCAGCTGGCCGCCGACTTTCGCCCGATGCTGGGCGCGAAGCCGCTGCGCGAGAAGCTGCTGAACGATGCCCAGCAGGTGCCAAAGCCGTTTGTTTACGATGGCGGCTGCCTGTACACCAAGCAGCCCCTGGCGCCTGCCGAGGGAGTAAAGTTTGCTGCCAGCATCAAGTCGTGGAGCGGCGAAGTTGCAATTAGACAGGTTGGCGTCATCGAAAAGAACACGCCTCAGTGGTTGCACTTGATGAACGTAGTGCTTGGAAAAACCCAGAGCCATCTCAACATGCAAGTGGTCGGCAGAAACTTTTATTACCCCGACCAAGCGACGAAGCTTCCACAGCATCGCATGGAGGTAAGCAGTTTGCTCTGCTGTTACAGTTAACTTTAGTTACAATTGAAATTTGTTCTCAAGCTCTCAATCCTCTCACTCAATATTCTTCGATCGCCTTTACCAGGTGTGGCCCGGCTTTGAGATGGCCATCAAGCCGTCTGACGGACCTCTGATGCTGCATGTTGACGTGTCGCACAAGATCATCCACATGAGCACGGTTCTGGATGTGATGTACGACATGTACAATCGCAATCCCGGCAATTTCCAAGCCGCAGCCACCGACGCCTTGGTGGGGCAGATAGTGCTCACGCGGCACAACAACAAGACGTATCGTATTGACGCAATCGAATGGGATAAGCGAGTAACTGAGACCTTCCCCAGGTACAATAAGAGCACTCGCCAGAGCGAGGAGATTTCGCTGGCCCAGTACTTCGCCCAGACGTACAATGTCAATTTGTCGGACAGTGAGCAGCCGATTCTGATGTCGAAGCCGCGCAAGCGAGATCTGCCGCCGACTAAGGGAGGCCGCCGAGAGCAGGCTGAGAACGTTCTTCTGCCGCCAGAGGTTTGCTTTATGACCGGTCTGACTGATGAGATGCGGGCCGACCGAAACCTGATGAAGGACCTGGCCACCTTCACTCGGATTGACCCGTCAACTCGGTGCGGTAAGCTGGTGAAATTTGCAAGCACAATGGCCCAAAACCGGGAGTGCCAGCGGGTGCTAGGAGAGTTCGGCCTGGCGGTAGCGCCCAACGCTGTGGAGGCCACCGCCCGCCAGCTGGCTCCGGAGACTGTCCAGATGACTAAACCCATCAGGGTGGACCCTGAGCGCGCTGACTGGGACAATGCTCTCAAGGGCAACGGCATGTTTCAGCCGGTGAACTGCAAGAACTGGATCTTCGTGTACTCCCAGCGAGACGAGCAGGCGGCCGCCGACTTCTGCCAGAAGCTGAGTCGGGCTTCGCAGTCGCTCGGCATGTCGTTCGGCGAGCCCTACGTGCTGGCAGTGGCGCAGGACCGAGACCAGCTGTGGGTGAAGACGATTGAGGAAAACATCGACCAAGGCCTGGACCTGGTGTTCTGCCTGCTGCCCAGCAACAAGAAGCAGCGCTACGACTCCATCAAGCGACTGTGCTACGTGAACAAGCCGGTCCCCAGCCAGTGCGTCCTGACCAAGACCATCCGCAACCCGGCCAAGGTGATGTCGGTTGCCACAAAGGTGGCCCTGCAGATCTCCTGCAAGCTGGGCGGCGTGGCCTGGGCTGTGAGCATCCCGATGAAGCGCACGATGATCGTCGGGATGGACACTTATCACGACAAGCGGCAGAGCGTCTCGGTGCAGGGCATTGTGTTCTCGCTGAACGAGACATTCACCCAGTACTACTCGTACTCGCCCATCGTAAAGGGAGGCAAAGCCGAGCTGCACAACAGGCTGGAGGTCGGCTTCAACTTGGCCCTGCAGAAGTTCAGAGAGAAGAACGGCGACCTGCCTACCCGGATCATCCTGTACCGCGACGGTGTGGGCGACTCCATGCTGGAGGAGGTGAGCTTTTGCTCAAGTAGTTGTCTGAAATTGGCGCCAAGTGCATTATTATAATTCATGTTATCATGTTTGCAGGTGAAGAACTCGGAGCTGCTCCAGCTGAAGCAGTCGCTGTCGAAAATCTACGGCGAGCGCATGAGCAGCCTCGGCTTCAAGGCCATTGTGGTGAAGAAGCTGGTCAGCTCTCGCATGTTCCGCAAGCAGGGCAGCCAGCTGAGGAACCCGGCCCCCGGCACCGTGCTGGACGACGTGATCACGATGCCGAACTTCGTGGACTTCTTCCTGGTGTCGCAGTACGTGAACCAGGGCACGGTCACGCCGACTCACTATAACATGATTGAGGACGTGAATGACGCCAACATCAAGCCGGACCAGGTGCAGCAGCTGACGTACAAGCTGACCCACCTGTACTTTAACTGGCCCGGCACGATTCGCGTGCCAGCGCCGTGTCACTACGCTCATAGGCTAGCGTACCTGGTCGGCCAGAACCTGATGGAGGAGCCGAGTCCGCAGATTTGCGACCGGCTGTTCTTCCTCTGAGCCAATCGCGACAGTTGAGTGCTTTGAGTTGATTGATTGATTGAAATCAGTTGGATTGATTGGATTGATTGAGTTTTTGGTGGAGGAACATTTTTGTCAGGGCTATCAGGAGCACAAGCGGAACTGCTGCAAAGATATTTGATTGGACATTTTGAGTTTTTTAGCTGTACTACCGATGTACGCCGCTTGAGTTCTTTGAAAGGTTCTTAAAGTACTTTTTAAGTCTGTTCGATTTGCGTTGTGTTGTGCCAGCGTTTTCTCGTTTTCATCCGGTTTTTCATTGATCTAGCAACCTCCAGTTTTACCGGCAATCTTTGTAATTCTCCACTCATTACTTTTATTCTAGTACCAATGCTTTGACTGGTGCGGTGTTAATAAGCTGCTCAAGCTCTGCGTTCCTTAGTTTTTCATTAATCGGACATTTTGTTTTTTGTAGTCGTAATAAACTTGAGTACGGTGGCTCCTGAAATTAAGCTTTTAATGTGACGCATTTGTTTCATTTTGTTTAACTTTTCCTAAACGTTTTCCTTGTTTAACTTTTTGTTAGTTTCTCTACGGTTTTCAATTTTAAGAAATTAGTTTTAAGTAATACATACGAAAATACGGTGCACAGCTCTATTCTTTGTTTTTGCAGTTTTCTGTGTTTGTAAAATTTGTGCTAAACAGGTAGCCAAGTTTAACTTAACTTAACCAAGTTAAAAAACTTAACCAAGTTTTCTCGCTTGGTTTTTTTGGAAATTTACCTGCCCAGCTCACGTACCGGCAGCAATAAAGTTACGAGCGTAGCTTGCACGAGATTCATGTTGAGAGGGTAGGGGGCCCCCAATGGCCCCATCTTTCGGCTGGCGCCCCTTGCCAAAGGGAGATCTCTAGGAGATGTGCTCCGCCCGGAGCGCTCCGGAAAGAAATATATATGTAGAGATATAGTTATCAAAGTTATCAAAGACAGAAAAGTGAAAATGGGAATTACAATTATAAATTACACATAATAACATCTCAAAGTTTTAAATCGCCCATGGCATTTTAAATAGACGCCTAATTGTTTAAATTTCTTTTATGTAAGAACTATAAGGAAGGGCAATATACAAAGTTGGACAAACATTTGTGAAATGGAATTTGCACCAAAGAAACTGTTCTTAATTTAAAAAGATGTCCTTATAAAAGCTACTTATAAGGGCAGATTTTGATTAGATTTGAGATCTTCAGCAAGCGAACTTCGGCAAGCAAAAGTAGTTGTCATGACGGGTCTTCTGGTGCAAAATGGCCAAAAAAGCTGCCTTTCGCGATCAACATATACTAAAATCTGCTTATACATGGTGCCCTTATATTTAAAATTAGCTATTCCAATGCACAATCTAAACGGGATCAAATGGTCAAATATCGCTGAAATCAACATATATTTAATAAAATCACACAGAACCAACATGTCTAAAATTAACCATCACAACGCAATACTTACGAATAAATTATTCTGTTATAAAAGTTAACCCTCTGGCTCACTATAACTCGAAAAATTGCCGTCATCGTAGCTAAAAAAATCCTAAAACCTGAGCGTAATACTCCAAACTCACTATTGTACAAATCCAAACACCAGTGCAAGAATTACGTGTGCATTAGGTAAGGCATCCCCCGGGCCTGACGCCATTGTAAAAAGCCTTTAGACACCAATTACACTAAGCAGTGGGATACTCACTGTACTCAAGCTAGTTGTTTATTTGTATGTGATAATCATTTCACTTCAGGCTATAATAAGGCAAAACAATAGACTCATCGATATGGAAATTGAAATAAATTTCGAGTCTTACTTCGAAAGCCTTAAAATGTTGACGTTTCTTGGCTTTTCTGTCTGCGCAACAGGAGTCAAACCTTGAACCTCCACAGCCTGCCCCCCCCTCCCCTAGACACAGGTATGAATCAACATTCTGGGTGGGGGCCGCGGGAGGGGGTTGAGCGAATAAGCCTCGACATTTTCCAGAAAAATGTCAGCCCGCAACAGGGAGGCGGCTGCGAGCGGATGATGCCACCAGATTCGGAAGGGGGCAGGCCCGACAAAGGTTGCCCTGGTTGGGGAGAAAGGGAGTTTGGGGAGATGCGCCCCACCAGGATTTGCTTTACATGCCCATATTTGGAAGTGGCCAGGCCCGACCAGCCCCGGTTCCAGAGCGCGCGCATGACCATATTAGGAAATGCGCAGCCGGGCGAGCGACAGCAGCTTATAAGACGTCGAACGCCCGGCCCGGATCCCTTGACCGCCGCCACCGTTTCGTTTCGTGTCCGCAGCTCCGCCAGCCTTCGGAAGCCTTCCAAACAGAATTCATTTTTTATTCTAAAGCTTTTTCGACATCTCAACACTAAGCCATGGGTGATGAGGAAGTAGCCGCTCTTGTTGTTGACAACGGCTCCGGCATGTGCAAGGCCGGCTTCGCCGGAGACGACGCCCCGCGAGCCGTGTTCCCCTCCATCGTGGGCCGACCGCGCCACCAGGTGAGCTTATAGTAGGGCCTGAAATCTGCCTGCAATAAAGTTATTAATCAGAGGTTCTTCATATTAGTACATGTAAATAACGCCGAACCAATCCGCCTCGCTGCTCCGCAGGGTGTCATGGTCGGTATGGGCCAGAAGGACAGCTATGTCGGCGACGAGGCCCAGAGCAAGCGCGGCATCCTGACGCTGAAGTACCCGATCGAGCACGGCATCGTGACCAACTGGGACGACATGGAGAAGATCTGGCACCACACCTTCTACAACGAGCTCCGCGTGGCCCCAGAGGAGCACCCCGTGCTGCTGACCGAGGCTCCGCTGAACCCGAAGGCCAACCGCGAGAAGATGACCCAGATCATGTTCGAGACCTTCAACTCGCCGGCCATGTACGTCGCCATCCAGGCTGTGCTGTCCCTGTACGCCAGCGGCCGCACCACCGGCATCGTGCTGGACTCCGGCGATGGCGTCACCCACACCGTGCCGATCTACGAGGGCTACGCCCTGCCGCACGCCATCCTGCGTCTGGACCTCGCCGGCCGCGACCTCACCGACTACCTGATGAAGATCCTGACTGAGCGCGGCTACAGCTTCACCACCACCGCTGAGCGCGAGATCGTCCGCGACATCAAGGAGAAGCTGTGCTACGTCGCCCTGGACTTCGAGCAGGAGATGGCCACCGCCGCCAGCAGCAGCTCCCTGGAGAAGAGCTACGAGCTGCCCGACGGTCAGGTGATCACCATCGGCAACGAGCGCTTCCGCTGTCCGGAGGCCCTGTTCCAGCCGTCCTTCCTCGGCATGGAGTCGTCTGGTATCCACGAGACCACCTTCAACAGCATCATGAAGTGCGACGTGGACATCAGGAAGGACCTGTACGCCAACACCGTGCTGTCCGGCGGCACCACCATGTACCCGGGCATCGCCGACCGCATGCAAAAAGAGATCACCAGCCTGGCTCCGTCCACCATGAAGATCAAGATCGTGGCCCCGCCGGAGCGCAAGTACTCCGTCTGGATCGGTGGCTCCATCCTGGCCTCGCTGAGCACCTTCCAGCAGATGTGGATCTCCAAGCAGGAGTACGACGAGTCCGGCCCGGGCATCGTGCACCGCAAGTGCTTCTAAGCAGCAGCAGGACGCATCTGCGGGCGTCGAAACCAAGAGGTGGCGGCGGGGGCAGCCGCGGGACTTTTTCTCTGTTTCCCAGCTCCGTTTTCGCCTGACACCTGGGGCCAGCAAGAAGGGAACACTTAGTTGCCATCGAATATTTCCCCAATCTTCACTCCACTGTCTTGATCGCATGCTCTCAACTATAGGCAAACCTCAAATCTCCAGCTGCTAAAATTAATGATGATAATTAAATAATATTAGCTCTGTTCGAACAAACTCTTTCCCGTATACTCCATAGAAATAAATCAATTTTACACTATTTGTGCCTCTCATTGAAGACTTTAAAGACAATAATAAACTAAAGCAAAAATGAACACGGATTTCAACAGCTCTTAAGACACAGCCACACCGCTTTAAACTCTACTTGGAACTTTTTAGCTGCTTTTTTCAACTATGAGTACAATGCTAGGTTATATTTTTTGTGTCCTAGCCTGTCATGACATCAACTTTTTGACATCCTGAATTTGGACCTCGGTTACCAAATTGGAAAGTTGTCCATCGGTTTCCAAGCTGGGTGCCGTAAGAGTTCCGTAAAGTGTGCAGAGTTCAGCAACTTCTGGGGGTCAGAGAGGCTGAGAGCAGTAGGATAGGATGGAGATGCTGCTACTTTATTTACTTTTTAGTTATTTGCACAGCTTTTCTGGCACCTAAATAACCGAGACTACATGTACTGTACATGCAAGAAGTAAACTGATTGGCCATTGCTAAAGATTTGTGTCAAATAAATTTAACTGAATCCCGACTATTAATATCCATAATTAGCCGTTTAATTAGTTGGAGAAAGTAAATTCTGAATAAATATCCAGCACTTAGTTAAGTAGTATATTTAGCAAAATAGTAAATGTTTTTCAAAAATCAAACAAACAAAAAACAGGAAGCAGGAAGCCAGTTATTAGAATATCGATAGGATGCAGCGAGTTCCTATAGTAGCCTCATCAGCAGCTGGCAGTCTTCCCAATAAAACATAAGCTAGCCAAAGCCATAGCTAAAAAAACTCAATTATCAAATAAAACTGAATTCGAAAGTAGCACTGATGCACATGGAACTGTTGAATTGCAGGCACTGCACTCATATAGAACTAATAAGTAAACATTAATATACATGAGACATATATAATTAATGGAATGCAATTGCCATTAGCATGCAGTAAATTTATTAGTAGCAGTAATGTTAATAGAAACACGTAATTGAAATACCCAAAGACCATCAGAAAGGGAAAAAATGATTCAGAAAGATCAGGTGCGTCAGATGTTGCATCAGCACAGCTTAGTTGGCTATCACAGTTATGAACTAATCTATCAAGAGATCAGGAACTGACTGAGTCGAAACAAACGTGGAATTGACGACGTCAGAGTGCTTGGGAAAATGAGCAGACTTGCATAATGGAATGGCAATTGAGCGCTGGGAACCTTGACTTGACCTTAAGCTTAATTCATTTAAGTTCTATCGATATTAATAAAGCTTTTCGTTTGGAAAATTAGGATTATAATGTTCATTTTATAGAAAGTGAAGACTTCCAATCTCCGTAACGTATTTTTAGGTAATACCCGCCTTCTAAAATTATCCAAGAAGCATAGTTTCCCGTCCTTCTACTTGATTAGTCTTTGTTAATATATTGTACATCAGTATAAATACATTGTACATCAGTATGAATACATTGTACATCAGTATGAATACATTGTACATCAGTATGAATACATTGTACATCAGTATGAATACATTGTACATCAGTATGAATACATTGAACATCAGTATAAATACATTGAACATCAGTATGAATACATTGTACATCAGTATGAATACATTGTACATCAGTATAAATACATTATACATCATTATAAATACATTGTACATCATTATGAATACATTGTACATCAGTATGAATACATTGTACATCAGCATGAATACATTGTACAGCAATATACATAACGGGTAGAGATAAAAATACTATGACTATAAACGATCCGTTAAGTCCCAAATAGCCGAGCGCTCTCTGCCGCACCCAAGCGCAAGGAGTTTCATTTTCAACACGCTAAAAACGGCATCAAAAGGACAAGCAGCAGCGCGACTATGTACACGGAAATACCATCTTGTAAGGAGTGCATTTAAACAAAGAAACGCAATGAAACAGACACGAATTGATTAAAAATTATTGATAATTGATTTTTAAATAAAGCATGGCCAAAAACAACGGCCAAAATTGACTTTAAACTGCGGAAACTAACTACTGTCAGTAGGCCCCTTCTCCCATCGTTCAGTGTGAAGACTAACTTTTCCTTTTTTATCTCTCACTGTTTAAACTAGCAATTGTGCTAGTAAGCGATTGTGCATTTTGCGTGAAAAAAGTACAGCCAAACGGAAATTTGCAGATAATTTAATAAAGCAAGGAAAATGATTAAACTAGTTTTAGTAGTAACATACCCAAAACATAACAGCTAATGCAATAATTGAAAGCAATTGAATTTATAATTTAGGCAATGCGACTCAGTTGATGTAAAAAGGAAACAGTTAAGTCAAAAAGCCTGCGCTTTCAAAACGTCATTAAAGTGCAGGACTAGCTCTAAGTCTACGGCTAACTTTAGTTGGTCATCTTCGCGTTGGTCAATTACTAGTAGAAGCTTAGAATATAGACACCCACCTCACGCCCTGTCTCTGAATGTACATTGAACCAAATGAGGCTTTCCACCCACCTCACGCCCTGTCTCTGAATGTACATTGAACCAAATGAGGCTTTCCACCCACCTCACGCCCTGTCTCTGAATGTACATTGAACTAAATGAGGCTTTCCACCCACCTCACGCCCTGTCTCTGAATGTACATTGAACCAAGTGAGGCTTTTCACCCACCTCACGCCCTGTCTCTGAATGTACATCTAACCAAGTGAGGCTTTCCACACACCATAGACACCCAAATCACGCCCTGTCTCTGAATGTACATTGAACCAAGTGAGGCTTTTCACCCACCATAGACACCCACCTCACGCCCTGCCTCTGAATGAACATCAAAGCAGTAGATTTCTTCCACCATAGACACCCATCCCTGTTTCTTCAGCTCGACAATTTCCCCTCTGCTAACACACCCAATGTAAGGACCTATTCAAATCACACCCGCTCTTAAAACAACTGAAATGGAGTTAATAAAATCGAGTAATGAATAAAGAAGGTTAACGGGCATGCTACCGTAAAAGATTGAAATCAGGTAAAATATCAGATTCAAGTACCAGATTCTCGCACAAAACAAGCGATTAAAAATCAACAAAATTGACTGAGAGGACAGCCAAATAAAAAAGCACAAGAAAGAGCACTATAGGCACCAGCTGCCGATGCGTTTCAGTCACAGCACCTTGAGAACAATAATTGACTAATTAAAATCCAAGGTGCGGTCGAGCAAAGAGCAAATGGCGCACTGGCGGGCCAAGGTTCGGGCACAGTTTCTCAGAAACTAATGCCGGTAGAAGAAATAAGATTTAAAACAAAATCAAATCTGATTTGGGCAATTAAGTTGAAAAGACTCTGGAGCTGGAACAGTTATGGATTATGAAAAGTAAATCTGTACTGCAATTTCACAAAGTAGTGAATAATCAGTTATCCAATAGATCTACATTGAACTAAAAAGCAAATCCGTAGCATACACTGATAGTAGGATAGATAGTTTTTTAGGCGCAGAAACTGTGCGATCCGGTTGTCCAGGTCCACGCCACCGGAGCGCTGATCACTGCTGATCGTCAGACTGCTCAAAGGCAAACTGCTCATCGGCGCCGCAGTGCGAACTGTCACTAGGAGAGCTGCTGCAGATAGTGAAAGGATCAGTCACGTGAATGAAATTTCTACATGGAACATGGGCAAATGTACATTGGAGAGCAACTGTGGAAAATATAGATACAATTAATGAGAAAGATAACAGTGCACAGTCCATGGATCTCTAGAAACTTG
Source organism: Macrostomum lignano (assembly GCA_002269645.1). Lineage (NCBI taxonomy): Eukaryota > Metazoa > Platyhelminthes > Macrostomidae > Macrostomum > Macrostomum lignano. The sequence goes on from NIVC01001937.1 coordinate 72,914, forward strand.
GATTGGAAACCGACTAAGAAAGGGCTTGTTTCCAGTCCAAGGGTTTAGGGATTCAGACACGAATCTAAGGACTTCTGAAACTAAATTTGGGCGACAGGTAAAGCAAGCTACTCAAGATTTATTTCTGTCTAGATGAACTTTCATAAAAAATAGGAGACCAATCAGCAGCCAGATTGGAGAGAGATAGGAGGACCAATCAGCAGCCAGATTGGAGAGAGATAGGAGGACCAATCAGCAGCCAGATTGGAGAGAGATAGGAGGACCAATCAGCAGCCAGATTGGAGAGAGATAGGAGGACCAATCAGCAGCCAGATTGGAGAGATAGGAGGACCAATCAGCAGCCAGATTGGAGAGATAGGAAGGCCAATCAGCAGCCACATTGGAGAGAGATAGGAGACCAGCCCCAAAACTCACCACGCGGCGCCCAGACTGGGCTTCCGCCGCGCCGCGCACGCGCCTCCGCCGCTCGGATGAGACCGTCTGGTGCCAGCCTTGACGCTCTCCAGCACCGAGGGCGCCACAAATGTGAAACCCTGGCCAGTTTAAAGTGAAAATCCCAATTAAATTCTTTTTGTTTGTTTTTAAGGAGCGCAAAAATGAAGGATCATTTTTTACCTGAAAAACATTGGCTACAGAAGCAGACAATACAGAATCCTCTTCGGGAGATTCCACAGGGATTTCTCTGGTGAATTTAGGGTCGAAAAGACTGACGTCCGCCTCGGACTCCTGATGAGAGAATTGTTTTCAAGATTTGACATTTCAAATTTTAGCATTGCACTTAAACTAATAAAAAAACGAGAGCAATATGATACATAAATGGAATCCAAGATCAACCTATCAGAGCCTAGAATCAACCAATCAGATCCCAGAATCAACCAATCAGATCCCAGAATCAACCAATCAGAGCCGAGCATCAACTAATCAGATCCCAGAATCAACCAATCAGATCCCAGAATCAACCAATCAGAGCCCAGAATCAACCAATCAGAGCCGAGCATCAACCAATCAGATCCCAGAATCAACCAATCAGATCCCAGAATCAACCAATCAGATCCCAGAATCAACCAATCAGAGCCGAGCATCAACTAATCAGAGCCCGGAATCAACCAATCAGAGCCCAGAATCAACCAATCAGATTCCAGAATCAGCCAATCAGATCCCAGAATCAGCCAATCAGATCCCAGAATCAACCAATCAGATCCCAGAATCAGCCAATCAGATCCCAGAATCAACCAATCAGAGCCCAGAATCAACCAATCAGATCCCAGAATCAACCAATCAGAGCCTGGAATCAACCAATCAGATCCCAGAATCAACCAATCAGAGCCTGGAATCAACCAATCAGATCCCAGAATCAGCCAATCAGATCCCAGAATCAACCAATCAGATCCCAGAATCAGCCAATCAGATCCCAGAATCAACCAATCAGAGCCCGGAATCAAACCATCAGAGCCGAGCATCAACCAATCAGAGCCCAAAATCAACCAATCAGAGCCCAAAATCAACCAATCAGATCCCAGAATCAACCAATCAGATCCCAGAATCAACCAATCAGATCCCAGAATCAATCAATCAGAGCCCAGAATCAACCAATCAGATCCCAGAATCAACCAATCAGAGCCGAGCATCAACTAATCAGATCCCAGAATCAACCAATCAGAGCCGAGCATCAACTAATCAGAGCCCGGAATCAAACAATCAGAGCCGAGCATCAACTAATCAGAGCCCGGAATCAAACAATCAGAGCCGAGCATCAACCAATCAGAGCCCAGAATCAACCAATCAGAGCCGAGAATCAACCATTCAGAGCCCAAAATCAACCAATCAGATCCCAGAATCAACCAATCAGATCCCAGAATCAACCAATCAGATCCCAGAATCAACCAATCAGAGCCCAGAATCAACCAATCAGATCCCGGAATCAACCAATCAGAGCCGAGCAGCAACTAATCAGAGCCCAGAATCAAACAATCAGATCCCAGAATCAACCAATCAGAGCCGAGCAGCAACTAATCAGAGCCCAGAATCAACCAATCAGAGCCGAGCAGCAACTAATCAGAGCCCAGAATCAACCAATCAGAGCCGAGCAGCAACTAATCAGAGCCCGGAATCAAACCATCAGAGCTGAGCATCAACCAATCAGAGCCCAGAATCAAACAATCAGAGCCCAGCACCAACCAGCACAGCGGACGGTGTGAAGGGCGGGTCGTAGGCCTGACGCAGCACTCTGTCCCAGTCGAGCTTGCGAAAGAAACTGTGCCGTTTGACTTCCTCGACGTCGTCAGGCCCTCCGCCCAGCCGTTCGGCGGGCGACCTGATCAGGAGATCGCGCAGAAGCGACTTGGTGTCGGCTGACAGGAACGGCGGCATGCTGAGCCGCGCTCGCAGAATTCTCTCGATTGTGAGCTTCTTAGTTTCGGCTGAGAATGGCGGCCCGCCAGCCAGCATGTCGAACATGAGGGTGCCCAGGCTCCACCAGTCAACAGCGCGCCCGTGGCCCTTTCTCATGAGAATCTCTGGCGCCATGTACTCAATCGTGCCGCAGAATGTGTGCGTTAAACCGTTCTCATTCACGGCCTCCTTGCTTAGACCGAAGTCCGTCAGCTTCACGTGGCCTGTCAGACGAAAAATCAATTCAATATTGTAAAAGAGCGACTGGTCGGTCTTTTTTTAATCAAGTCCTGTCATGGCATATGGATTTCTAAGTTTACATAACTAGGGAAATAGTGCTTTTGAGTTGGGTTCAAAAGTCTTCAATTCCACGGGTGTTCAGGTATGACAGGTTATTTACGAATTTGTGGAACTGTTCTCTCCCCTATTTCCCCACTGTAAACTGAAATGTCGAGAGAAAGCTCCCGTTCTCTTTTACCTCAAGGGCCAGATAAAGAATCCAGCTCATGGCTGTAGGCAAGATGCGAGAGGAAAGTAGAAGGAAAGGAGAAGAGGGAGAGAGGGAGAGAAGAGGGGAGAGAGGGAGAGAAGAGGGGAGAGAGGGGAGAGAGGGGAGAGAAAAGGAGAAGAGGGGAGAGAGGGGAGAGAAAAGAGGGAGAGAGGGGAGAGAAAAGGAGAAGAGGGGAGAGAGGGGAGAGAGAAGAGGGAGAGAGGGGAGAGAAAAGGAGAAGAGGGGAGAGAGGGGAGAGAAAAGAGGGAGAGAGGGGAGAGAAAAGGAGAAGAGGGAGAGAGGGGAGAAGTGGGGAGAGAGGGGAGAGAAAAGAGGGAGAGAGGGGAGAGAAAAGGAGAAGAGGGGAGAGAAAAGAGGGAGAGAGGAGAGAGGGGAGAGAAAAGAGGGAGAGAGGGGAGAGAAAAGGAGAAGAGGGAGAGAGGGGAGAAGTGGGGAGAGAGGGGAGAGAAAAGAGGGAGAGAGGGGAGAGAAAAGGAGAAGAGGGAGAGAGGGAGAGAAGAGGGGAGAGAGGGAGAGAAAAGAGGGAGAGAGGGGAGAGAAAAGGAGAAGAGGGGAGAGAGGGGAGAGAAAAGGAGAAGAGGGGAGAGAGGGGAGAGAAAAAAGGGAGAGAGGGGAGAGAAAAGGAGAAGAGGGGAGAGAGGGGAGAGAAAAGAGGGAGAGAGGGGAGAGAAAAGGAGAAGAGGGAGAGAGGGGAGAAGTGGGGAGAGAGGGGAGAGAAAAGAGGGAGAGAGGGGAGAGAAAAGGAGAAGAGAGGAGAGAGGGGAGAGAAAAGAGGGAGAGAGGGGAGAGAAAAGAAGAAGAGGGGAGAGAGGGGAGAGAAAAGAGGGAGAGAGGGGAGAGAAAAGGAGAAGAGGGAGAGAGGGGAGAAGTGGGGAGAGAGGGGAGAAGAGGGGAGAGAGGGGAGAGAAAATGAGAGGAAGGAGAGAGGGAGAGAAGAGAAGAGGAGAGAGCTGAGAAGAGACACAACCCTCGAGCGGGCCGGATTGCTTTTCGGGAAGTTCCAAAAGGCCGGATAGCAGCCTCACAGGCTGCATGTGACCCGCGGGCCGGAGTTTGCCGACCCCTGTTTTAAACAGTTTTTTATCTATTCATCTGATAAAAAGAATTCTTCTGAAGCAACACACAGAACACAGACCGACATTCCTAGTGGGTTCAGAGAGAGTTCAGAGGCCGCTTATATAAGGTGCGGCTCAAGTTTGGCTGTATAAAATGAAGGCGGAGAGAGTGCCAGACGCGCCAGTTGCACTGAGTCACCAACCAGTTCTGTAGGCGGGACCCGGGCAAGCAAGCAAGTGCGCACTTGAAAAGCCAGCCAAACCCCCACCCCGAGAGCGTTCAGCATCTGCGCGCTGCGCCCACGCATTAACAAATTTATGCGAGTAGCCTAAAATAAATTGGCAGCGGCAGGAGACCTACTGAAAAACAGCAGGCTGGGATTCCCTGGCCGAGTTTGAAAATGCTTTGCTGCATCAAGACGAATAGCAGCTGGGCCTGGCTTCACAAACTGGCAATTTCACATCGTAGTGTCCGCTTTAGTTAATTGTGACTTTCTACTTCGAGAAGTTTTGTGTTCTTTGGGGAGTTTCGCATTTTGTAAAATTTATAGGTTGGCGAAACTTGTGTATTTTTACTTTTGAGAAAACTGTAGTTTGTGAAATTTGTAGCTTGTGTAGTTTTTAGTGTGTGAAATTTGTAGCTTGTGTAGTTTTTAGTGTGTGAAATTTGTAGCTTGTGTAATTTTTAGTGTGTGAAATTTGTAGCTTGTGTAATTTTTAGTGTGTGAAATTTGTAGCTTGTGTAATATTTAGTTTGTGAAATTTGTAGCTTGTGTAATTTTTAGTGTGTGAAATTTGTAGCTTGTGTAATTTTTAGTGTGTGAAATTTGTAGCTTGTGTAGTTTTTAGTGTGAAATTTGTAGCTTGTGTAATTTTTAGTGTGCGAAATTTGTAGCTTGTGTAATTTTTAGTGTGTGAATTTGTAGCTTGTGTCATTTTTAGTGTTTGAAATTTGTAGCTTGTGTAATTTTTAGTGTTTGAAATTTGTAGCTTGTGTCATTTTCAGTGTGCGAAATTTGTAGCTTGTGTAATTTTTTGTGTTTGAAATTGTAGCTTGTGTAATTTTTAGTTTGTGAAATTTGTAGCTTGTGTAATTTTTAGTTTGTGAAATTTGTAGCTTGTGTAATTTTTAGTGTGTGAAATTTGTAGCTTGTGTAATTTTTAGTGTGTGAAATTTGTAGCTTGTGTAGTTTTTAGTGTGAAATTTGTAGCTTGTGTAATTTTTAGTGTGCGAAATTTGTAGCTTGTGTAATTTTTAGTGTGTGAATTTGTAGCTTGTGTCATTTTTAGTGTTTGAAATTTGTAGCTTGTGTAATTTTTAGTGTTTGAAATTTGTAGCTTGTGTCATTTTCAGTGTGCGAAATTTGTAGCTTGTGTAATTTTTTGTGTTTGAAATTGTAGCTTGTGTAATTTTTAGTTTGTGAAATTTGTAGCTTGTGTAATTTTTAGTTTGTGAAATTTGTAGCTTGTGTAATTTTTAGTTTGTGAAATTTGTAGCTTGTGTAATTTTTAGTGTGTGAAATTTGTAGCTTGTGTAATATTTAGTGTGCGAAATTTGTAGCTTGTGTAATTTTTAGTGTGAAATTTGTAGCTTGTGTAGTTTTTAGTGTGAAATTTGTAGCTTGTGTAGTTTTTAGTGTGAAATTTGTAGCTTGTGTCATTTTTAGTGTGAAATTTGTAGCTTGTGTAATTTTTAGTGTGAAATTTGTAGCTTGTGTAGTTTTAAGTGTGTGAAATTTGTATGGTAGCTTGTGTAGTTTTTAGTGTGAAATTTGTAGCTTGTGTAGTTTTTAGTTTGTGAAATTTGTAGCTTGTGTCATTTTTAGTGTGTGAATTTGTAGCTTGTGTAGTTTTTAGTGTGTGAAATTTGTAGCTTGTGTAATTTTTAGTGTGTGAAATTTGTAGCTTGTGTAGTTTTTAGTGTGCGAAATTTGTAGCTTGTGTAATATTTAGTTTGTGAAATTTGTAGCTTGTGTAATTTTTAGTGTGCGAAATTTGTAGCTTGTGTAATTTTTAGTGTGTGAAATTTGTAGCTTGTGTAGTTTTTAGTGTGTGAAATTTGTAGCTTGTGTAATTTTTAGTGTGTGAAATTTGTAGCTTGTGTCATTTTTAGTTTGTGAAATGTGTAGCTTGTGTAATTTTTAGTGTGTGAAATTTGTAGCTTGTGTCATTTTTAGTTTGTGAAATTTGTAGCTTGTGTCATTTTTAGTTTGTGAAATTTGTAGCTTGTGTAATTTCTAGTTTGTGAAATTGTAGCTTGTGTAATTTTTAGTGTGTGAAATTTGTAGCTTGTGTAATATTTAGTTTGTGAAATTTGTAGCTTGTGTAATTTTTAGTGTGTGAAATTTGTAGCTTGTGTAGTTTTTAGTTTGTGAAATTTGTAGCTTGTGTAGTTTTTAGTTTGTGAAATTTGTAGCTTGTGTAATTTTTAGTGTGTGAAATTTGTAGCTTGTGTAATATTTAGTGTGCGAAATTTGTAGCTTGTGTAATTTTTAGTGTGTGAAATTTGTAGCTTGTGTAGTTTGTAGCTTGTGTCATTTTTAGTGTGTGAAATTTGTAGCTTGTGTAACTTTTAGTGTTTGAAATTTGTAGCTTGTGTAATTTTTAGTTTGTGAAATTTGTAGCTTGTGTCATTTTTAGTGTGTTAAATTTGTAGCTTGTGTCATTTTTAGTGTGCGAAATTTGTAGCTTGTGTAATTTCTAGTTTGTGAAATTGTAGCTTGTGTAATTTTTAGTGTGTGAAATTTGTAGCTTGTGTAATATTTAGTTTGTGAAATTTGTAGCTTGTGTAATTTTTAGTGTGTGAAATTTGTAGCTTGTGTAATTTTTAGCTTGTGTAATATTTAGTTTGTGAAATTTGTAGCTTGTGTAATTTTTAGCTTGTGTAATATTTAGTTTGTGAAATTTGTAGCTTGTGTAATTTTTAGCTTGTGTAATATTTAGTTTGTGAAATTTGTAGCTTGTGTAATTTGTAGCTTGTGTAATTTTAGTTTGTGAAATTTGTAGCTTGTGTAATTTTTAGCTTGTGTAATATTTAGTTTGTGAAATTTGTAGCTTGTGTAATTTTTAGCTTGTGTAATATTTAGTTTGTGAAATTTGTAGCTTGTGTAATTTGTAGCTTGTGTAATTTTAGTTTGTGAAATTTGTAGCTTGTGTAATTTTTAGCTTGTGTAATATTTAGTTTGTGAAATTTGTAGCTTGTGTAATTTTTAGCTTGTGTAATATTTAGTTTGTGAAATTTGTAGCTTGTGTAATTTGTAGCTTGTGTAATTTTAGTTTGTGAAATTTGTAGCTTGTGTAATTTTTAGCTTGTGTAATATTTAGTTTGTGAAATTTGTAGCTTGTGTAATTTGTAGCTTGTGTAATTTGTAGCTTGGTCAAGCCATTCAGGAGAAAATCGATTTCGTACAAACATACAAGATTTTCATTTTTAGTATATGGAAATTTGTAGTTTGTGAAATTTGTATCTATATATCTTACTGTAATAACAGAACTGAACTAAATAGCTTCGCTCTCCGACAATTTGGCAGTTGGAATACCAATGTCCATGACAGTTCAAAGTCCAAAGCACAAACTGAAGTCTAACAGGCTGCAGCAATACGTAAATGGCTTCAATTCATTTTGCCTGATAAATTCACACAGAGCACTGGGCTGTGCATGACTGATTAGATTAGCGAAAAAATCCCTATTGACAAACCTCTGCACTTATATTGCAACTGGAAACTTATTCAGGTGTGCAGTGGAATGCTCCACAGTCAGCAGTGTTCAAAATTTCTAATGTTAACGCAACACTAATAATCCTACTTAATCTACTAATCCCCAGGGTCATTCATTGGGCAAGCGGCATTGTTCCCAACCCCTTAGGTCAGATATTATGGGGTCCGTAGCCCAGTGGTCTGGCGCGGCGCTCTGATGTGCCAGCGGCCCAGGCTCGATTCCAAGTGCAGTCGCATTAATTTGGGGCTGAATTGGAATCTCGGCTTGGCTCTGCTCGTGCAATTAACGGCCTTGAGAGCCAACCCCCAAGGCACAGTGAAGTGTACATGCCTAACGATAAATAAGTTAGGGCCGCTGTACACTCCTGTGTGAGTGTGTGTCTGTGCGTATGACTGCGTACGTATCCGCGCGCTTGTGTGCCTGCTCAGGGGAGTCGGCGGAATGGGCAGCAATGCCTCTCGCCGGCTGTGGCAATGTCGCTTAAATTGCGCCAGGGTTGCACTCAACCCATTGACTAAAAAATAAATAAGCCACAGCAATACTCACCAGCCCTGCTCAACAGAACATTCTCCGGTTTCAAATCCCGGTACACGATGCCCTGCTGGTGCAGGTGTCCGAGGGCCAGCACAATCTCGGCCAGGTAGAACTGAGCAGTCCGCTCATTGAAGACGCCCTCCCGCTCCAGCTGCGTGAACAGCTCGCCGCCGGCCAGGTACTCGAGGATGAGGTACAGCCGGCCAGACGTTTGAAAAGCGTAGTGCAATTCCACCAGGAATGGGTGGCGGATCAGCTCCAGGATGCTGCGCTCGGATTTCGTGTGCGCCGTGTCCTTCTTGCTGCGCACTAAGCTGGCCTTGCGCAGCACCTTCATGGCGTACATGGTGCCCTTGTCGGCGCCGCGGGCCTTCCGCGCCAGGAACACTTTGCCGTAGCCGCCACGACCGAGCACTTTAATTAGTTCGAAGTCCTGCGGCTCAGCCTTGCCATTGCCAGAGAAGCTTGGCACGCTGTCCTGGGTGATGTCGATGCTGACTGCATTCTCCATTGAGTCGCAGGGCAGTGGACCGTTGGCAAGGAAGTCATCCTGTACAAAGGATGCACAACAAGTTTGATAATTGAATGACTACACAGCACACATAGCAGTAAATTAATGACAGTAAATTTTTTATTAGGTTAAAATTACAGTACTGATAGCTTTAAAGTGTTTAAATGATTTTATCATTATAGTCTAACTAGCAATATGTACAAATAAAATATACTTCAACTTTGTTTCTATCTAGATTTAAAAATCTTAGTAATATTCATATCTAATAAAAACTAGGTTTAGAATCCAGGATTTTCTCATGGTTTAAAACTCATAGTTGAGGCTAACTAGAAAGGTTTATATAATAAAACTGCATTAAATATAAGCTATCAAATATAACTAGATGGTTCTTATCTTAGTCATCTATTATATGCCATTTCAACATCTGGAATATATATTACCCTACTTCAATTCAGATCATTATCAATATAATTAGCATGCACTACCCGAAGGCCTAGGAGTCATTTTACTATTTAATGTTTAAAAGACTAGGCATCTATTAATTGGTCAATTATCTTTATTGGTAGATGACAGAGTATCAAACTTACTAGTTTATTTTTGTATACATGGTCATCATATATTTAAAAAATCAAATACTAAAAAAACATTTTCATCCTATTTCATTCTAGATAGAATGAATAAACCTCCTTAAATTATGTAGTTAGATAAGATAAACATATTAAAAAAATCTAAATATGCTCATTATAAAGATAGGCCTATAATATCTATAATATCCTTAGTTCTTAAGACATAAGAATAACAAAATCAGCAATATTAAATCAAATAAGTATACATAAGTCATAACTAATACAATTTGATTTAAGCTTACCCTAGTCTCTTCAAGAAACAAGTCTGAATTGTTAATAGCTGAAACTTCAAACAATGCAGACTCCTCTTTTCCTTTTGGAGTAGCGATACAACCATTGCCATTGGCATTGCTACTTGGTTTTGTCTGAGGAAATTTGCCTTTAGTAGTCGGATAGGTAACATCCGTTGAGTTTTCATTTGACTTTGAGTTTGAACTGGACGAGTCTTTAACTGTTGTCGATGCCTCCTTGTCTCCTAGCTCAAAGTCGAATACACCATTTAAATTAGACATTTCTCTCTTAATGCGAGTATGCTAGATCTAAAGCTATAGTATTCACCAGAAAAGGCAGATAGATTTTTACTCTTTAAAGTATTAAAAAATAATAAATAGACCGAAGTATAATATTAGTATTACAATTGCATTTTGACAGCGGACAATAAACAGTAACCGAAGAGTATCGCGCTCAGGCCTCTAAAATCAATTAAAGAAATTCACCGCATTCATGAGTTTCTAATTTTAGGAGAAAGTATTGGATTAAAAAAAACATAATTGGATGTTCATTCGTCGATCAGCAAGCACAATCGACGTAGTTTCGTAGGAAAGCATATTTTTGAAGATTTAAGCCATTTAGTTTCGCACTTACAACGCAATAACAAAGATGTTTGACTCTACATAATTACTTTAAACATATTTCTTAAAACAGATCTAACAACCATTTTATATTATTAAAAAACTATTTGTGCCCAAGGCTTTGAAAGGTAAATTCGTAAGCTGCTTAAAGAGTGATTAAGAATTTGTGATTTTAAATTTTATTTGAAGGGAAAACCTAATACCGATAAATTAATATACATAATATTATACCCTATATAATTATACCGAATAATTACTCGCCCAAAGTTATATATCAGGAATGACAGATGAAGCAAAGTATGTCATCTGAGCTAGGTGCTGCACTCTAGTTTATCAAGCTTGTATTTTTTCTCTGAAATGCTATAACTGCATACCAGAAAACAAAAATTTTCTGGTGGAATTTCAGTTGTTTCTATAATATTTTCGGGGTGTACCGTTCTAGCCTCGAATGGTGTATGTCAAAACCCAAAACCCCATTCACGGCTCTATATGCAGTAGATAATTGCATGAACTTTGCAAAATTCGTTTAGAAAATACGTGTTTCATGCGTTGCTGCTCTGCAATTTCATTTTTTTCCTATTTTCCTCGAAAACTTGTAAGCGAGTGCCCTTTGGATGAAACGCATACATGTACTTGCTAAATATGTACACAGCTGTTGTGTACATATGTATCTTGCCCGGTGGCGCAACCATAAAATCGTTGAAGGGGGTGGAGACCCAAAAGGAGTCGGAGGCTGCGCCCCTGATCTCTCGCCAACGAGCGTTATTTTGCAGCGAAAACCGGCCTAGGATGTTTATAGTTGGTACCGTTTACAGGGAGAGTGAGCTTAATATACATGTACTAAGGGTATCAGTACAGTACCATTTTATTTACATACTGTAAGAATGAATAAACGTTAACGACATATATGTACACGTATAAATTCTCTAGCACTTGTTGTAGGCTGAATCAACACTGATCAGAAGTTGACAATATAAGGCAAGATTATGTGCATGTAGATGTGCATACATGCTGACATCAAAAGGCATACTAGTACATGTTGTGTATTCACTTTATGCATGGAAAACTTGTAACCAACTCTTTGAAGTAGTCTATCTACCAGTAAGAATGCGATTTGTATGCTAGCTTAACATACATGTAGCTAGCCATGCAGTCGAGCGTTAAGATAAAGGGCTCAGCCAAAAAATTGTTAGTAAGCTTGAATTTCTTAATCGCACCCGCCAACCTCGCTTTTCCCTTTTCGACATTGCATTAGAAAAGAATTCCAAGCATACTGCACATTGCAGGATTTCCCAGCCACTGCCACTGAGACACTTCAGACAGTTTTTTGTGACAGAAAAACTTTTTCCTCAATGCGCATGCAGTGAAGACACGCGGGTGGCACGTGCCAGCCCTATTGTTTAAGCCAAATATAGATTCTAGCTTGGGTAAGGACTCCATGTTTGCCAGCTTTTTGACAACAGGTGGGAAAGCTGTCTGGGGGTCGAAGAGGAGATGGAGAAGAGGTGCTTGCAGCTGTCGAGACCGGCAATTCGATCGCAAAGCCACCCGAGAAGCTTGCCAGCCCGAGAAAGGTGAACTAAATCAATGCTGCAGTGGGGGCTCGCAAAAAACTAGCTATAGCTAGCAGTGTCATTGTCGCGAGTGGCCGGATGCCTCCGGAGATGGCATCCGATTCCAGCCTCTGGACTGCTCACAGGTTCTCACCCGCGGTGCCCTGGCCAATAGCAAGAGAGCGCACCTGACTGTCTTATGTGGCTTGGCAAGCCGATTTGATGAAGAAAAACGAGCATGGCTAGTGCGCGCACCTGTGGGATAATACGGTATACACACATGACGCATACCTGGAAACTCTCCCAGACTAAGCTCTGCCGCTCCTTCACAAATACTCATTCATTATTTACCGGGCAAGAAGAGCGCCCAAGCGTCTCCGAAAACGGCTCTAAAAGTCGTTCCATTGACAGCGCTCCGTCTTACTAACCCCCCCTTTTAGAGATCGGAGGGGACAGGAACACTGTTGGAGAAGTTGAAAAGTTGACGGAGGAAACGAAAAACAAAGTTGAGCACCCATTCAGGGTAAATCCTCAAGGCTGCTTCCTCCTCAACTCAACGCAGAACTGCAGCAGCTGGAATTTCTCATCTTTTAGGCTGGTTGAAGCAAATAAAAGGAGAGAAAAGCAGATAGGAAGAGGAGCCATCCCGAAATAATTGCAACTATGCAACAGACAGCACTGCTGAGCCTGAATGTTTGCATCATCTGCTGCTTGGCCTCTGGCGCCTCAGGTGAGCGCAAGCTCGTTCGCACCGGCCTGGACTCCCTGCTGAGCCCGCCACGGCCGCTTGGACAGGTGGCTGCGGCCGAATCCGTTCGGTACCAACGTGAGTTTGTTGCTTTTTTATTTGATTCTGATAGCGTAAGCTTCTTGAGTAGACATATATGCAAAGTTACGAGTTCTATACTGCACTGGATGTTCAGCAGACGCTCAGTCTACAGGCATCAGTTGTTCATAGGGTGCAGGTAATTCAAAATGGTATCAAGTTCGAATAGTGTTCGAATAAGGGGTTTTGAAGCCTCGTGGTTAGAGCGTCGGACTCGCAACTTGAAGGTCAGGGGTTCGATTCCCGATCCCACTCGGAACAATTTGTGTCCTTGAGCAAGACACTTAACTCTGCATTGCTTCAGTTCACCCAGCTGTAAAATGGGTGCCAGCATTAGCTGGGGTATAAACTGAGGGTGCGCGACCCCCAGTCCTTGGACTGAACAGCCGTGCGCAGCTTTCAGATGCGCCCCGCAATAGCTGCGGCTGAGCTGTCGGTTGCACATCTGCCCAATTACGAGTATTATTATTGTTTCATAAGTAAACTGATTCATGCCTGACGCCTCCAACTGGCCACTGTCTCACACTTCATGAAGCGGCCAGCTTTCCCCAGTCAGTTCGCGTGCTCAACATGACGGTACTGTGCGACGAGATGAGTCCGGCAGATCGCAGCGAGTTCTTCGCCCAGCCCACCTGGAGATGCAACAACATCCGGTGAGTGACTGATTATTGCCAAATCTGGCTTGAAACCGAGGCCTGAGACTCATTCACATGTAGCTAGCATCAGAAAAGTCAGGGATCTGGAGAGAGTCAGAATCAGAGTAACAGTCAGAGAGTCAAAGAGTCAGGGAGTCATGGAGTCAGGGGAGATTCAGGGAGTCAGCGGTGAGTCAGGGAGTCAGTGGGAGAGTCAGGGAGTCAGGGGAGATTCAGGGAGTCAGCGGAGAGTCAGGGAGTCAGTGGGAGAGTCAAGGAGTCAGGGGAGTCAGGGAGTCAGGGGAGAGTCAGGGAGTCAAGGGAGTCAGGGAGTCAGCGAAGAGTCAGGGAGTCAGGGAGTCAGGGAGTCAGTGAGAGAGTCAGGGAGTCAGGGGAGTCAGGGAGTCAGGTAGTCAGGGGAGAGTCAGGGAGTCAAGGAGTCAGGGGGAGAGTCAGGGAATCAGGGGGAGAGTCAGAGAGTCAGGGAATCAGGGGGAGAGTCAGAGAGTCAGGGAGTCAGGAGAAGTAGAGGATAAGAGTCTCCAGCCATAAACGCATGAGTCGGGAACATCAGAAAGCATAAGGCCTGCCACTAGAGAAATACCGGCATGTACTATTAACTGGTCAAACCGAAACCAGTCTCCATGGAAACGGCATCACGCTGACCCCCGCCCCGGTAGAGTGGGCCAGCATCGCCTGCCGTTCTACGAGTCCACGCCTGGAGCGCTAAACGAGCAGGCGATGAGCTCTCACCTGGGCCTGCCGAGCCGGTACGCCGGGCCCGAGTATTGCGGTCAGCTGGCCGACCGGAAGTCCAACCTGCCGTTGCTATGCGGTTTCATGATCCGGCGGCTGCTTCGGGCCTCGGCCGCCGGGGGCCAGCAGCGATCGAAGAGGCGGCACCAGTGGCGGAGGTTTCAGTTCGCCCACGCGGTCAAGGTCAGACTGTGCACACTGCTGGGGATTACTCAGACTGTGCACACTGCTGGGGATTACTCAGACTGTGCACACTGCTGGGGATTACTCAGACTGTGCACACTGCTGGGGATTACTCAGACTGTGCACACTGCTGGGGATTACTCAGATTGTGACACAACATGACAACCAAATGACAGGAATGACACTACAACCATGACAACCAAATGATGGGAATGACACTACAACCATAACAACCAAATGACGGGAATGACACTACAACCATAACAACCAAATGACGGGAATGACACTACAACCATAACAACCAAATGACGGGAATGACACTACAACCATAGCAACCAAATGACAGGAATGACACTACAACCATAACAACCAAATGACGGGAATGACACTACAACCATAACAACCAAATGACGGGAATGACACTACAACCATAACAACCAAATGACAGGAATGACACTACAACCATAACAACCAAATGACGGGAATGACACTACAACCATAACAACCAAATGACGGGAATGACACTACAACCATAACAACCAAATGACGGGAATGACACTACAACCATAACAACCAAATGACGGGAATGACACTACAACCATAGCAACCAAATGACGGGAATGACACTACAACCATAACAACCAAATGACGGGAATGACACTACAACCATAACAACCAAATGACAGGAATGACACTACAACCATAACAACCAAATGATGGGAATGACACTACAACCATAACAACCAAATGACGGGAATGACACTACAACCATAACAACCAAATGACGGGAATGACACTACAACCATAACAACCAAATGACGGGAATGACACTACAACCATAACAACCAAATGACGGGAATGACACTACAACCATAACAACCAAATGACGGGAATGACACTACAACCATAACAACCAAATGACAGGAATGACACTACAACCATAACAACCAAATGACGGGAATGACACTACAACCATAACAACCAAATGACGGGAATGACACTACAACCATAACAACCAAATGACGGGAATGACACTACAACCATAGCAACCAAATGACAGGAATGACACTACAACCATAACAACCAAATGACAGGAATGACACTGAGAGGTCATACCTATGCATGACCTATACGAAATGACATGAAGATGACACCACAGTACAGGAACAGCGAAACCGACGATACAAAAAGATGAAGATTAAGCAGTGTAGCAATATGGCACTCAAATATGGTTGGCCCCACATGATAGAAATGTAAACAGCGCTCTAAATGACCTCAAAAGAAGTTTTTGAGGGATTGAAGCAAAATAAGGAAAAACTCGTGACTTTGTCCAATATTCACGAGTTATAGAAGCCGGAAAAGTACAGTTGCGTGAATGAGCCAATTCTTCTTTTAGGTACAAGAAAACTATTTACAACTCTCTACGTAACGGTGACTCTGCTTTTTCCAGTTTTATTCGGAACTATAGTTTTAGTTTAACTTCACGAACTTCCTAACCAACACCCTCGTATCAAGCGCACTTTTTGATAAGCTTATCACGGCAGTACGTTCATTTTTAATGACGCAAAAAATCCAAGTTTAAGTGCTACCGTTCCAATTTCAAGGACATTCATCCCAAGTTCATATCTAAATAAAGTTTGAAAATCAGTTTTTAAAGATCCTTTAACACGCAAAGCTTGTTTTTTGTTTTCTGATAGCAAAGATTCTACATGTAGTTTTTTGTACGACAATAAATAGGGCTTCATCATCGACACAAATTCGGTTAAGAGAAACTCTCTTCTAGAAAATTCCGTTTTACTAAAACTGCATTAAAACGAGACGGGAAAACACCTGAGATTTAGCTGCAACTTTGCCGCGAGAAAATTTGTGATTAATAAATGCATCAACCGCGAAATTAAGGACCAATTTAGGGCTCGATTTTGCATCATTTTTTCCGCGCACTATTTGCAATCGTACAGAGTACTTTTGCTGCTCATTTTTGTGGTCCTTGGTTTTCTTATCTCGATTCTAACTTTTCTAGCTAACTTTTTCGCGCGTGTTCACAGTCCATTCGCTGACCGCTCGCACAGGGTGTGTGCAGCAGTGTTAACATCGTAATTCTCTGTCCGAATTCCAATGCAGGTTCCGCATGGCAACTGTTCCTATCCGGAGGCCAGGCGGGTCAGCCTGACAGGCGTTGGTCCAACGGACGCGGCCTGGCTGGTGGAGAAGCACCGCAGTCCGGGATTCGTGACCGACCTGCTCTGCCTGTTTGATGCAGAAGAGGCTTTAGACAGCAAGTAGCATCTGAACGGAACTGCGCCTCCCTGCTGACATTGTGCAAATTTACAGACCTCGAGTATTCGCCGAGATTTGCGCTCAGGGAATTTTCACACAATGCTAGAAAATCTTAATGAATTGACTTCCCTATTTGTAACGATCCGTTGGTTAGCAAATGCATGGCAAGTTTTACTTCCCTCAGGGTCAGTTAGGGTCAGTTAACTCATTAAGATTCTTATAAGATTGTAGCTCGTATTATATATGAGGGGTTGTAGCCTAGTGGTTGGAGTATCGAACTCGCAACTTGAAGGTCAGGGTTTCGATTCCCGATCCCACTGGAACAATTTGTGTCCTTGAGCAACAACACACTTAACTCTGCATTGCTTCAGTTCACCCAGCTGTAAAATGGGTGCCAGCATTAGCTGGGGTAATTGAGGCTGTGTGTGGCGACCCCCCAGTCCTTGGACTGAACAGCCGTACGCAGCCTTCAGATGCGCTGCGCAAATAGCTGCGGCTGAGCTGTCGGTTGCACATCCGTCCCAATTGGGGCAGGTGTAAATTATTGTTAATATTGTTATTATTCTATTACAAGCATTGCTAGCAAATACCCATGCAGACAAATCTCTGCGGAAAGTTTCAATGGACCCCATGCTATATTTCTATCCACCATTTTTTTCTGCTTCTTTCGAATATATCAGCAAAATTCAATTAAGAGTGCCCATATTCATTACTCATATTGCCTGTTATGGAGATTGAGAAGGCTCTGCATGGCGAATTCTGGTGACACGCAGAGTGGCCGAGGAGGCGACAGCGGAAGTAAAAGTGCAAGTTGGACTAAATGCGTGCCCGAATACCAATTAACCGTTTGCCCAGTGTACAGGTATTTTTGTAAACAAACATTGATGTTGAAGTAACCCACTCCTGCAGCTCTTCTGTTGAATGTCACTTAAGCTAAACATTCTCAAGACGTAGTGGGCAGATCAGAAACTCTGTATTGTCCCTCCCCAGATTAAAGTAAACATTTATTACTCTCTCACCTTCTTGTTGTGAAATCCAGTCTATGACTCAACTCTCTACTCATCAGCGAATCGAAAACAGACTTGACCATAGACATTCTCTGCTCAATTCCAACACCCCGAGAATTTCTGCACTGTTGAAGTTGAGGTGTAAAATATATGCAACATTTCTTTTTCCGACTATAAATTCTTTAATAATGTTATATTCTTCTTACAGTGTTTGATTTAATATTAACCTGCTAGACTGAACAAAGCAATATGAATATGTATAGTGCTTTTTTTCTATTCTTTGCATGTCTTTGACCCAGGAACTAGCTTACTTAAAGTACATGTTTACAATTATTGTCCGATTTCCAAACTAGCACTCGAATCCTATGTCGTAAATGTCGTAAATACAAAAAAGAAGAGACAAAACAGACGGAAATTACATATGCACCAAAGCACCAAGTACAGCAGGCAATATCTGTGTAAGGAAGAAATGCAGTCACGTGATTTTCGTTACAGAAGGAATTTTCTCTATCTCACTAATGTATTTAAAATAAGTATTTAATTTTCTTTACTAAACAAAGCATCCAATTATCCTACTTTTAACGGTTCCACAGCAACAGGTGATTAGCGGATCCCAGCTGCAGCAGATCGCTTATAGTGCAAACTGGGCAAACAGACACCTGATAAAAGTCGCCACATTAGTTTTAGGCAAATTTAGCGGGCCAACTTTCTCGTGAAAGCTGCAACCGCTGTCACAGTGAGTCGTTTCTGCAGAGGAAACAATGAAATGGAGAGAGAAACTGATGAGAAAAAGCTTCCTCTAATGAAAGAGTGACACTGCCAATAATGCGCGACTCCGCAATTAGACTAAATTGCACCAGAACGGCACTCCGGCAGGGCAATCGTTCTTTTATTTTAGTACACCAATTAATTTTGATAGACTATGATTATTATAATTTGACATACGAGCTCGTAATGTGACACCTGGCTATACGAGGCTCGTAGCATATGCACTGAGTTGTTTGAAACTGCAATGCTCTCAGGGGTTGGCCCTCAGGTGTTGGGCCTCAGGGGTTGGCCCTCAGGGGTTTGGCCTCAGGGGTTGGCCCTCAGGTGTTGGCCCTCAGGGGTTTGGCCTTCAGGTGTTGGCCCTCAGGTGTTGGCCCTCAGGTGTTAGCCCTCAGGGGTTTGGCCCTCAGGGGTTTGGCCCTCAGGGGTTGGCCCTCAGAGGTTTGACCCTCAGGGGTTGGCCCTCAGGGGTTTGGCCCTCAGGGGTTTGGCCCTCAGGGGTTGGCCCTCAGGGGTTGGCCCTCAGAGGTTTGACCCTCAGGGGTTGGCCCTCAGGTGTTTGGCCCTCAGATGCTGGCCTTCAGGTGTTGGCTCTCAGGGATTGGCCCTCAGGTGTTTGGCCCTCAGGTGTTGGCCCTCAGGTATTAGCCCTCAGGGGTTTGGCCCTCAGGGGTTTGGCCCTCAGGGGTTGGCCCTCAGAGGTTTGACCCTCAGGGGTTGGCCCTCAGGGGTTTGGCCCTCAGGGGTTTGGCCCTCAGGGGTTGGCCCTCAGGGGTTGGCCCTCAGAGGTTTGACCCTCAGGGGTTGGCCCTCAGGTGTTTGGCCCTCAGATGTTGGCCTTCAGGTGTTGGCTCTCAGGGATTGGCCCTCAGGTGTTTGGCCCTCAGAGGTTGGCCTGAAGTGTTGGCTCTCAGGGGTTGGCCCTCAGGTGTTTGGCCCTCAGAGGTTGGCCTGAAGTGTTGGCTCTCAGGGGTTGGCCCTCAGGTGTTTGGCCCTCAGAGGTTGGCCTGAAGTGTTGGCTCTCAGGGGTTGGCCCTCAGGTGTTTGGCCCTCAGAGGTTGGCCTGAAGTGTTGGCTCTCAGGGGTTGGCCCTCAGGTGTTTGGCCCTCAGAGGTTGGCCTGAAGTGTTGGCTCTCAGGGGTTGGCCCTCAGGTGTTTGGCCCTCAGAGGTTGGCCTGAAGTGTTGGCTCTCAGGGGTTGGCCCTCAGGTGTTTGGCCCTCAGAGGTTGGCCTGAAGTGTTGGCTCTCAGGGGTTTGGCCCTTATATGCGTGAATTGCACGACAAACCTCCGGCCAATTTTCCTGCAAAAATTATTGCGACGCACAGAATCCAACCGCGGGTCAGGGCGCGAGAGTCAGACAGACACGTCTACCGCGGCTGAGTAGCTCTGCCCGCTATTCGTTTTTCTATTTAAAAACATCCAGACCTTCGCTATTGTTACCTTCGATTCCTCATATCCTGAGGGAGGATAATTGAAAATTAATGACATTTTCATAGTATTGGCGTTATTTTATGCTATGATTCCAGTTTCACTTACTCTTCTATCATGCTTTAAACTATAAAGCTTTATAAATAAAAGCACACTGAATGCGAAAAATGTCTGATTAAAAAAACTTTCACTATTGACGCCGAATTAGTTGATACAATAACATTAATATATTCAAATACTAAATCAAAACACAGGTATGTCATATTAAAAGTGATTGACACAATTAAAACAAAAAAGTTTATCAGGATTGCAATTGGCCATTATAGTTTAGGAAATGTACAAAATTTACTGCAGATGCGGTGGCACAGGAATGTTGGACAGGAATGTTGGACGTAAAGAAAGCAAAAGTACGGCAGAAATGTGCGATAAAACAATCTCGCACTCTATAGCACAATTATTCGTATTAAAGACACTGGGTGCAGTCAGAGAAGTCGCAGGCAGCTGCCAGCGAGCAGCCACAGCGTCAGGGACGTCAGCAGCTGCAGCGTCGTGAAGCCACCGCCGCCACCAGACGGAGACCCGGCATTGCAGGCGTCGGAGCTGCAGGTGTACACGCAGGCCCGGTAGATGCGGTCGTGGTCGGGGAACGGCAGGTACTGGCATTGGTTGCCCATGTCCATGCTGGAGCAGAATCTGGTGGTCCCCACCACGGCTGGAATGAGACCCAAAATATCCATGCTATTCTTCTCGATCCACACTAGCTACTAACAGTAACCACCACACTAGCTACTAACAGTAGCCACCACACTAGCTACTAACAGTAGCCACCACACTAGCTACTAACAGTAGCCACCACACTAGTACTAACAGTAACCACCACACTAGCTACTAACAGTAGCCACCACACTAGCTACTAACAGTAGCCACCACACTAGCTACTAACAGTAGCCACCACACTAGCTACTAACAGTAACCACCAGCTAGTGTAACCACCACACTAGCTACTAACAGTAACCACCAGCTAGTGTAACCACCACACTAGCTACTAACAGTAGCCACCACACTAGCTACTAACAGTAGCCACCACACTACCTACTAACAGTAGCCACCACACTAGCTACTAACAGTAGCCACCACACTAGCTACTAACAGTAGCCACCACACTAGCTACTAACAGTAGCCACCACACTAGCTACTAACAGTAACCACCAGCTAGTGTAACCACCACACTAGCTACTAACAGTAGCCACCCACCACACCACATTAGCTACTAACAGTAGCCACCACACCACACTAGCTACTAACAGTAGCCACCACACTAGATACTAACAGTAGACACCACACTACCTACTAACAGTAGCCACCACACTAGCTACTAACAGTAGCCACCACACCACATTAGCTACTAACAGTAGCCACCACACTAGATACTAACAGTAGACACCACACTACCTACTAACAGTAGCCACCACACTAGCTACTAACAGTAGCCACCACACCACATTAGCTACTAACAGTAGCCACCGCACTAGATACTAACAATAGACACCACACTAGCTACTAACAGTAGCCACCACACCACACTACCTACTAACAGTAGCGCAAACAATCAAAGTTCAACTGCACTGAAACGCTTACCACCCCAAACTCCTGTTGTCTTTATGCAGAACTTGCCATCTGCAACATCACAATTCATGGGTACAATTGATCTGCTGTTGTAGTTGAACTCTTCAAGACAGTCAGACTGGATTGTGGAGTTGCACAGGTAGCACTTGATGGCTAAGCATGGGCTTAGGATTGAGGACAATATGAAGCATGTGATAGCAGCCTGCAGTAATGGACTCATTTTGACACTCATAAATTGGTTCAGGAAATTTTTATACTTCATCTCTAGCTAGATTTTGAAAGAATAAATGCATAGAAAAATTTTTGGAAAACATTGCTTGCTTCCAGTAGCGCAACCAGAAATTTGTTGAGGGGG
Source organism: Macrostomum lignano (assembly GCA_002269645.1). NCBI lineage: Eukaryota > Metazoa > Platyhelminthes > Macrostomidae > Macrostomum > Macrostomum lignano. The sequence goes on from NIVC01001937.1 coordinate 94,526, forward strand.
GAGGGCGGATACTGGAGGGTAAGGACCCAATGAGGGGGTGGAGGGGTTGCAGCTCTGTACCTTGGCAAAAATTACCTGGTCCCTCGTTTTATTTTTTCTGTCTCTGTCTCTCCCTAAGGGTGGCCTAAGGAGCCCCCTGGTTGCACCACTGATTGCTTCAAATAGTCTCATATAAAAGATTAGCAGCTAATATAATTTCACCTTATTGATCTATAGAGTTGGTACAATTATTACAAAAAAATAATACATAGGACTAATGAAATTGATTGATATTATCTATAAAGTAACTTAACAATAACACTAGAAAGCATGCAACAATACAAAATATCAGAAATTAGATCATTTATACATTCATATTGGAAATGGAAATAAACTTCCTATTCATAAATACTAATTTTTAATTCATAGTAAATTATTTTCTATGCTTCTACATAGTAAGCTATAGGCTTAGGCTTAGCTTAGAATAAAAATCATAATTTGATTTTAAATGAAGTAACGAAATTATTTAAATCTTATAAATAATAACCCATACTAAAAATGGTAATAGATTTAAACCATTGTCTTTGTTAGTTAAATTTCTGCAATATGTTTCAACTTGACTTGAGTTGCAGTATTAATTATTATATTACTCTGTGTGACAAAATATTAAAGGAGCATTAAATAAATCACAGAGAGCACTGCAGCATTTTGATTGTTGAAAAAAATATCGCCTGAAGGTTTATATTTTAGTTATAATGTTATTAATTACAAGGAAAGTATATCATTTCTTGGGTTGTGAAAAGAACACTGAGTGAATGTAAATTTGTACACAATTGAAGCTTTTGGACTATATCTATCTATCATAGCATAAATATTGTTGACTAGGTATGGAATTCAAGCGAAACAAACAATAAAAGCCTGTATTTTATTTTTATTCAGTTCTATTGAGCAAGCAGGAAGGAAGCATTTACCTATGATCGTTACAAATTTTTCATGCGTAAAAAACTAAATTGGCGCCATGGAAAGCAGAGTCCGTAGATATCGTTGACACCGGAAAATAATTTTATTTACTTTACCATTCTTACTGATGACTTTGACTGGCGACGAGAGGCGTGGCCAAGGCTTGGGGTTTGGCAAAAATCGAAAATAAAAATTTATTAGCAAGGATATGCTTGCTAATGTGATTCAGCAAGTAACAATATATTAGCATCGTCGTGATATGGTACACGATGTGGTTTAGTATATTCATTAACGTTTCTTGCGTACGTTGATACAGTTTTATGGAAAGATATTTCGTCAGTCTAGGTGATGGATCATGAATTTATTGACCGGTTTACTGGTACGCTGCAAAATGAAAGTAATAATCACACTTTGTAAAATACTTTTACTGTGTTTTTTAAACACCTGACAATTCAACCATGCATACATGCACATGTACAGGTACATGCATGCATCTGGGCCCATTCCTGAGACTCGAAGTATTCAAACGAGTAGTGTACTGAAAAACATGAGACACGAAAGTTACGCTTTAGAGCACTACATCCGTTTTATAGACCTTATTTAAACTTTGCCAGCTTTACCAGTTTTAATGCTACCTTCAGACGCGGCACTTAATTAGTCCCTGTTGGCCTGTAGTCCACCAATAAGGGAGCTTAGAGCTCGATCCTTGTCTGGACCGCAAACAACTTCTCCGTCGTCTCCGTCGTCAAGTAGGTCATCGCCAACTTCAATGTCCGCAGCCGCAACAGGAGAAGGACTCGTTTCTTGTGATTGGCTACTCTCTTCTAGGTACTTTTTCTCGTTGCCCCAAAAGTACTGATTAAGGATTTGATCGCTTAGCTTTATCACTTCTTTATCTTCAATCTTCTGCATTGCCTCAATCTTTTTTAGGCCATCCAACTTTTCGATGCTTGTTTTCAAAAGTTCAAAGTTAAGATCCGGCCGGTTCTTATATTTTGCTGCGAACAATAGATGGCGCAGGCAGAGAAGAGCACAACGTGTCGCTTCCAATTCAGGCAAGCTTAGAGAGGCCAGAAGTCCCTCCAAACATTCTTCCGTGATCCGCTTGCTCTGAGGAGAATTTTTATATGGGATTGAAAAGATCGGCGTTCGTACGGCACCTTTTTCAGAAGCGACAGATCAACAGCCGATAAAAATACAAAGATACAAAGGCACTATCACAACTGAATATTATCAATATCAACTTACAAACTTGTGCGCTCTGGACAGCATGAAGTCCGGAATGATCCAGAAGGCTTCTCGTCTCTCTAGGTCACTGATGCCAGCTCCGCTGCCGCCGCCGCCGGAAGCCTCGGCAGCATCTTCAGGGTCATCGGTCTGCGGTCTCCGGCCAGCCAGGATTTCGTTTAAAGCAGTCAAGCAGCCGGCCTGGGCAGCGGCCTCCAGCTGCGCGTCCGGCCCGCAGGCAGTGCAGCCAAGCAGCAGCAGAGCCTGGCGACGCAGCTTGGCGTCCCGGTGGCCGAGCAGGCGTCGGACAGCCGGGAACACGGTCAGCAGCTTGGCGGGCACAACCTGCAAGCAGGCGGCTGCGCAACACAGAAGCCGCAGCGTCGGCATAAGAAGAGAGTCGTCGCTGCTTTCCAGAAAGCCGAGTACGCAATCGACGGCGTCGGTCTCGCGCAGCAGAAGGCGGGCTCGAGGCTCGCTGCCCTCCACGGCGTAGGACAGCGCCCACAGCAGGTTGGGCACCACAGAATCGTACGGATGGCTCAGTAGGCGCGTGACATGCGGCATCAGCAGCTGGGCGTACTCAAACTTAAGTCGAGGTCGCCGGTCGCGAAATAGATTCACCAACAGCAACGATGAGGCGTCCAGCAGCCCGTTGCCGGGGTCGGATTCCCACAGATTAATGAGGGCTGGCAGGAGGCCACCGCCGCTGCCGCTGCCATCATCGGCAAGGATCAGCTGATCGCGCCAGGCTGGGGACTCGCCGGCCACGTTGGCAAGGGCCCAGCAGGCCTGGTGCATGGTTGAATAGGGTGCGGTGCATTTTTAAATCATGCAGATCTGCATACCCGTCTGAATATTGACTCAAATTTTACATATTGCTCGTAGAAACAAGTAAGACGTTTAGTCTTTAAGTTTTGGTCATTTCATTCGGGATCTAATTGATTTGTAGTCAGAAACTTCAGCTTTATTGAACTGGTTTTTTCTTGACTTACATGATTATGTATGTGTTATTTAATGAAATGCATTGCAGTTTTGTCCAGAACGGTATATAATATCGAGGTCTACATCTAGGTTCAAATAGATTCTGATATTCTGATATTCACCTGCTCGCGAAGTCTCTCAGTGGGTGCACACTGGAGCATCCGAATCAGCCGGCTACCCAAGCCGCTGCTCGTCACCAGGTCGGCGGGCCTCGCTCCGCTGCCAGCCAGCAGGTTGGTGAGCGCCCAAGCGGACTCGAACTGCAACTCCTGGTCGGCGCTGGTACCCAGGTTCGCCACCAGAGCGGCCAGAGCCGGCGATGTCAGCAGTCGCGAGTAGCCTGGCGCCTCGTGCCTGTCGGAGATGCGGCTGCGGAGACTCCGCGCGCCCAGGAGGCGGTCCCGGCGACTCTCGCTGGTCAGCAGGCCGGCCAGCTCGTCCAGATCGTCCGGTTCGCCCTGTTCGGCGCCTTCTTCTACGTCGTCGCTGTCCTCGTCCAAGTCGCTGCTGCCGCCCGATGCCGCGTCTTCATCCTCGTTGCCAGCTTCAGCGTCACCTGTTGTGTCTTTGATCTCTTTCTCACTGCCGACACCTTCTCCCGCAGGGAGCGCCGCCTGCGCAGTGACGTCCTCCGCTGTTATTTCCTGCTTGATGACAGCCTGCGGCTGCTGCAGCTCCAGCTTCATCAGCCGCTGCGCGATGGAATTTGGATCTCCGGCCATTGTTTTAGCTGCCTTTATCTAATAAAAAATTGTAGCCGATATCGATAGTTCTAATGCACGGGAAGTGAAAACTGCAAACAGAAACTGTTCGCGTCTTGCTTCAAGTTGGGCTCGTATGATATTGATTGAAGTCCGGGCCTCGCGCTGTCAGGCTTACTTTTGCCAAAGACTAAAAAGCTTAACAACATAAATTTGCTTGTGCGAGATGCACAAAATATGTCTCCTAAAGCAGGCCTATAGTCGTCTCCGCAAGTATGTTAAGATTTACTGTGTAAAATCTTTGATGATAGAATTCCATATACTGTAAAAATTATAATCTAAAAACGATGTATCTCCGTTATTTAATAGATGTACTTCGAAAGCAGGATTGAAGAATAGATTTTCACCTTGTGGATTCTTGCTAACATGTAGTTTTATATCGCACTAGTCTGATTTACAATTAAATTATTGAACAGAAATATTATTCAGTTTGATTTCAGTACTGGAATGCCAGTCTCAAGAGTAGCAGCAAAGTGTTAGGAGAGGAGGTGAAATGTCAGGAGAGGAGGTGAAATGTCAGAAGAGGCAATGAAGTGTCAGAAGAGACGGTGAAGTATCAGGGGAGCAGTGAAGTGTCAGAAGAGTCGTTGAAGTGTCAGGAGAGGCGAAGAAGTGTCAGAAGAGACAGTGAAGTATCAGGGGAGGCAGTGAAGTGTCAGGAGAGAGTGAAGTGTCAGGAGAGACGGTGAAGTATCAGGGGAGCAGTGAAGTGTCAGGAGAGGCGGTGAAGTGTCAGGAGAGACGGTGAAGTGTCAGGAGAGGCGGTGAAGTGTCAGAAGAGGCAGTGAAGTGTCAGGAGAGAGTGAAGTGTCAGGAGAGACGGTGAAGTATCAGGGGAGCAGTGAAGTGTCAGGAGAGGCGGTGAAGTGTCAGGAGAGGCGGTGAAGTGTCAGAAGAGGCAGTGAAGTGTCAGGAGAGGCGGTGAAGTGTCAGAAGAGACAGTGAAGTGTCAGAAGAGACAGTGAAGTATCAGGGGAGGCAGTGAAGTATCAGAAGAGGTGGTGAAGTGTCAGGAGAGGCAGTGAAGTGTCAGAAAAGGCAATGAAGTGTCAGAAAAGGCAATGAAGTGTCAGCAGAGGCGGTGAAGTGTCAGGTGAGACGGCGAATTGTCAGGAGAGGCAGTGAAGTGTCAGGAGAGGCGGTGAAGTGTCAGAAGAGACAGTGAAGTATCAGGGGAGGCAGTGAAGTATCAGGAGAGACAGTGAAGTGTCAGGAGAGGCAGTGAAGTGTCAGGAGAGGCGGTGAAGTGTCAGAAGAGGCAGTGAAGTGTCAGGAGAGGCGGTAAAGTGTCAGGAGAGACAGTGAAGTGTCAGGAAAGGCAGTGAAATGTCAGGAGAGACAGTGAAGTGTCAGGAAAGGCAGTGAAATGTCAGGAGAGACAGTGAAGTGTCAGGAAAGGCAGTGAAATGTCAGGAGAGACAGTGAAGTGTCAGGAAAGGCAGTGAAATGTCAGGAGAGACAGTGAAGTGTCAGGAAAGGCAGTGAAGTGTCAGGAGAGACAGTGAAGTGTCAGAAGAGACAGTGAAGTGTCAGGAGAGGGGGTGAAGTGTCAGTGAAGTATCAGTGAAGAGACAGTGAAGTATCAGGAGAGGCGGTAAAGTGTCAGGAGATGCAGTGAAGTGTCAGAAAAGGCAATGAAGTGTCAGGAGAGGCGGTGAAGTGTCAGGAGAGGCGGTGAAGTGTCAGGTGAGACGGTGAAGTGTCAGGAGAGGCGGTGAAGTGCCAGGAGAGGCGGTCAAGTGTCAGGAGAGGCGCTGAAGTGTCAGAAAAGGCTATGAAGTGTCAGGAGAGACAGTGAAGTGTCAGGAGAGGCGAAGAAGTGTCAGAAGAGACAGTGAAGTATCAGGAGAGGCAATGAAGTGTGAGGTGAGACGGTGAAGTATCGGGGGAAGCAGTAAAGCTAGACCATACAGCATTAATATTCTGTGATAATTAAGAAAAAATTGTCACGAATAATTTCGAAACAACAAATGAGACACGAGAAGATCCCAGATAAATGTAGTATGCTAATTCTGAGTAAACAAACAATAAAGCGAAATGTCTCAGCTTTGGTGCCATGCAACACTAGTTTTATTGGTATCTGAGGCTGTCAGTAAAGTATATTATAATGTATAGGACGTAGAAATGAATAAATGTATTAGTTTAACATTAGCACAATAGGCAAAATTTTAAACCTTTTGAAGATACAAAAAACTTGAATTTTAAAGCCCGGAATAGCCGTACAAATAATATTGTAAAGCACAATGCAATTTAACCTAATTACATCCAATATTAAAGTTTAATACACACAGCCTATCAATATGTACACAGACAGGGGTATGCAAAAGCTAAGCATTGAATCATCACAGCTCCCTAATTGTAGAGCCCGCGAACATGGCGGATGCTAAATGGAATGTGCCACTTTGTTAAAGTATTTAGGGTTTAGGAAAAACGTGCGGAATATCCCGAAGTTGCAGACTTAACGGCCTATTCTTAAAGCAAAAACCTGTTCGCACAGATCATGACGGGAGATTTACAGTCTGACATAAAACTCCATGATTCACTGATAGCAGCAATAAATCATAAGCGCAAGTATCAAAAATCAGTCAGAGAAGTCGCAGGCGGCTGCCAGTGAGCAGCCACAGCGTCAAGGACGTCAGCAGCTGCAGCGTCGTGAAGCCACCGCCGCCACCAGACGGAGACCCGGCATTGCAGGCGTCGGAGCTGCAGGTGTACACGCAGGCCCGGTAGATGCGGTCGTGGTCGGGGAACGGCAGGTACTGGCATTGGTTGCCCATGTCCATGCTGGAGCAGAATCTGGTGGTCCCCACCACGGCTGGAATGAGACCCAAAATATCCATGCTATTCTTCTCGATCCACACTAGCTACTAACAGTAACCACCACACTAGCTACTAACAGTAACCACCACACTAGCTACTAACAGTAGCCACCACACTAGCTACTAACAGTAGCCACCACACTAGCTACTAACAGTAGCCACCACACTAGCTACTAACAGTAGCCACCACACTAGCTACTAAAAGTAGCCACCACACTAGCTACTAACAGTAGCCACCACACTAGCTACTAACAGTAGCCAGCACACTAGCTACTAACAGTAGCCACCACACTAGCTACTAAAAGTAGCCACCCACCACACCACATTAGCTACTAACAGTAGCCACCACACCACATTAGCTACTAACAGTAGCCACCACACTAGATACTAACAGTAGACACCACACTGCCTACTAACAGTAGCCACCACACTAGCTACTAACAGTAACCACCAGCTAGTGTAACCACCACACTAGCTACTAACAGTAGCCACCACACTAGCTACTAACAGTAACCACCACACTAGCTACTAACAGTAGCCACCACACCACACTAGCTACTAACAGTAGCCACCACACTAGCCACACTAGCTACTAACAGTAGCCACCACACTAGCTACTAACAGTAGCCACCATACTATCTACTAACAGTAGCCACCACACTAGTAGCCACCACACTAGCTACCAACAGTAGCCACCACACTAGCTACTAACAGTAGCCACCACACTAGCCACACTAGCTACTAACAGTAGCCACCACACTAGCTACTAACAGTAGCCACCATACTATCTACTAACAGTAGCCACCACACTAGTAGCCACCACACTAGCTACCAACAGTAGCCACCACACTAGCTACTAACAGTAGCCACCACACTAGCTACTAACAGTAGCCACCACACTAGTAGCCACCACACTAGCTACCAACAGTAGCCACCACACTAGCTACTAACAGCAGCCACCACACTAGCTACTAACAGTAGCCACCACACTATTAGCCACCACACTAGCTACCAACAGTAGCCACCACACTAGCTACTAACAGCAGCCACCACACTAGCTACTAACAGTAGCCACCACACTAGTAGCCACCACACTAGCTACCAACAGCAGCCACCACACTAGCTACCAACAGTAGCCACCACACTAGCTACTAACAGTAGCCACCACACTAGTAGCCACCACACTTGCTACCAACAGTAGCCACCACACTAGCTACTAACAGTAGCCACCACACTACCTACTAACAGTAGCGCAAACAATCAAAGTTCAACTGTAGTGAAACACTTACCACCCCAAACTCCTGTTGTCTTTATGCAGAACTTGCCATCTGCAACATCACAATCCATGGGTACAATTGATCTGCTGTTGTAGTTGAACTCTTCAAGACAGTCAGACTGGATTGTGGAGTTGCACAGGTAGCACTTGATGGCTAAGCATGGGCTTAGGACTGAGGACAATATGAAGCATATGATAGCAGCCTGCAGAAATAGACTCATTTTGAGAATCTCATGCATAAAAAGGTTTTTACACTAGTATAAGAGTTTTAAAGCCAAAATAGAAATATTAAAAGTTAATAACAATATTATATTAGAAAGTGCTATAAATATCTATTGTATATATATTCTAAATTTTTCAACCATTTTGTAGGGGGCCGATGAACATTGATTAACAAATGCAATAGCCAAGAGAAATATATTTTTGATAATAGTAGAAAAATACTTGAATATATAACTGATAAAAATATGTTATATTTTTAATAAAATCCTTAAATTAAATTAAAATTATCATTAAAAAAATAATCCTATATTAAATTTTATAAATTTTCCTGTATTAATTCCTGTATTTCCTGTATCCTGTTTCATATATCCTGTATTAATTTTAATTTGAAGTTTTTAAATGTACTAAAATAAATGCTATGAAGTTTAGGATTGAAATTCACACACTAGATACTTTTACTATTTCTTAAATAGTAGTGAAAATTGATAAAATAAACATTTAGACATACGCTTGTAGCATATAAATGTTGGTGTTTATAACATACTAGGGTTTTAATAAGGTATAAATAAATATAAATATGAATACATAATGCTGTAATTAAAAGATAAAAATTATATAACAAAGAGACTTAATTATAATATTTGGATCAATGTTCTTAAAATTCTGATTGTTTAAGGTAATTTTCTAAATTGTTTTCCATTATCTTATTTTTAAATTCACTCAACATTAAATTACTGATTGCTTAATCTTTCACTATATTATTAGCAACACTTAAGCAATTCTAATTATCTTTTAGCTCCTAATACTTATAGAGCAATGGCAATCCATTTTCAAGAAAGCCCAGTAAATATACTATGGCCAACATGTTTTGTTTGTTTTTAATGGTTTTTACAAGAAAAGCTAGCTTTTGTTGAAAAATCTAATACACCACATTGAAAACGTTATTCCTTTAAGTGTCAGAAGCTGATTTATGTAGAGAAAGTTTAGATGTAAATAATCTTTTTAAGATAATCAGTCAAATACCACGACGAGGCAATATACTACAAAAAAACGGGAAGAAAAGAAACGTTAAATTAGTGCCTTTCTGCACAAAAATCTGAAATGTCATCTTTGTTTACTAATATGAAAAACTAAAACTTTTTAAAGCTTTAAAATACTAAATTTTTGCAGAAGTAAACAGTTTATAAGGCTAAAAACTTTTTGGTAATGCATAAGATGTGTTATTCCTTTGTCTGAAAAGCTTTAAAATTAATATGGACGCAAGATTCTCGGAAAATGTAAAAATAATAGACGTGATGCCGTGCCGATAACCGGAGTTTACTTTAGTCTAGTCTAAATCTGAACCCTTCTGAATTAGAAGATTCGTTTCCAACTTTTTATATAGTTAATTTTTTCTGCATACGATAACACCTTTTCGTCAACTTATTGCTCTTTTTACCTCATGTTGTTATTGTTGATAAGCCTTAGTAAAAAGAGTACGAGTATTATTAGTATGGGCTAGCCACTAAGCCTAAAGCCTAGGCCTATAGACCTAATTAAGAAGAATATAGTCCAGAAAGAAGAATAATTATAAACCAAAGAAGAATCATTTACACCAGTTCAAACTTAAGGATATTTAAATTCCTTTTAACATAACAACTTTCTATTAAGGAATTTTAAAGGCTAGCTTTAGGCCTGCCTACTGAACTGATTTTTTATTTTTGTAGACCTGGGCTTTAGCCTTTGATTTATTCATAATCATATAGCCTATATTAGTTAATTATTTTTTTTGGTTTTAATATATGATTTATGCTTAATTTTTTAGCTACTTAATTAAGAATACTAGATTAGGTAGGCTACTACTTTTGTAAGCCACAATGTATATATTTTATCTCTTTATTTATAAAACATAGGTTTACACTTTAACATTTAACATTCTACATTTTACCTTTTTATTTTTTTATAGATGAGGTCATTAATAATGTTTTAAATTTAATATTTATTATTTTATCTCTTTATTTGTATATTTTATTTTATTTATTTTTTCTTTGTTTATTAAATATTTATTTGGCAAATCGACTTTTGGCAAATTGACTTGCTTTCTTTAATTAGCTACCTTTTGTACTTAGCCTTAAATAAATTTTATAATGTAGGCCTATTTAAAATATTTTTATTTACGTATAAATCTAGTATTAATTGATTGGCGCATGACCAAGACCGCCACACACCAAGACTGCCACAGCTCTTACTGGCTACTGGGATTGAGGGGGAGCTACTAATCTTCCAGCATTGCTATTGGTTGTGATGGGTTGTGGAGTTAGATGAGGAGGAAGCGTCCCAAGATTGGTCACGAATAAGTGGCCCAAAATGATTGCAAGTCAACCAGGGCAATTTTAACAATATCTTTAACAAAACCACAATTTGTTACTTTTAGCAGAAGATGAGCATGAATAATGCTTTTGATAGCAAAAGCTTGAGTAATTAGATTTAACTTCACTTTCAAAAAAGCGCCTCTCAAAATGCAATTGCAGGTTGCTGTAATTTGAAAAGTTTTTTACGAGCTCGCACATTCGTATATTCGGCGGCATCTGGGTGCGTAGTGCATTTTGGACAAACAAATCTAAGCGTCTTGATATGTGCTATGGTATGTGGATTTAGAGGTGCCATTCATTTTGACGAAGGTTTACATGTATTTTGACGAAAGCAAGTTAACAACTATCGTTCACTCACATAACAGAAAAAGCGCATCTTAGGCCCAATGCCTATGATATGTTACATGTCTGGAAATGTACGAGCACGAGCACTGTGTGTATTTTAATGTGTACTCAAAGCCGGGAATTTCGGAGAAAGCAAAGGGAGGGGATGAGAGTAAATTTACATGCACATGTAATGAGAGAATATATGGAGAGGGGTTAGGAGATCTCGATCTCTCTCACTCTCACTCTCTCTGTCTCACTCATTTCACACCCACTCCCACACTGACACACTCTCTCACTCTCACTCTCTTACTCACTCACTCACTCACTCACTCACTCACTCACTCTCTCGCTTTTAATTCATTTCTTAATTTCAGGCACTATAATAAATAACAGCATTTTTCACACATTTGATCTTCTGCCTCTGATTTTTAAATGCAAATATCCTTTACTCTCGCGCACTGCGGCAACTTTGCACAGGTACAGTGTGAACTACATGTACATGCATTTTTTCAAAGGGTACTAATCAATAAATACTGATTCTGACAATTCTGACATCTCTTCAAAATATACCAAACTTCTTGATACATTTAATGTAATAAATGTAATACAAAGATGCACGTATGTGCATATGAGTGCAAGGTACATGTACATGTACACGTTATCCAATCTATCTGTGACGTTTTTTCTAGCCGATCAGGAATTATCAATAGTAGTCAAATTTTTGCAGCTGAAATCACATTCAGCGTTATGCGAAAAGGAAATATTTGCGAAATCAAAAAGCCATTTTTAAAGCACTGCAAACTGTGGTCTAAGCCTTGCCGCTCGCAAATATTGCGATGCGATGCGCTCCGTTTATATTTCGGGAGTCCATGTGGTGGAGATGCTTGAATTAGGTGAAAAATCTGCAAACTTGAAGATATCAGTGGATAGGGCAGATCAAAGGGAGATTTGCGAACAAATTGTTAGAAAACAATGGTTGCATACTTTTGCAAAATGCTTGCATTCATCTGTTAGTACAGTTGTAGCTAGTATCGGACATGCGAAATATGCAAAATACCATAAGATCGGACCAATGGCACAATCATTTTTTATTTTAGATAGACTTCTTTTAGTCCCATCAAAGTTTGCATGTACTTCTGAGGTCATGACCTCATGCTCATGCTGTACTTGGCAGATCCAGGTTTTCACTCCAGGGACCTCGCTTGGTTGCACTATTACACATGGGAACACCAACTGCAATATAGATGCCACGCCAACATAACATACGCTCGTACGTTGCTCAGAATTTAATTGAATTCAATCTGATCACACTATATTGAATACCCGCAGCTATTTTGGAATATTTGATAGCTATATCTCTAATGCCGGCCCCTCGTAAAAAATCTGTTACTATCCAAATCTTTTTTGTGCCCGCCCTCCTTTTGAACTCAGTACATTAATTGGAACTCATAGTTATATATACAAACAGTTTTTTTAAGCTCGACTCGAGTCCATGCAGTTCAAGGGTTGCACCCAGAGGGGGAGGGGTCAAGGGAGGAAAATTCCGGGGTCTGCCCCCTCTTGCCAGTGCCACCTCTCTTCGTAACAACCCCCCCCCCCTAAAATTTTTTGAGTGCGCCCCTCGTTCTGTTCAAGATTTATGGCTTGGTATTTTAAAAATGCACGGCCGTTGCATGTAGCCTATAAGCGATGAATTTCAGAACCTATAAGAGATAACAAGTTAAGTACAGCTGTTTTTGTTACTATACAATCTATTCGTGGTAACTGGGTGGAGAGTATTTGCTTCCTGTCTTGATTTAATAAGAACCCTGAGACAGTTGGCTAACCAAGCCAGCTGTCAATGCATTCATTCTAAAAAAGTGATAAATTTTTGTTACCTTGCCTGACAATATGCTATTGCTGGAGTAGCTAATTTATGATAGTGTTATGCAAAGCTGGAAAAGAAGTCGCTTTGATTTAAACTATCAGAAGGAGAGACAAAGATGTAGTAGAGAGGGATCACAAACAGAGATGGGGTTGTGTATTGAAATTAAATTTGAACTTTTTTGCCCAAGCTATTCTGTGCGCAGTTTAAACAGTGATTATACAATCTAGTAGTTCTACCTCATTAGTACATGCAGATATAGTAATTTTAGCATATTATTAGAGATTTAGTATATTTAGACTAGAGCGCTATGGACAAGCAAACATACAAATCTTAGAGATTTAGTATATTTAGATTTTAAGAAAATTGGTCAACAGTTTTGTTGCAACGGTAGTAAGTGTTGCCGTTTCGCCGGCTCTTGACATGCATCAAGCAGCCAAGATCACGCCTGACGTACTGCACCAGCAAGTCTTTGCCGTGGCTGAATCCAGCACCTGGAAAATGCTCAAAAGCCTGCGGAGGTGGGCTACGAGGTGGCGCCAACTCTGCTGGAGGCTCGTAAATTGATTCTTCGAGCACAGGTTCAGCGTCAGCGAAATCGGGATACTGAAATAAAAACCTCTCTTCCACTTCTACATGAGGGACTGGAAGCAATGGCTCCTCTTGGTCAATAGGCTCACCACCTGGTCCTGATCCTGGAAAGGTTAGCGGCACAGTAGCTGCTGGGGCAGCTGAGGGTGCAGATGAAGGCATACCTGTAGTTGGCCTAAGGCATCGGTTGCACAGCCAGAAAAACTTGCATACACGTTTCATCGCAGCGTACTGCTCCGGTGTAATGCGACTGTTACACGCACGATGCTGCCATTCGCTACACTGCGAGCACTCAATAGCTTCCTCTCCATTGACAACAGGCTGTACACACACTACACATGGGTATGCACCTGCCATTTTAATGATATTTCTTGATCAAAAACTATTTAAGCTCCGATATCAGATAATCAGTTTTTATTGTATAGATATGCTATTCTAATACAATTATAGATAAACAGAAAATTCAAATTCGGGGTGTATCAGTGGAGGATAACTGCTATTTGATGAGCGCCCAGCCAATCAGAGTTCTGGCATTTTTGGAAGAGCGATCAATCCACTGCCAAAAATGAATTTTATGGTAAAAAATCATTGTTTCTTACCCACTGTTTCACCCACTGTTTCACCTACTGTTCCACCCACTGTTTCTCACCTATTGTTTCTCGGAGAGTGGATAGAGAGTGAGAGTGGAGAGAGGGTGAGAGTTGAAAGAGAGGCTGAAAGTGGAGAGAGGGTGAGAGTTGAAAGAGAGGCTGAAAGTGGAGAGAGGGTGAGAGTTGAAAGAGACTGAGAGTAGAGGCTGAGAGTAAAGAGAGGCTGAAAGTGGAGGGAGGGTGAGAGTAGAGGGAGGGTGAGAGTGGAGAGAGGGTGAGAGTGGAGAGAGGGTGAGAGTGGAGAGAGGGTGAGAGTGGAGGGAGGGTGAGAGTGGAGAGAGGGTGAGAGTGGAGAGAGGGTGAGAGTGGAGAGAGTGTGAGAGAATTAAAGAGAGACCTCGAGCAGCAGTGTCGGAAAATATTTCAAAGTGAAGGGGGGCTATTGTTGGGAGGGCACATTGCACATAATTTCTTTTAATCTAAGGGCACTCAAACTCCTGATGTTAGCTATATCAGTTTGTGAAATTGTCCTTTCCTCTCCTCTCCTCTCCTCTCCTCTCCTCACCTATTTCCTCTCCTCTCCTCTCCTCACCTATCTTCTCTCCTCTCCTCTCCTCTCCTCTCCTCTCCTCTCCTCTCCTCACCTATCTCCTCTCCTCTCCTCTCCTCTCCTCTCCTCTCCTCTCCTCTCCTCTCCTCTCCTCTCCTCTCCTCTCCTCTCTCCTCTCCTCTCCACTCTTCTCTGTTCTCTCCTCTCCTCTCTCTTCTCTTATCATCTCCTCTCCTCTCCTCTTCCCTCTCCTCTCATCTCTCCTCTCTTATCATCTCCTCTCCTCTCTTAGCTTGTATCAGCTCTCATCTTCCTTTTCCTCTCCATTCTCTTCTCCCTTCCCTCGTTCTCTCCTCTCTCTTATATCTCGACTCTCCTCATTCATCTCCCCTCTCCTATTTTATCTCTTTTCTCGTCTACTCTCTTCTCCTTTATTCCTTAGCCTCTCCTTTCTCCTACGCTTGTACTCGTATAGTTCTCTTCTCTATTCCCTATCCTCTCCCTTCTCTTGCCTGCAATCATCAGGGACTCCTAGGCACGTTTCGCTTAGGGGGCCCGCGGAAGCAGACCCAGAAGGGCAGTCATTGTGCCACGCTAGGTTCTTAATCTGGCCCTTGAGGTAAAAAGTTTGCTGACCCCTGCACTAAAAGCACTAGGCTTAGGCACTTAGATAAAACTGTAGTGAATGGGATTGAGAACAACATTAACTATTATATCAGCCCTTAGCTTCCAAGACTCAGAAAAGCCAAAGCCGAAAACCAGCCGACACTTGCTTAAAATTCAAAAAGGGCACTTGATGGATCATGCTAAAAAGTGGGGGGGGGGGGGGCTCCAGCCCCCCGTGACCCCTGGTTCCGACCACCCCTGACCTCGAGAGATGATTTCCTGATCCAATTTAGCTGTACAGAGCATGGATATACATGTATCTATCACACAATGCGCATACTGTGTACCAGGTCGATCATTGCCAATTGATTGCATGGTAAATTAAAAGCAAGTGTAGCGATATACTGTCCGTCTGTTGTATGGTTAGGGATCAGAACTGCATGTTACATGCACGAGTACACTGGTAGCCAATGTGATGTACAGTACAAATGTACAATTGTAGCTAATATTCGTTCAAATAGTTTTAGAACGTATTTTTTAATAAACAGGGAGAACATCCGAAATCAAAGTAAACGATTACATGTACATGTGATGTGCATGCATTTTTGTGCCATACATTTTGATTGTATTAAGAGCGATCAGAGTAACTTTTGAGTGAGTGATCAGTGTGCAAGTGAGTGAGTGAGCGAGTGAGATACATGTAGAGGGTGAGAGAGTGAGTGAGTTAATGATTGAGTGATTTAAAGTGAGCATGAAAGCTGCTTAACAGGCCTCGTACAACTCGATCGAGGCCCAGCTCGTACAAATCACAGACTACTTTAGTGTCGTTTTTATAAAAAGCCTGTACATGTACACGTAATAAAAACGGTATGGCTGCACGACTCACCATCCCGTAACCTCTAAATACAAGTGCATGTTAGCCTGCCTGCCTGCGATCGAATTGGCAAATTTGCATTGGCAATCGGACATGCTTGAATCACACATGAAAACTCACATTATAACAAATTATAACAATGATAACCAACTCAAGGACCACATTCGAAACTGCGAATTAAGAATGCAGTTAAGTCAAGAGCCTTTTTTCACAGCTTTCTACTAATAGTAGCTGTTTATTTAGGATTGATATTTCCTTTACAATTCAAATTACATGAAAAAACGAGGAGGGCTCACTCACCCACCCGGCCCGCTCACCGGTTCCTCTCTCGCGGCCTTGTCGTCCCCATCTCACCCCTCCCCCAGCACCATCCAATAACATGGCGAGCCAAATTCCTCCCCTAGCTCCCCCAAGTGTGGCGGTCTTGGTGTGTGGCGGTCTTGGTCCTACACCAATTGATCAGTATAGCTATCATTCATTAAAAATTTAATTACTTAAGAATCAAACTAGTTTATAGTCACCTATTGTATCTATTTTTCTTTTTATAGCTTTTTTGGCTATTTTTCTTATAATGTTCACTTAAAACAAATGAATAAAGTATAAGATATAAGATAAGATATATAAGATAATTAAGATTCAATCTTGAAGATTCAAGATTAAGCCTAATTAGCATATAGTAGGCCTATTTATACTATTCTATCTATCAATGCTAATATTGTTATTTGTTAAATGTATGACTCTTTTTGGAATCTTGAAACCAAGACTAAGATCATGCTTGGGCGCAACCTTTGGATTCACTTGGCCATTTCTATTGGCAACACACACATGTAAGTCGCTATTAGATGGAATAATAGTCACGTGACTGCTCTCAGCCAATAGCAACTTATATGTATGTCTGTCCAATAGAAATTGCTGGGTGATTCCCAAAGTTGCACATGTATGACTAAGATTGAGATTGAAAAAAGTGCTTGAGATTGAGATCTTGTCCAACCTTTAACTTTTTATAAATTAGCATTTTATAAATTATATCAATTTTGGATAACAACTATTCAAATATAAAAATTGCCCTAAAATGCTAGGTTATAAAACTAAAGTATTTAAGAATTTAGCTCTCAAACACTTATAAAACAATATTCTATAGCACTTTGAACCTTTTTTTATAAAGAAGCACCTTGTATACCAGATTAGTTTTTTTAAAAGGTATCCTATATGCCAGAATTTTCTGGCATGCATTTGCCCTTCATAGTTAATTGGCATGTTTGGATCTTAAAAAGTTGTATTTAGTGTACAAAAAGTTATATAGAAACTGTTTGAAAATAGGTTCAAATATCTATCAGTTTTTATAACAAAAGGTAGAATATTTTGAAGAAAAAAGGTAGCAGCTAAGAGGTTACGAGAGTGCAAACAAATAATAAAAATATTAATTGAATGTGATAATGCTATTTTAAAAAATTTAGGTACTGGAACTTTGTGTAATTGCAAGTTGTTGTAAAGAAGAAATAGACATGACACTTGTTTTGTTATAATGTACACATAAATATCAAATGTAACAATGGAAAAAAGTTCTTGATAGTTGCAACATTAAAAGGTTCTTTATTGCTGTAGCACAAAGGTAAGGTTATATAATTGTTAAATTTTGGTATATATAACAAAGTCAGATTAACAATTTTTGGGATACTTGGCATTTACCTAAAAAATTTGCCAAAAATTTTTTGGCATACACTAGACACGTTCCTAACATTAGCTTGCACATTTCTGAAATAAAATGGTCCCGTTGCATAAAGGCTTTGGCTTCAATTTTAATGCATAGAGCAAAGAGAACTATGGATTACAAACAGAGCACAGTGTGCACCCCCTTCAATTTTAAAAGACAATCATTTCAATGTTACTGGTATATACAAGTGATAATTAACCAAAAGTATAGCATTTACTTTTGTGGGATATTTAGTAAGTACCCAACTTGGAATTGACTCAGTTGCAGGACAATTTGAACAAAGAATAGAAACAAATTTCAATGGTGATTGTCAATCAAAGCTGTAAGTTAAGCAATAATTATTGTCCAAAAGATTGCCATTTATTCATGATTGATAGATAGGCTTAGTTGGATTTATTACAAGGATTCAACCTACTTTGGCAAAGAAATTTTTGGTGAAAGTCAATAATGGCAAAAGACTTTTGCTATGACTATTTCATCTAAAGCTGGCCATTTTGGCAAATAATTTACTATAATAGATTCATTTTGGTTGAGTTTATTATGTCATAGTAAGTTTAATGCAAGTAAAGTAATAAATTAAAAAATTGTTGACTAAATAAAACAAACAATTAAAACTAACAAACTTAGCAATCAAAATAAATTAAAACTTTTAGTCATTTGTAATAAAAAGTTAAAGTAAAATGAAATCTATTCACTATCGTTATACATGTGTCAATATCACAAAATTTGGGTGTATTTAGGCTACTACACTTCTCTAATAAGCTTTCATTTAAGTGCAGACCCAAGTGGTGTTCCTGCCACAGATCTAGAAATATATAGTTGCACTTTTGCTATGCTTTGGGCTAGAATTGTAGCAACTGTCCTTATGCACTTAGCTGAGTATCAGTAGTGACGGGTTACCTTTTGGTGGCTCTACCAGTTGTGGCACTTGATTAGGTGGTTCTGCTAGTGGTGACACTTGATTGGGTGGCTCTGCTAATGGTGGCACCTGATTGGATGGTTCTGCTAATGGTGGCACCTGATTGGGTGGCTCTGCTAATGGTGGCACCTGATTGGGTGGCTCTGCTAATTGTGTCACTTGATTGGATGGCTCTGCTAATGGTGTCACTTGATTGGATGGCTCTGCTAATGGTGTCACTTGATTGGATGGCTCTGCTAATTGTGTCACTTGATTGGATGGCTCTGCTAATGGTGTCACTTGATTGGATGGCTCTGCTAATTGTGTCACTTGATTGGATGGCTCTGCTAATGGTGTCACTTGATTGGATGGCTCTGCTAATGTGTCACTTGATTGGATGGCTCTGCTAATTGTGTCACTTGATTGGATGGCTCTGCTAATTGTGTCACTTGATTGGATGACTCTGCTAATTGTGTCACCTGATTGGGTGGCTCTGCTAATTGTGTCACTTGATTGGATGGCTCTGCTAATGGTGTCACTTGATTGGATGGCTCTGCCAATTGTGTCACTTGATTGGATGGCTCTGCTAATGGTGTCACTTGATTGGATGGCTCTGCTAATGGTGTCACTTGATTGGATGGCTCTGCTAATTGTGTCACTTGATTGGATGGCTCTGCTAATGGTGTCACTTGATTGGATGGCTCTGCTAATTGTGTCACTTGATTGGATGGCTCTGCTAATGGTGTCACTTGATTGGATGGCTCTGCTAATGTGTCACTTAATTGGATGGCTCTGCTAATTGTGTCACTTGATTGGATGGCTCTGCTAATTGTGTCACTTGATTGGATGACTCTGCTAATTGTGTCACTTGATTGGATGGCTCTGCTAATGGTGTCACTTGATTGGATGGCTCTGCTAATGGTGTCACTTGATTGGATGGCTCTGCTAATGTGTCACTTGATTGGATGGCTCTGCTAATGGTGTCACTTGATTGGATGGCTCTGCTAATGGTGTCACTTGATTGGATGGCTCTGCTAATTGTGTCACTTGATTGGATGGCTCTGCTAATGGTGTCACTTGATTGGATGGCTCTGCTAATGGTGGCACCTGATTGGATGGCTCTGCTAATGGTGGCACCTGATTGGATTGCTCTGCTAATGGTGGCACCTGATTGGATGGCTCTGCTAATGGTGGCACCTGATTGGATGGCTCTGCTAATGGTGGCACCTGATTGGATGGCTCTGCTAATGGTGGCACCTGATTGGATTGCTCTGCTAATGGTGGCACCTGATTGGATGGCTCTGCTAATGGTGGCACCTGATTGGATGGCTCTGCTAATGGTGGCACCTGATTGGATGGCTCTGCTAATGGTGGCACCTGATTGGATGGCTCTGCTAATGGTGGCACCTGATTGGATGGCTCTGCTAATGGTGGCACCTGATTGGATGGCTCTTGAAACTTGATTGAGCAGCTCTGCAATTGGGCAACTCTCAATCGGATATAGCTGGCATCACCAACATATCTATAGCTCGCTTAGAGTTTATAGAATAAGATTAAATACATGTGCATGTGTGTCATGCATGTCTGCAAAAAACAAGTTACATTTATACCTTTCTATACCGAAATATATTATTGATGCAAAATTCCTATTTGACATTTTTGATGCTGCTATCCACTATATTGTCACAGTTGATGGCATGTTGACAAGTGCTTAAATTCATATGTCATAGGTAAATAACTGTTCGCTCTCCAGCTGATCCGCAATGTCCACCAAAGCAGCCAGCAGCCGGACCGCTGCTCAGCCATCGCAGCAGGCCGCTGCCAGTCGTTACTGGCGCCAGTCCCGCCTGCCCGTGCCAGCCTCCGTGGTGGCCAATCGGACTCGAGCCGCTGTCACCGCCACAGTTAGCCAGGCGTCTGCAACAACCGAAACTGCCACCAACGCAGCCGCTGTCACCGCCGCGCGAGTCCGGCCTGCGGCGGCGACCGCCTCCGCGGTGCCGAAGCAGCGCCACAGATTTCAGCAGCAGCAGAGACAGAAGCAGCCGATTCGAGACAAATCTACAAAGACTGTCGATAAAGAGCCAACGCAGCAGCAGCAGACAGCTGCTCAGCCTCATCCTCTTCAGCATCACCAGCAGCAGGTGAACCTCAACATTAATTTATTCGCCGACGGCGAGCAGATCCCGTCGCCCGCCAGGCTGAAGCTGTCCCAGCTGACTGACACCCTGCAGGTGTACAACGAGCGAGCTAGCAGCCTCATCTGCGGCCTGCAGTCCATAGCTGAGGATCTGTCCAGCTTGTCCACTCAGCTGGAGTCTCTGGGCAGGGATAGGCGAGGCAGTGTCTGACGACTGCTGCACACCTGCAATTGACTTTTATTAGCTGCTGTAAAATATTATTGCCACAACCTGTGTCCTGTACTATTTGCTAGTTAGTCAGCTTTTAACTAGAAGCATTTTATTTGCGTGTAAATAAAATAAACAAATGGTCTCCGAATTTTTGTTTATCTTTCCGTGTGCTATAATTATTGATTTGATAAGCCAATTTTTACTTTGTTGAGGTGCTAAAGTTTATATTGCTCTAAGATGCATGTATTTATTAATGCTGCATTTCACTCTGGCTCAACTCACCTGTTTAATTCGTGAGCTGATATTTACTTTTTTAATTTCCCATTCTAATGTTCCGCCTATATTAACTTGTGCGTCAGTTTTTGCTATTCAAGCGTGTTTTTCTCACCTGCAGTTCTTGTCAGCTGAAACCTTGTGTAAGTAAATAATTCAATAGTACTTTTGCTTCGCGTCTTTTTATAGCATTCCGCTGTTGGGTTTGATTTTTTTACTTTTTTCACCTTCCAGTCATCTGTAATAAAGGTATCTGCACCTTCCAGTCATCTGTAATAAAGGAATCTGCACCTTCCAGTCATCTGTAATAAAGGAATCTGCACCTTCCAGCCATCTGTAATAAAGGTATCTGCATCTTCCAGTCATCTGTAATGAAGGTATCTGCACCTTCCATTCATCTGTAATGGAGTTTTCTGCATCTTTTTTATTGTCCTTGGCGAGGTCCCAGTTATATTTTGATCAAGATCTCTTGACCTCTCCTGTCATGCATAATTGTGTATGTCTGTAACTGTAGTCTATTCCCAACAACCAGAATCCTATCTTGGATACTTAAGATACTCTCAAGTTATTCCCTTATTCTCAATTAGATCATAATTATACCTATTAATGCCTGCCATCTATTACTGGCCAGTAGTCAAGTAGGACAATGCAAGCCCGCCGCCGCCAATCCGCAGACTGGAATAACATTAAAGCCGCGCTCAGTAGCGCAGCTGCTCAGCCAGACAAACACAGACGGAGTTCAATCGTCGCTGCTCCTATCTCTGGACGGAGCCCTGCTAGCTTGCTCCGGCTACACTGCCGACACCGATGCCCGCGTGCTGGCCGCCATCGCCGCCAACCTGTGGGACACCATGGAGCGCTGCTCAGTGAATGGCGGCGGCGGCGGCAACAGCAGCTCCAGTGTTGGTGGCCCCAGCAGCGGCGTAGGGGCCGGGGCTGCCAGCTCTCAAGCCCCAGCCGGCCTGCAGGACATGACTGTTGTATGTACCAATGGCAGCCTGTACATAGCCTACGTGAGCAGCATCCTGCTGTGCCTCTACGCCAATGCCACCGTGCCGCTGGGCATGCTCCGGTTGAAAGCTGCTAAACTGGCTGACTCGCTGCGAGATCCCATTAGCCAGATTACTGGCAAATAGTTGCTCCGATTCTGTGTGTTTTTTTTCATTTTTTTCTCACAAAAGCAAAGTTCCTCATCTCAATGAACCAGCGCTCACTTGTTACATTAGTGATTTTATACAGCTCAGAAATTGAGAAAAAAATTCTGTCACTTTTATGAAATCCTTCTAAGTTTGTTTTGCACAGTTCTGATTGGTAATGATGCCCTGTCTCAACCAATTGGTAATGCTTCGGGTCAGAGGAGGGGAGAGAGGAGAGGGAAGTGAGATAGGAGAAGAGAGGGGAGATTAGAGAGAAGAGAGCTGAGAAGAGACACAGACTATTGTGAAGTTTCAAAGGACCCGAGGGCCGGATAGAGAGGCTTGGCGGGCCGGAGTTTGCCAACCCCTGAACTACTATGTACACACAGTAGTACGTAGTAACCTAACCCTAGTTTTGTTAGAGCCTCGTGTGATTAATTAAATTAATTCTATTTTTTTGGCTTTGTGCCAAATACAATTGAACTTGAATACATGTTCAACTAGAAGTTAAATCCGCTCTAAAACTGAAATTAATGATTTAATTAGTCACTGTGCTATCCGTTTCGCGTCATTGGCTACTTATAGTAGTTTCTTCTACCGCCTGTCTCACTACAATATATTGTTAAATTCCTCTTAATGAAGTTATACACATATATCATGTGAATTGTAAACCGTTATGCTCTAAAATTTTCATGCCAATTTGATCATAATCCAACCATTGTGAGTCATTTTATTTTCAACATTATACAGTATTGCAATAAAAATGTTGCTTTGATTCCTTAAAAAATGTGCTTTTTAGATTATTTTATTACTTTTTGAGAACAATACAAGAAAATGCATTTTATTCAGGCAATATGCTTTTTGATGAATGTGCAGTAGTTATTTCAGTTATGTGCAGTAGCCATTTGAGTCATGTGCAGTTTGAGTCATGTGCAGTTTGAGTCATGTGCAGTTTGAGTCATGTGCAATTTGTTTCATGTGCAGTTTGAGTCATGTGCAGTTTGAGTCATGTACAGTTTGAGTCATGTGCAGCTTGAGTCATGTGCAGTTTGAGTCATGTGCAATTTGTTTCATGTACAGTTTGAGTCATGTGCAGCTTGAGTCATGTGCAGTTTGAGTCATGTGCAATTTGTTTCATGTGCAGTTTGAGTCATGTGCAGTTTGAGTCATGTGCAGTTTGAGTCATGTGCAGTTTGAGTCATTTGCAGTTTGAGTAATTTGCATTTTGAGTCATGTGCAGTTTGATTCATGTGCAGCTTGAGTCATGTGCAATTTGTTTCATGTGCAGTTTGAGTCATGTGCAGTTTGAGTCATGTGCAGTTTGAGTCATGTGCAGTTTGAGTCATGTGCAGTTTGAGTCATGTACAGTTTGAGTCATGTGCAGCTTGAGTCATGTGCAGCTTGAGTCATGTGCAATTTTTTTCATGTGCAGTTTGAGTCATGTGCAGTTTGAGTCATGTGCAGTTTGAGTCATTTGCAGTTTGAGTCATGTGCAGTTTGAGTCATGTACAGTTTGAGTCATGTGCAGCTTGAGTCATGTGCAGCTTGAGTCATGTGCAATTTGTTTCATGTGCAGTTTGAGTCATGTGCAGTTTGAGTCATGTGCAGTTTGAGTCATTTGCAGTTTGAGTCATTTGCAGTTTGAGTCATGTGCAGTTTGAGTCATGTGCAGTTTAATTTCATGTGCAGCTTGAGTCATGTGCAATTTGTTTCATGTGCAGTTTGAGTCATGTGCAGTTTGAGTCATGTGCAGTTTGAGTCATGTGCAGTTTGAGTCATGTGCAGTTTGAGTCATGTACAGTTTGAGTCATGTGCAGCTTGAGTCATGTGCAGCTTGAGTCATGTGCAATTTGTTTCATGTGCAGTTTGAGTCATGTGCAGTTTGAGTCATTTGCAGTTTGAGTCATGTGCAGTTTGAGTCATGTACAGTTTGAGTCATGTGCAGCTTGAGTCATGTGCAGCTTGAGTCATGTGCAATTTGTTTCATGTGCAGTTTGAGTCATGTGCAGTTTGAGTCATGTGCAGTTTGAGTCATGTGCAGTTTGAGTCACGTGCAGTATAGGGAACAGGCAGATTTTTAGTTTATAGTTTAGAGATTGTGGGTAATTGAGAATTTTACTGTTTAGAGAATGCGATGCTTGTTAATCAGTAAGTTTGGAAATGCGAAGGAAAGCGCACTACTCATTAAGCTGATCAAGTAAAAACACTGCATTCCCCAGCTGAGGTAAGCCGGCACCGGAAGCCAAGCGGTAGCACATAAACGGGCGGCTGCACCAACCCGAACTCCATGGCGCTGCTGACTCGCCATGGGCCCAAAGAGACAGTCGCAAGCCGGTCCGATCATTACCTACCCCACCCTTGCTACTGTTAGTAGCGCTGAGTTACCGGCCGCCAGCAACGGCAAAGCCACGGCAAATGTGGCAGCAAACGACTCCGACTCGGCCGCCGAGGAGGCCGCGCTGCGCGAATTCGTTGCTTCGCTGCGAGTTCGCCATCTGGACTGCCTGCTGCTGCAGATCGCCGAGGCCGGGCCGCAGTTCGCCTCGCTGCGCGGCCAGCCTCTGTTCTTCACTCTGCGCCAGCCCGACAGCCAGCCGGGCCAGTATTTCTACAAATCCGACCTCGGTCACTTCGAGCCCTGCCACCGTCAGGGCGCCCAGCTGGCCAGGTGGGACCGCCTGCCCCTGATTGGCTCGCCGCTAACCGAGCGGAGCCGAGCCTTGGCCGCCTTCACCGTTGCCTTCTACCGGGGACCCGGCCGCGCTGTCCGGACGGCTGCGGCGCCTTGGTTCGAGGCAGCCGTCCGGCTCGATGTGGACGGCCTGACCTGGCCGGCCCAGCGGGAGGACGACGTGACCGCCCTGCTTGTTGCGTCCGCGTGCGCTTGCAACGGGTGTGCTTTTCTGTCTGTCTGTCTGTCTGTCTGTCTGTCTGTCTGTCTGTCTGTCTGTCTGTCTGTCTGTCTCTGTGTGTCTGTCTGTCTGTCTGTCTGTCTGTCTGTCTGTCTGTGTGTCTGTCTGTCTGTCTGTCTGGCTGTCTGTCTGCCTGTCTGTAAACACTATAAATCTGCAACCCAATTGCAGGCCGACGCTCGCGCTGCGCCTAAAAGGCGTCACATTCCTGGCCGGCCGCGGCCCACTCGCCTGCCCACTGACCAGCGGCGTCCTGCCGAACCGGCGCCGCCGCCAGCCCGCGACCTCCTACGGCTTGGCCGGCATGCGGCGCCTCCTGGCCGCCACCTTCCGCTCCGTAGATCTCGAGGCCGAGCGTCTGAGCGCACGGCGCAGCCTAGCCGAGGCCGAGCGCCCCATGGCCGGGCGGCGCCGCGCCGAGGAGATGCGCGCCCTGGTGCGGCTCCGACGCCGTCAGGTTGCCGGTCAGGCTGCCCTGCTTAGCGAATGGCGCCAGCGACTGGCGACTCTGCGCAGCGAGACCGGCCAGTTGGCCGACAGCCTGGCAGCTTGTGAGTCTGGCATTGGCTTGGCATTGACACAAGCTTGAGTAAAACTTTTCTGTCACACAGATGCTCTTTTGGGTTAGAAAGAAGGAAGTCAAAGTGCCAGAGACGGTTTTCATTCCTAGCATAGCCATATTCATTTAGAGCATGAGTCGGCGGCAAACTCCGGCCCGCAGAGCCTCTCTATCCGGCCCTTGGGTCTTTTGAAATAATTCACAATAGCAATCCGGCCCGCTCAATGTTTACAAGCTATCTCTTCTCAGCGCTCTTCTCTCTCATCTCTTCTCCTCTTCTCTCCACTCCTCTCTTCTCCTTTAATCTCTCGCCTCTCCTTTCTCTTATCTTCCTTCTCTACCGGTGACTTGAGCTTGCGAATTATTTTTTACACAAGCCATTTAAAGTGTTGTTACAGTTCATTTGTTATCATAAACTGTCTGTATGCGCAGTGAGCGTGGCTGCCGAGGCCGCAGCCGACTCCGTACGCGACAACTGCTCAAGCCTACGCGTCGGTCAGCTGGAGCTGCAGCAGGCCCGCGGTCAGCTGGCCAATCAGCGGCAGGCCTGGTTCGAACAGCTGGCTGAAATTTTCCGCTTAGGCGACGAGAGCATCGCCGACGTGCCGCTGCCCATGTCTAAACGGCTGGAGGGCCGCCTGTCCAGCGCTGAGGAGGCCAAGTATGCCGCCGCATTCGGCATGACCGCCCAGCTGACCCAGCTGATAGCCTCCGTGATGGACTGCCCGCTGGTGAGTTGGCGCTAGCTGTCGCTGTGCTCTTCATCGTTTGACCATCGTTTAAAGACCAACCATCTGACTAACTTTTTCTGACTAAGATTTTAGGCACACGGGAGAGATTGTAGGCACCCGGGGAGAGATTGTAGGCACCCGGGGAGAGATTGTAGGCACACGGAGAGAGATTGTAGGGACCCGGGGAGAGATTGTAGGCACCCGGGGAGAGATTGTAGGCACACGGAGAGAGATTGTAGGCACCCGGGGAGAGATTGTAGGGACACGGGGAGAGATTGTAGGCACACGGGGAGAGATTGTAGGCACACGGGGAGAGATTGTAGGCACACGGGGAGGAGATTGTAGGGACACGGGGAGCGATTTTAGGGACATGAGGAGAGAGATTGCAAAGACATGAGGAGAGCGATAACAGACATGTGGTGAGAGATTACAGAGTTGCGAGGCTGTCAATCTTCAAGACTGAATTGTTAAATATCTCGACGGTGTTGCATTTTCACTGTTGATTTGAGATAACTTTCTGTAATCCATTAAGACCACTTAAGAGAATTCTGCATTCTTCAAGAGTGTAATTTAAAATACACTTTCATTCGCATTCCAGCGTCACAGCCTCATCTGCCGCGGCTCAAAGTCTCTCGTTCGGGACGACGTTATACTAAACTTTGCCGAGCGCGAGTTCCCTCTCTACAGTCGGGGCAAGGAGCGCAGCTACTTCCTCCGCGGCGTGTTCCTGCTCAACCTCAACATCTACGGCCTGTGGTGCAACGCCGGCCTCAATACGCGCCGGCCGCCAAATCTGCGCGCCACAGCGCAGAACCTGCGCGAACTGCTCGGCTACCTGGCCGGCCAGCCGTCCGACAATGTCCTGCCTGCTAGCGAAAATTCAGACAGGTCGCTGTGCCCTCTGGGCTTTCACATTGAACGGCCGTTGAACCCGGCCGCTAGCGAGCTGCAGCAGCAGCAGGCCTCGGACAGCGAAGCTGCCGTGGCTGTGGCCGCAGCGGCCACGTCAGTAGCGGGCAGCACCGAGTCTGCCGGCGCCGACTGCCTGCTGCCTCGGCCTGGCACCAGTCCGTCGGGGCTGAGTGTACAGTCGGCCTGAGCTTCAGTCAAGCGTATCGGTTGCAATACAAAGTTCGATAGCTCGGCGCCTAGGGGTTTTATTATTTAAGTCTTAGTGCGAGTACATTTATGTCGGATCTGTAACTGGCTACTTCAATTAAAGCAGGCGGATGATAAAGTGTTCCGTCTTAAACAAATCCGTAAGCTCTGCATGCAGTTTATTGAGTATATATTCATCTATTCTTAAGGCTGTTTGTATCTTCTAACTGAACTCAACTCTATGCAACACATGTATCTGCCTGTGACCTGATGTCTTTGTTGTATAGTAATTGGATTCTTATACATGCTCTGTTGATTAGTTATCATTTAATACGAACCTGACTACAATCGTTCCTTTTGCTTAATTAATTCCTTTATTTTTATCTGTTTGTTGTCATGATTGGCTTGACGGATTTGCTAGCAATGGTAGTTATTACGGTAGTATTGATAAAAGAAGCACCTGTAATAGATTATTATTTGGAATAAACCAATAAACAACTTGATGTGTTTTGTAATAATTGTGATAATCATTTACTACGAGATACACCTACATACAGTGCGGCACAGTTACTGTGTTTGTGTTTTCATGCCTTGTGTACGATAATAAAAATAAACTAAATTCGGCTATATGAAATATATTTCAAGGCGCCTGACGATTCAGATAGAGCTTAATATTTGCACTTAAAATGTATTAATTGTGTACAACTATACATGTACAATTATATATGTAATGGGCATCATTCGTGTGAAGTATCTTGCTCCCCTGTCAGTAGTATTTTAGCGCGAAAAAACTCTGGGAGCATTAATTAATGAGCCACACAGTACGCAATGAATTCTAGAACGTTATCCGAGGCATTGGTGTAGTATAGATTTACATGCTTACTGTACAAATAAACCACATGCAGTTTATGAGTGAAAGGGAATGTGTCCTCTTTTGTCAGGTAATGGTATCGAATGCGCTGCAGCCGCAATCTTCTTTGGTCCCAGATCAAGTAATAAGTTGTGCTATGCGTCATGATCCATGATCATTGGCAATCATTGCTAATAGAAAATATTTATTTGAGCGGGAATGCCCTGATTAAGTAATCCTAACTCCTAAGTAACTAAGTATTACTAAGTAATCCTAATATTCCTAAGTAACTCTATACAAAGCATCATATCAAATATCACAAATTAGAGTTAATGATATGCTATTAAGTATTAAATACGAAATTCAAAAAAAGAATAATTCAACATTCAAGCCGAACAGTCGTGAATCCACGGTAGTTAAAAGTTGTAGCTATTTTAAATTGACAATTTAAGCCGTTTTCGTAGAAGCGAGAATAATAATTTTTTAAAGAACCGATTGACTTCGGAAGCCGTTTCTTGTGTTTTGTGCCTTTTGTGCTATCTTCTAGTTCATTAGTAATTTTAGTTACACTTATTTAAAATTTTGTTGAACTTTCTTAAATATGTTTGCAGATCTTAAATGCAAGTTTAATGCAAATTCGACAAACCCACAGCTTAAATTAAATAACTAAAGGATCAAACACAGTGTTACCCTCCAAAAAAATAAAAAAGTTTTATTTTATTCTTTCAAAATGGCACTTTATAAGCCAGTTGTTTCATGTAAGTAGTTTTTTTCTTTCTTAGGTCTTTGTTGTGATTTTCCCACATCAAATTTTTACTATTAGTATTAATAAAATTTTAATTTGGTTTCAGTGGTGCACAAGCAATATCCTGCTTGAAGTTTGAAGTCTACTGCATTCGCCCCACATTGAATGACCACTGATTAAGTCTACCTACCCAACTGATAGACTTTGGGCCAAAGACAAAGTATCAAGCCAGGTCATTTTGCACCAATTTAAATTGCAAATTTTAAAGAGAATTAAATTATCAAAAAAATTTATGTTCCTTTTGTTATTGTCAAATATCATCCTTTAGATAGAAATCATTGCAGCAATAACTAAGCTCCATAATTTCCCATTTGCTAATATTGATAGATGCTTTTATTAAAAACTGTCATTGTAAAGTTTAGTAGCTAAAACTCTTATAATATTTATTCTCTTAAAAAATGGTGTACAAGAAACTCTGGGCTTGGTATAATTTTTTTTAATTTTATGTTGTTTTAAATTGAAAAAACATGATTTTCATTCCGGTGTACACCTGCCATGATCTAGACTATGGGGCCTAGCCTAAGTAGGCACATAGAAGTAGATATATATAACATAGGTCTGCTCACACATGAGTTTATATAGTGGCCTTGACTTTTTATTATTAGGTATATGCATTTCACTGTGCCACTGTCACATGCATTTTCTTTGTGAAGTTTTGGTATAATATATTTAATTGGCTATTTCTAGTTCAAATTTATGAAAATGATATAGCTAAATTATTGAAAAGTATAATTAATAGATTTAAATTATGCAAAACTGCAAATTTTGCTTGAAATTTTTTACTTGACTACTAAGCATAGCTAATTAGCTTCATCACTCATTTAGCTTTGCTTTTCTAACCTCACAATTTTAGGGTGTGGTACATCGCCCTACTGCAGCAAGCTTCAGCAAGCAATTCAGCGCAACATTCCAACACAGCCAATATCCTACAGAATGTAACTTTTATTTGTTGCTTTTGCTTCTCTAGTTTCCTTTTTTTGTGGCTAAATTTTTTCACTAATAATTGGACCAACAATAATTTACTCTTAAAATTCTACTCTCTTCAAACCAGAGGGCAAACAGATAGGAATGTTCACGTCCAGTGCGACTTTGTTGTCTATTCGGAGACCGACTTGCCTCAGACGCCCGAGGCTGCCAATGTCATCGGCCGCCCCTTGGTACACATCTTTGTTGTTGCAGAGGTAAGCGAGAAAGACGGGTACTAAGCTGGACCACAGAGTATACACGGAATGACAGACAGGCAAGCAGACAGACAGACGGACAGACGGACAGACACGAAGACAGACAGACACTAAGACAGACAGACAGACAGACAGACAGACAGACAGACAGACACTAAGACAGACAGACAGACAGACAGACAGACAGACAGTCAGGCACTAAGACAGACAGACACTAAGACAGACGGTCAGACACTAAGACAGACAGACACTAAGACAGACGAACACTAAGACAGACAGACACTGAGACGGTCAGACACTAAGACAGACAGACACTAAGACAGACAGACACTGAGACAGACAGACACTGAGACAGACAGACACTGAGACAGACACTGAGACAGACAGACACTAAGACAGACATACACTGAGACAGACAGAAACTGAGACAGACAGACACTGAGACAGACAGACACTAAGACAGACAGACAGACACTGAGACAGACAGACACTAAGACAGACAGACGAACACTAAGACAGACAGATACTAAGACAGACAGACACTGAGACAGACAGACAGACACTAAGACAGACAGACACTGAGACAGACAGACACTGAGACAGACAGACACTGAGACAGACAGAGAGACAAATACCGGTAGATAATCACATTTTTATTTCCGCTCCCCATCACAGAAAATTTCCAGCCCAATTTCCAAGGCCGGCGGCCAGCGGCTGGAGGCCTGGCTTCGCGCGCTTGAACGGCGCTGCATCAACGACTGGATGGTGTTGGTGATTGGCGAGGACTGCGTCGGCAAGCCGAGGTCAAAGGTCAAGCCGGTGCTGGCCGATCGTTTGAAGGTCGATTTCTGTCGACAGAAGCCGAACAGGTGAGGCTCCGCTTTGAGGGTAACAATTAGTGCATGTTAATTAGTCACGACATTAGTCACGAATTAGCTCACGACAAACCTCCATCATATGGCAGAGTGGTGGTGCTCTATGATCCGTTCAAACTGGAGCACAGCCTGGTGAAGGAGAGCTGGTCCCGCCTGCTGCACGAGCTGGGCCAGCTGATCAAATCCTCCTATCAGCGTCTGATTGGTGCCTACGAGACTCACATCGAGCACCTTAGGCGGGAGTGTCGCGAGCGGAAGTGCAATTATTTCGAATTTTTTAGTTACCAAGAGGAACTGGCCGCCGTGTACGAATCTTTGTCCGTCTTTGACGAAGCTTTGAATCAGTATGAGCAGCTGGAGTCTTTGTTCGAGGAGTTAGTGTCCACCTTCTGCGAGACAGGTTGGCTTGGGGCTGGGCGTTATCTCTGTTCTGAGTAACTTTAATCCGCTTAAAACTTAACTATATGCGCCATGCCGTCACCCCATGACTCATCTGCCTCATCGCCCAGCATTTTCAAGAACCATCTACTTCATTCCATACCGTCTCTATGACCCACCTGCTTCATCACACACCCCTATGACCCATCTGCTTCATCAAACACCCCTCTATGACCCATCTGCTTTTCCCTGTCTCATTTTCTTCATCACACACCCCCTCTATGACCCATCTGCTTCATCAAACACCCCTCTATGACCCATCTGCTTTCTCCTGTCTCATTTTCTTCATCACACACCCCCTCTATGACCTATCTTCTGCATCACGCCCCCCCTCCATGACCCATCTGCTTCATCTCACACCCCCTCCATGACCCATCTGCTTCATCTCACACCCCCTCCATGACCCATCTGCTTCATCCTACATCGCCCTCTATGACCCATCCGCCTCATCACATGCCGCCACCAGGCCGCTCAATGCCGTGGCTGGTGAACTTTGTCAGCCTGGAGTTCAGCCGAATCGACCCTCTGGGCATTGTGAACTTCAGCGACCCCGAGAAGCGAGCCCACGTTCGCGCCCAGATGGCCAACCTGTTCGAGTTCAAGCTGTACTTGTTCTCGCGCAAGTGCTCATTCT
Source organism: Macrostomum lignano (assembly GCA_002269645.1). Taxonomy (NCBI): domain Eukaryota; kingdom Metazoa; phylum Platyhelminthes; family Macrostomidae; genus Macrostomum; species Macrostomum lignano. The sequence continues at coordinate 126,962 of NIVC01001937.1, forward strand.
GCAGTCTGATGCAGGAGTACGAGCGCATACCGGTGCAGGCAGTCCGATTCCTGCTGGGCACTCTGCATCAGGCCCGGCTGCTCAAGGTGAGCTGGAGACTTGCAATTGCTTTGGTTTGTCTAAGTTTAACTTCTCTCTCTCTCTCTCTCTCTCTCTCTCTCTCTCTCTCTCTCTCTCTCTCTCTCTCTCTCTCTCTCTCTCTCTCTCTCTCTCTCTCTCTCTCTCTCTCTCTCTCTCTCTCTCTCTCTCTCTCTCTCTCTCTCTCTCTCTCTCTCTCTCTCTCTCTACCTCTCTCTCTCTCTATATATATATAAAAATGGCTAAAGTTGCTACTAATGCTTCCATATCTAGTAGTATGCACATGCTGCTGCTATATTTGTACTAAAATATGCGCAATTGACGTTCTCTCAGCTGGACGTGCCCGAACTGCTAGTGGACGCCTGGGTCCTGCTGAGCTGCCTGCAGGTCCGCCACATTGTACAGCGCTATCCGCACATTCTCAACTCCGGCCCGATGGCCGACGTGTGCCACCTGGCTAGCCGGAAACTGCTCAGCCTAGGCGAGCTGTGCGGCCTGACAGTTGACCGGCCCAGCTCTGAGCACATCCAGCGAATGTTGCAGCTGCGGGCCAGCACGGCCGGCTCTGTGGCTGGCGACCAGCTGATTAGCGGCGACTCGGCCGATCAGAAAATGGCCGACTGGCTCTCCAGCTCCGCCGCCTTTCGGGAGGCTTTTCACGTGAGTTCCGGCATGAGTCTTTGAAGGGAAGGGGAGGAGATTGACAGGTTGAGGAAGAAGGGATTGACAGGTTGAGGAGGATGGGGTGACAGGTTGAGAAAGAGGGGGTGACAGGTTGAGGAGGATGGGGTGACAGGTTGAGAAAGAGGGGGTGACAGGTTGAGGAAGAGGGGGTGACAGGTTGAGGAGGATGGGGTGACAGGTTGAGGAAGAGGGGGTGACAGGTTGAGGAGGATGGGGTGACAGGTTGAGGAAGAGGGGGTGACAGGTTGAGGAAGAGGGGGTGACAGGTTGAGGAAGAGGGGGTGACAAGTTGAGGAAGAGGGGGTGACAGGTTGAGGAAGAGGGGGTGACAGGTTGAGGAAGAGGGGGTGACAGGTTGAGGAAGAGGGGGTGACAGGTTGAGGAGGATGGGGTGACAGGTTGAGGAAGAGGGGGTGACAGGTTGAGGAGGATGGGTGACAGGTTGAGGAAGAGGGGGTGACAGGTTGAGGAAGAGGGGGTGACAGGTTGAGGAAGAGGGGGTGACAGGTTGAGGAGGGGGGTGACAGGTTGAGGAGGAGGGCGTGACAGGTTGGGGAGGGAGGGGGTTGACAGGTTGGGGAGGAGGGGGTGACAGGTTGAGAAAGAGGGGGTGACAGGTTGAGGAAGAGGGGTGACAGGTTGAGGAAGAGGGGGTGACAGGTTGAGGAGGATGGGGTGACAGGTTGAGAAAGAGGGGGTGACAGGTTGAGGAAGAGGGGGTGACAGGTTGAGGAAGAGGGGGTGACAGGTTGAGGAGGATGGGGTGACAGGTTGAGGAAGAGGGGGTGACAGGTTGAGGAAGAGGGGGTGACAGGTTGAGGAAGAGGGGGTGACAGTTGAGGAAGAGGGGGTGACAGGTTGAGGAGGAGGGGGTGACAGGTTGAGGAGGAGGGCGTGACAGGTTGGGGAGGGGGGGGTTGACAGGTTGGGAGGAGGGGGTGACAGGTTGGGGAGGAGGGGGTTGAAGGTTGAGGAGGGGGGGTTGACAGGTTGGGGAGGGAGAGGGTTGACAGGTTGGGGAGGAGGGGGTGACAGGTTGGGGAGGAGGGGGTGACAGGTTGGGGAGGGGGGGTTGACAGGTTGGGGAGGAGGGGGTGATAGGTTGATGAGGAGGGGGTTGACAGGTTGGGGAGGAGGGGGTTGAAGGTTGAGGAGGAGGGGGTGACAGATTGGGGAGGAGGGGGTGACAGATTGGGGAGGAGGGGGTGACAGGTTGGGGAGGAGGGGGTTGAAGGTTGAGGAGGGGGGGTTGACAGGTTGGGGAGGAGGGGGTTGAAGGTTGAGGAGGGGGGGTTGACAGGTTGGGGAGGAGGGGTTGAAGGTTGAGGAGGAGGGGGTTGAAGGTTGAGGAGGAGGGCGTGACAGGTTGAGGAGGAGGGCGTGACAGGTTGGGGAGGAGGGGTTGACAGGTTGAGGAGGAGGGGATTGACAGGTTGGGGAGGAGGGGTTGACAGGTTGAGGAGGAGGGGATTGACAGGTTGGGGAGGAGGAGTTGACAGGTTGAGGAGGAGGGGATTGACAGGTTGGGGAGGAGGAGTTTGTGTGGAGGAGGGGGTTGCCAGCTGGAAAGAAGTGAGGATGACGGGTGTGGAGGCGGGAGATTGAGACAGAAAGATAGTAAGAAGAGTTAAGAGTTGGAGAACAGAATGGAGATTAAATTGCTGACTTTGAAAAAAACCGGAAAGGGTTCGAGCCCAAAAACAGTCAGAAACTTTTTTCACGTCCTCTCGTAACTTTATTCGCACTGGCTACAAACCAGGTTGATTTCCGATATGTTGTGAAAGCAATTTATTCTAATAGAAGTCTCGCTTAGATTAAGTTTTATTTTATTCAAATAATCTTCTGCTTGCATTTTAGGAACTCGTCGACTTTTCAATTGGCATCTATAAGCACGAGCACCGGGCTCGCTTTGCGGCTCTGGCTTCTGTGGAGAAGGCCGACTTTTACCTGTAATTATAACTGTTGCTATGAATGTCCTATTACACTGATTCACATTGGGCTGCCATCTTCTAACTGATTCACATTGGGTTCCAACTGATTCACACTGGGTTTCAACTGATTCACACTGGGTTTCAACTGATTCACACTGGGTTTCAACTGATTCACACTGGGTTTCAACTGATTCACACTGGGTTTCAACTGATTCACACTGGGTTTCAACTGATTCACACTGGGTTTCAACTGATTCACATTGGGTTTCAACTGATTCACACTGGGTTTCAACTGATTCACACTGGGTTTCAACTGATTCACACTGGGTTTCAACTGATTCACACTGGGTTTCAACTGATTCACACTGGGTTTCAACTGATTCACACTGGGTTTCAACTGATTCACATTGGGTTTCAACTGATTCACATTGGGTTTCAACTGATTCACACTGGGTTTCAACTGATTCACACTGGGTTTCAACAAATTCACACTAGGTTTCAACTGATTCACACTGGGTTTCAACTGATTCACACTGGGTTCCAACTGATTCACATTGGGTTTCAACTGATTCACACTGGGTTTCAACAAATTCACATTGGGTTTCAACTGATTCACACTGGGTTTCAGCAGATTCACATTGGGTTTCAACTGATTCACACTGGGTTTCAGCAGATTCACATTGGGTTTCAACTGATTCACACTGGGTTTCAACAAATTCACATTGGGTTTCAACTGATTCACATTGGGTTTCAACTGATTCACATTGGGTTTCAACTGATTCACACTGGGTTTCAACAAATTCACATTGGGTTTCAACTGATTCACACTGGGTTCCAACTGATTCACATTGGGTTTCAACTGATTCACACTGGGTTTCAACTGATTCACATTGGGTTTCAACTGATTCACACTGGTTTCAACTGATTCACACTGGGTTTCAACAAATTCACACTGGGTTTCAACTGATTCACACTGGGTTTCAACTGATTCACACTGGGTTTCAACTGATTCACACTGGGTTTCAACTGATTCACACTGGGTTTCAACTGATTCACACTGGGTTTCAACTGATTCACACTGGGTTTCAACTGATTCACACTGGGTTTCAACTGATTCACACTGGGTTTCAACTGATTCACACTGGGTTTCAACAAATTCACACTGGGTTTCAACTGATTCACACTGGACTGCCATCTTCCAATTGATTCACATTGGGCTCTGCCTGCTTTCAACTGATTCACATTGGTCTGCTATCTTCCAATTAATTCACATTGGGCTGCCAGTCCCAGTCCTGTTTCACATGTTCCATATTTGCTTACTCCATACAATTGCATCTCCGCAGCGCCTGCGGTGATCCAATTCGAGCCGAGCGCTTCTACAAGGTGGCCCTGAAAGCCTTCAAAGCGGATGCCTGGCCCAGCCTGGAGGCGGACGCCAGGCGCCGCCTGCTCGCCTGCCAGCGGGCGCAGGCCAGGCCGGGCCAGCGGGACCAGCTGCTCAAATCCCTGCTCCACGTGGCAGCCTCGCCAGACGCGCCAACTGGAGAAGCGGAGGCCGCCTGGTCTGAGATCCGCGCCGCCATGCTGCCGGAGTCCGCCGAGGCCGACTGCTCGCCCAACCGGATTGTCCGCAAGCAGCGCCTGGCCTGCGAGCCGCTGCTCAGGCCGCTCCGCCTGACCCTGCTGGCCGACTGTCCGAATCGGCGGCAGCGGGCGCTGCTCCGTCTGGTTTGCGCCGCGCCCCACCCGATTGACGGTGTCAGCGTCAGGTGCGTTGCCAGGGGACCTGCTGCCGCAGCTTCGACGCCGTCGTCCGAGTCGGCCGCGCCTCCTCCGAAGCCGCCAAAGCCGCCGAAGCCGACCAAGCCGTTGAAGCCAAGTCTGCACTTGTTGAAGCCGCGTTTGGCCACAGAACAGCAGCTCCACAATAGGTGAATTGGGCTAAATATCCCGTTGGATATCACTATCTTTATGACAGTCCAGACTCTCTGACACTCGAGATTCCCAGTCTGACACAGCCAAGATTCCCATCCAGTCTGACACAGCCGAGATTCCCATCCAGTCTGACACAGCTCGATATTCCCAGTCTGACACAGCCCGAGATTCCCAGTCTGACACAGCCCGAGATTCCCAGTCTGACACAGCCAGGAGTCTCAGTCTGACAGCCAGTATTCTCACTCAGTCTGACACAGCCAGGAGTTCTCAGTCTGACAGCCAGTATTCTCACTCAGTCTGACACAGCCAGGAGTTCTCAGTCTGACAGTCAGTATTCTCACTCAGTCTGACACAGCCAGGAGTTCTCAGTCTGACAGCCAGTATTCTCACTCAGTCTGACACAGCCAGGAGTTCTCAGTCTGACAGTCAGTATTCTCACTCAGTCTGACACAGCCAGGAGTTCTCAGTCTGACAGTCAGTATTCTCACTCAGTCTGACACAGCCAGGAGTTCTCAGTCTGACAGCCAGTATTCTCACTCAGTCTGACACAGCCAGGAGTCTCAGTCTGACAGTCAGTATTCTCACTCAGTCTGACACAGCCAGGAGTTCTCAGTCTGACAGCCAGTATTCTCACTCAGTCTGACACAGCCAGGAGTCTCAGTCTGACACAGACAGACCTCCCCCTCAATCCCTCCGCAGTCCCGCCAGCGATTCTCTTCCTGGAGAGGCGGCCCAGACTCCTCCTGGTCAGCATCAGCAGCTGCCAGCTCCCCTGGAGCGCAGCCAGAGCCGGCTGTCGGCCCGCAGTCTGGTGCCTGGAGATCTGGTGGAGCTGCAGGCGGCGGACACGCCAACCGCGCCAGTTGCCCAGCTGGCGGGCATCGCCGACGATCTGCTGTTTTTCAGACCGGGGCCCGAGCGCTGCATCGTTAGATTCGGCGATCCGGCCGACGCTCGGCGACAACTGCTGTTGGCGGCGTCGTCATCGGCGTCTCGCGACTCTTCCATGGACAGCCCGGAGCACGCGGCCGCCGTCGCTAGGCCGGAGCCGCCGGCCGGTTCGCCCGCGCTGACGGCCAGCGGAGTTCGGCTGGTGCCGGGCGAGAATAGCATAGTGCTGGAGGCTCAGGTGAGAGTGCGCCCAAAGCTACACTTGATTTGCAGTAGCCAGTGCCCAAAGCTACACTTGATTTGCAGTAGCCAGTGCCCAATGCTACACTTGATTTGCAGTAGCCAGTGCCCAAAGCTACACTTGATTTGCAGTAGCCAGTGCCCAAAGCTCCGCTTGATTTGCAGTAGCCAGTGCCCAAAGCTAAACTTGACTTCATACATGCGCAACTTAGGGATTCATCCGGCCGTTTCTATTGGCAACACACACATGTAAGTCGCTATTGGCTGAGAGCAATCACGTGACTACTATTCTGTCCAATAGCGACTTACATGTGTGTGCTGCCAATAGAAACGGCCGGGTGAATCCCTAAGTTGCGCCCAAGCATGCTTGACTTGCAGTAGCCAGTGCCCAATGCTACACTTGATTTGCAGTAGCCAGTGCTCAAAGCTACACTTGGTTTGCAGTAGCCAGTGCTCAAAGCTATTCTCGCCCACCACCAAATCAGACGCCAGGCCTCCTGGAGCCCGGCGAGCTGCTCATCCAATGCGGCCGGCTGCAGTTTTTCTCCGACGCCACTACCGTCGCCGCCGAGCCCGGTGGGCGCCCCCGGCCGCGTCGGCTTCGCCCGCTCTGCGACTCGTCCTGGCGCGACCCGGCGCTGCGCGGCCGCCTGCTGCCCAGCCTGGACCTGCCGGAGCCGCCGCCTTCCGACCTGCTGCTCCACTTTGAGCACCGCCTGATTGTCCGCCTGCGGCCAGGACTGATCGACCTGCCAGGCAGCGGGCAGCAGCAGCAGTGGCAGCGGCCAGAGCTCCGACTCCTGCCACTGGACGGCGTTGATGTCGATGCCGACGGCGCGTCTGGGGTTAGGCTGGCTGGCGCGATCCAGACCGACGCGGACGGCCACCTGCGGTTTGAATTTGCCTGCCGGGCCGAGCCTCGGCCTGGTGAGTCTTCGAGCAGTGGCGGTCGGGCCGTCAGTCGCCTCGCCGTGGCCCAACTGCCCGGCAGCGGTGACGCTCTGTCGGCGAGTGTCGAACTGCACTACCTGCGGCCAGTGTTGTTCTCGCACTGCGTGCACTGTGCCGGAGCGTGAGTCAGGGCTGCTCAAAATTCCATCTGATGTATCAGTAGGGCTGCTAGTTATTTTCTTACGAGTTTATTAAGAAGAATCCATTTGGAGTACGTGTATTTTTTATTATTTGTTTGATTTTATTCAGCAAGACCTACCTGTCTGTGCACCTGCGGCCTAACGAGGAACTGAACGAGACTCTGGTCGTGTCGGATCCGCAGCTGTCTCTAAAATCTGCCAAACTGCTTTGCAACGTTGAGGAGGTAAGGAACTGAAAGGGCTTGTTTTTGGAAGACTATTTGTTTATGGTGGCCTGCAGAACAGTAGAAATGGGCGATTGCTCACCTTATTATATTATCTTATTTGAAAACCAATCAGAAGCCAGCTAGAAAGACAGAGAGTGAGAGACGAAGTGAGAACCAATCAGAAGCCAGCTAGAAAGACAGAGAGTGAGAGACGAAGTGAGAACCAATCAGAAGCCAGCTAGAGGGACAGAAAAAGAGAAAAGAAATGAAAACCAATCGGGAGCCAGCGAGAGGGAGAGAGACAAAGTGAGAACCAATCAGAAGCCAGAATGGGGCAGATAAACAGATAAGAAAGCTCAGTGAGTAAGAAGACCAACCAGATTGGACTAGACGAGGTAACCGGAGAGGTGAGGGAAACAAGCTTAAATGTAAATCAGGTGAACAAGATGATTGTCGCTACATAAATCTATATAGAGGATTTAGATTTGATTTTCTGTTGGTAGCCTGCATGCAGTATTGAATATAAACTAAAGAGATCAGCGACTAAACCATCGCTTTGTTTTCCTATTGCGTTTGGTAAATTTGTAAATCCCGCCGCCTCCCCGCTAGACCCTGTCGCCAGGCTGCGCAGTGGCCTATCTGTGGGAGCTGGCTCAACCCGGCCCGCTACCAGCCGACCTCCGATTGGCCTGCGCCGTCCAGCGAGTGTGCGACGACAGTCGTGCCGTTGTCACCTACGCGTTCGGGGCTGCCTGATGTTATTTTCATTGACTAGTGTCCGATCTTTGTTAGTTTATGCATATCGTCAACCTCACGTTCTCCACCTTTACGTAGTCCCGATGAAAACGGGAGGCTAAGAAACGACCCACCAGAGTCACTTGCGTCGCCCCAAATAGGAAAGAAGTGACTCTTAGATAGACGAATCTAGAACGACGAGACGTCACGGTACAAGTCGCCCGCCATAAAGTCGTCAAAGAGTCGCCTGAGAGTCAATTTCAAACGTTTTATTGTCTGCAATCACTATTTAGCGATTGTTGTCACGGGTAACGTTTTCACCGGGTGTGTCGCTTTCGCTGACATTTCCAGTGCTCCCTGTCTAGTCGCACGGGAGCTTCGAGCACTGCCGCAGATCCCTGAGCACCAACACGCACACGGATATGTACTCAGGCCCCACCCTCACACAGGGTGTACACAAGCCCTGACTCTCCAAGCCTTATTAATTGCAGTATTTCTCTTTGTCAGCTCCTACGTAGCAGAAGCAGTATTTTCTTAGTAAGTAAATCCTTGCAATACTACTTACTCTCAGCGGCGTTAGTAGTACATAGTAGTGGCGTTGTAATCACCGATTTTTTCTAACACCATTCTGTCCAGCATACTGCTACTAGCCTAATTAACATAATTTATTGTGCACTTAGTATACGCGACACACTTGATTCCTGTGCCAACGCCCGACCTGGCTCACTAATCATAGATTTTATAGATTTTCTGTACATAAGGAGCTCCTTTGTTGACTTCAAGTCGGCTAGTTATGGCTGTCAGATCTATTATTATAAACCTGCTGTCTGCCTTATACACGCAGTTCTATCATTTGGTCTGTGATTCCTGCGCCACTTTGCCTTTCCTTACCCTGCTCTGCTGAGCAAATTTTAAGCTATAGGAAATCATTGTGCTTCAATTCACTCGAAGCCGCTAATGGGCTTTATTGATTTGTGCAAAATGCTACTGATAAGTAGTTGGATTTGGACTTTATTTGTTAGAAAATAACAATCAAATTGAACGTGTTGGTAATGATTTCTCCTACAGCGAGTTTTTCTACGAGTTTTTTTACACAATCTGTTACTAAATCTATTTTTTGATAATCTCCATCCTATAATCATCCGCTGTCTATTGATTTCCAGTCTATCAACTTGGTTTTTCAGTGATATAAATTAGGACTAGATATGTAAAAATTGAAACTAATTGCATTGCTCTTTTAGCATTTGTTTTCACTGATTTTGGTCAGCGGGACCTGGGATCTGGTGGGGAAGCTATCAGCGGGATCTGGGGAAGTTATCAGCGGGATCTGGGGAAGTTATCAGCGGGATCTGGGGAAGTTATCAGCGGGATCTGGGGAAGTTATCAGCGGGATCTGGGGAAGCTATCAGCGGGATCTGGGGAAGTTATCAGCGGGATCTGGGGAAGCTATCAGCGGGATCTGGGGAAGCTATCAGCGGAATCTGGGGAAGTTATCAGCGGGATCTGGGGAAGCTATCAGCGGGATCTGGGGAAGTTATCAGCGGGATCTGGGGAAGCTATCAGCGGGATCTGGGGAAGCTATCAGCGGGATCTGGGGAAGTTATCAGCGGGATCTGGGGAAGCTATCAGCTTGACCTGAAGCTATCAGCGGGGCCTGGGATCTGGTGGGGAAGCTATCAGCGGGATCTGGGATCTGGTGGGGAAGCTATCAGCGGGATCTGGGATCTGGTGGGGAAGCTATCAGCGAGGCCTGGGATCTGATGGGGAAGCTATGAGCGGGATCTGGGATCTGGTGGGGAAGCTATGAGCGGGACCTGGGATCTGAAAAAAGACACCAGCGGGACCTTGGATTTCGTAAAGACGCCGGCGGGATCTGGGATCTCATCACAAGCACTTGAATTGGTTTGTGGCTTTAAAATGAATAAAAAATGATTTTTCGATAAGGCTGTTGCCACACTGCAAGTGGATGATGATGGAATGCGTCATCTCAGCCGCGACCCCATGAGATTGATGGCCGGCGTGACAGAGAATTGGCTGCTGTTGGTGAGTCACTCCGCCGCTATGGCTTATCTCCGGCGCTGCCCCGTCCCAAGGCGCTTCTCTGAGATAAATACCCCAGCACCAAGCTCAGCTGAGCACTGCATCCTTTTGCATGCGCAATTATGAATTTTGCATTGGGCGCCTGTCTTGCAGATATGCTCCGGATTCAATATCCGCCCTTTTGTGAGGGCAAGGCTTGTGTTGCGAAACTGCCACCCGCTATGAGAATGCTTCGACGTTGTTAAATTAGTCTGACTGATTGAGAATACCAAGAAGTTTTTTATCGGATCATGGCCCTCACCCAGTCTCTAAAATCGGTCATGGCCCTTACACAGTCTCTAAAATCGGTCATGGCCCTTACCCAGTCTCTAAAATCGGTCATGGCCCTCACCCAGTCTCTAGACCTGGTCATGGCCCTCCTTCAATCTCTAGAATTGGTTATGACCCTCACCCAGTCTCTAGATCTGGTCGTGACCCTCACCCAGTCTCTAGATCTGGTCGTGACTCTCATCCAGTCTCTAGACCTGGTCATGGCCCTCACTCAGTCTCTAGACCTGGTCATGACCCTCACCCAGTCTCTAGATCTGGTCATGGCCCTCACTCAGTCTCTAGACCTGGTCATGGCCCTCACCCAGTCTAGAATAGGTCATGACCCTCATCCAGTCTAGAATAGGTCATGACCCTCACCCAGCCTAGAATAGGTCATGACCCTCACCCAGTCTAGAATCGGTCATGACCCTCACCCAGTCTAGAATAGGTCATGACCCTCACCCAGCCTAGAATAGGTCATGACCCTCACCCAGTCTAGAATCGGTCATGACCCTCACCCAGTCTAGAATCGGTCATGACCCTCACCCAGTCTAGAATCGGTCATGACCCTCACCCAGTCTAGAATCGGTTATGACCCTCACTCAGTCTAGAATCGGTCATGACCCTCATCCAGTCTAGAATCGGTCATGACCCTCACCCAGTCTAGAATCGGTCATGACCCTCATCCAGTCTAGAATCGGTCATGACCGCATTTCCCAATCCTAGCAAGCTGCATATGAACTGATCAAATCGACCAAATTCGCACTACTCAAAGCAGCTGATTTGGCCGAGCCAATTATTCAAAGAACTCAAACGAAATCATTTCTAATGAGAATTTTTTATCTGAAATTGCCTGTGTTGCAGCAATGCGATTTCTCCTGTTGCTCCTTTTTTTCCGATCCTGATCGCTGTTACTCACCCCGCCCGGGGGGTCGAATCTGGCTAGAAATTGAGTCCATTAATCCCTATCAGGAAGCCAATATCTACCCTGGCTTTCCCCAGTCTTAGCCCGCTGATCCCATCAACCCGAGATCCCTACAGTCGCTCCCGTTGGAGGGGAATCTTTTTGGGCAGCAGGGGCCGACTTGTGACAGAGGAATTAAGGACTGGAGCGGGGGGCGTTTAGTCACCATGATTGATCGGGGCTCATGAGGAGCGAGCCCCGACCCCAGCAAAGAAACAAGCAGCCGGCTGATTGTCGGGATGAAGCAGGGAGGCTGGGAGCTCCATATACGGTATATATACACTGTATATATATACGCGCATATACGCCTGCGCGCAGTTAATGCTCTGCGCGCGGCACTGGCATCGCGCATGGATTAGCAGTGGCCCCGTACAGGAGAACCAATGCGTCAGTGATGGAGTTGACCCAGCGCCTTTTGGATGACTCATGCTCGATTGGGCTGTGTCCGACATTGACTCTCAATGCGGCGTTCTAGTAGCATGGACGTAGTGTCCTTTTCATGTTCTCCTGTGCCTCCTGTGCCTATTTACTAAATTAAAGCCATGCTGCTCGCATTGGACTCGTGTCCGGGTCTACTAGATTCGTGTCCAGGTTTTATTGGACTCATGTCCGTGATTCTAAGACTCGTGTCCGGGTCTATTAGATTCATGTCCGGGTTTTATTGGACTCTTGTCCGGAATTCTAAGACTCGTGTCCGGATCTACTAGATTCATGTCCAGGTTTTATTGGACTCTTGTCCGTGATTCTAAGACTCGTGTCCGGGTCTATTAGATTCATGTCCGGGTTTTATTGGACTCTTGTCCGTGATTCTAAGACTTGTGTCCGGATCTACTAGATTCGTGTCCGGGTTTTATTGGACTCATGTCCGTGATTCTAAGACTCGTATCCGGTTCTACTAGATTCGTGTCCGGGTTTTATTGGACTCTTGTCCGTGATTCTAAGACTCGTGTCCGGGTCTATTAGATTCATGTCCAGGTTTTATTAGACTCTTGTCCGTGATTCTAAGACTCGTGTCCGGGTCTACTAGATTCGTGTCCAGGTTTTATTGGACTCTTGTCCGTGATTCTAAGACTCGTGTCCGGATCTACTAGATTCGTGTCCGGGTTTTATTGGACTCTTGTCCGTGATTCTAAGACTTGTGTCAGGATCTAAGCCTCTTTATTGGACTCTTGTCCGTGATTCTAAGACTTGTGTCCGGATCTAAGCCTCTTTATTGGACTCTTGTCCGTGATTCTAAGCCTCTTGTTCGGATCTACTATATTCGTGTCCAGGCTTGTAAGACTCGTGTCCGGGTTTCTAAGACTTGTGTCCCGTTTTCTTAGACTCGTGTCCGGATTTATCGGACTCGTATCCTGGTTAATTAGACTAGTGTCCGGGTTTACCAAACTCACAACAGAGACAGTCTAAGCAATTCAAATTGCATTTAAAAAGCAACTCAAATTTTCAACAGCACTGACTCGCGGCTCCCCCATCAGCAGCATAGCAACTCTTCACTCTTGTCAAGCCAATATCAATACCCACAGCTGCACGCACGCAGGCTTTTAGCAGTCGCCATGCGGGAAGGATTTAAACGCCAAGTTGAAACTCTTGATTGATCCTCCCAGCGCCCAGTCTAAACATTCGCTGGATTGCCAAGTTGAAACTCTTGATTGATCCTCCCAGCGCCCAGTCTAAACATTCGCTGGATTGCCAAGTTGAAACTCTTGATTGATCCTCCCAGCGCCCAGTCTAAACATTCGCTGGATTGCCAAGTTGAAACTCTTGATTGATCCTCCCAGCGCCCAGTCTAAACATTCGCTGGATTGCCAAGTTGAAACTCTTGATTGATCCTCCCAGCGCCCAGTCTAAACATTCGCTGGATTGCCAAGTTGAAACTCTTGATTGATCCTCCCAGCGCCCAGTCTAAACATTCGCTGGATTGCATCGCATTTTTGTTTGCTTCTCCTTCTAGCCCGGCGCTGTCGCGTTAGTCAGAGGTGGGCTAACCACCGCCACCCCCTCTCTGGGTTGAGCCATGGCTTCGGGGGATCTTGGGGCAAAAGCAGCAGACACAAGAAAAAGAGTGAAAGCAAACTTTCCGCTCATGACACCTTCCCGCAGTGTGCGTGCGGCTTGGCTGGCAGGAATGCCGGCTGCTGGGGTAGAAGATGCAGTGTTTAGCAACACGGCTACCCCTGCAGCACTGCAGCCGGTCTGCCTGCCCGCTGCTGATCTCTCATTGCTTGTCGGCGCGGCGCCTTTGATCCCCAATCCCCTAAACCCCAAACCCACCCCGGGTATTGTCGGGAAAGATGTTTTTCGCATGGGCTTCGATTCTGAGAGCCGGGAGGATCCCGCTGTGATGGACAGGTCAGCTGCTGTGGACCTTGAAGTGGCAGCCCTTTGTCTCCTGCTTCTCCCATAGCCTCTCTTCCACTCGATCCCCACCAGCATCTGGTCGAATCCACCTTAGTTTTGGCTGGCGTCCCGCGCTGCCATTTAGGCTCCCACAGACTGTTGGGAAACATTTTTTCAAAACGAAATAGACATCAGAGCCCGTTGAAAAAATTCTGTCTAGCCCTGTTGGACAGTTGAAGTGGAACAGATTTGGCTGACGTCAATATAAAAGTTCTTCTTTTGTTTGTTCTGCCTGCATGCCTGGGTGGGGAGATGTAAGGAATGATTTCTTCAAGAGCATGCGCTGTCAGCTGTGCGCTGTACCAATGAGCATGAGCTCTGTGTGATGAGCGGCTCTGGACAAATTCGCTACAGACTATATTTAAAAGAGAATCTATAAATCAGAATGGCAGGGGACAAAATGTCCATACATCACAAAGACTGGGACAAAGTGTCCATAGACACTATGACTGGGACAAAATGTCCATACAGACACAAAGACTGGGACAAAGTGTCCATAGACACTATGACTGGGACAAAATGTCCATACAGACACAAAGACTGGGACAAAGTGTCCATAGACACTATGACTGGGACAAAATGTCCATACAGACACAAAGACTGGGACAAAGTGTCCATAGACACTATGACTGGGACAAAATGTCCATACAGACACAAAGACTGGGACAAAGTGTCCATAGACACTATGACTGGGACAAAATGTCCATACAGACACAAAGACTGGGACAAAGTGTCCATAGACACTATGACTGGGACAGTGTCCATAGACCATGATTAGGACAAAATATCCATAGACACGCAGATTAAGACAATGTCCATAGACACAAAAACTGGGACAAAGTGTCCATAGACACTATGACTGGGACAGTGTCCATAGACACTATGACTGGGACAAAGTGTCCATAAACACAATAACTGGGACAAAGTGTCCATAAACACAATGACTGGGACAAAGTGTCCATAGACCATGATTAGGACAAAATATCCATAGACACGCAGATTAAGACAATGTCCATAGACACAAAAACTGGGACAAAGTGTCCATAGACACCATGACTGGGACAGTTTCCATAAACACAATGACTGGGACAAAGTGTCCATAAACACCATGACTGGGACAAAGTGTCCATAAACACAATGACTGGGACAAAGTGTCCATAAACACAATGACTGGGACAAAGTGTCCATAAACACAATGACTGGGACAAAGTGTCCATAAACACAATGACTGGGACAGTTTCCATAAACACAATGACTGGGACAAAGTGTCCATAAACACAATGACTGGGACAAAGTGTCCATAAACACAATGACTGGGACAGTTTCCATAAACACAATGACTGGGACAAAGTGTCCATAAACACAATGACTGGGACAAAGTGTCCATAAACACAATGACTGGGACAAAGTGTCAATAAACACAATGACTGGGACAAAGTGTCCATAAACACAATGACTGGGACAAAGTGTCCATAAACACAATGACTGGGACAAAGTGTCCATAAACACAATGATTGGGACAAAGTGTCCATAAACACAATGACTGGGACAAAGTGTCCATAAACACAATGACTGGGACAAAGTGTCCATAAACACAATGACTGGGACAGTTTCCATAAACACAATGACTGGGACAAAGTGTCCATAAACACAATGACTGGGACAAAGTGTCCATAAACACAATGACTGGGACAAAGTGTCAATAAACACAATGACTGGGACAAAGTGTCCATAAACACAATGACTGGGACAAAGTGTCCATAAACACAATGACTGGGACAAAGTGTCCATAAACACAATGACTGGGACAAAGTGTCCATAAACACAATGACTGGGACAGTTTCCATAAACACAATGACTGGGACAAAGTGTCCATAAACACAATGACTGGGACAAAGTGTCCATAAACACAATGACTGGGACAAAGTGTCCATAAACACAATGACTGGGACAAAGTGTCAATAAACACAATGACTGGGACAGTTTCCATAAACACAATGACTGGGACAAAGTGTCCATAAACACAATGACTGGGACAAAATGTCCATAAACACAATGACTGGGACAAAGTGTCAATAAACACAATGACTGGGACAAAGTGTCCATAAACACAATGACTGGGACAAAGTGTCCATAAACACAATGACTGGGACAAAGTGTCCATAAACACAATGACTGGGACAAAGTGTCCATAAACACAATGACTGGGACAGTTTCCATAAACACAATGACTGGGACAAAGTGTCCATAAACACAATGACTGGGACAAAGTGTCCATAAACACAATGACTGGGACAAAGTGTCCATAAACACAATGACTGGGACAAAGTGTCCATAAACACAATGACTGGGACAAAGTGTCCATAGACACAATGACTGGGACAAAGTGTCAATGGGCACAATGACTGGGAGGAAATTGCCTATTTGGCTGTGGACAGAGTCATCATGCTCTATTTTTAACCGCTTCAAACAAACTGCAGGCAGGTGGATTTAGCGGTAAACTTTTGCTTTTTGTAAGCAGAAATTCTTGTCTCCATGCGACAGCCGCAGTCTAAATAAACCTCAGGGCTGGAGGCACAGGCACGCATTCAGGCTCTCACTAATACAAGCCGAGTCTTTGTCCACTCCGCCTGCAAAATCTAAAATCAAATGGGATGAAGCATTTCTGATCGAATCCTTCTCTTTGTGCGATTGTTTTTTTCTGTTGATGCTTCCGCTTCTCCGGAACTGTTTGCAGCATTTGTGTTGGCCAGGTGCACTGCGCGAATGGGAGCTGTGACGGTACTAGAATTACTGCCACAGTACGCTTTTAAACACACCTCATGTCCTTCCAAGCGCATACCTCCGACCTCCGAGTCATTGTTTACAACCCTCCGAGTCATTGTACAGTCCTCCGAGTCATTGTGTACAACCCTCCGAGTCATTGTACAGTCCTCCGAGTCATTGTGTACAACCCTCTGAGTCATTGTACAGTCCTCCGAGTCATTGTACAGTCCTCCGAGTCGTTGTACAGTCCTCCGAGTCATTGTACAGTCCTCCGAGTCATTGTGTACAACCCTCCGAGTCATTGTACAGCTCAAAGAAGCATTGTACAGCTCTCAGAGTCATTGTACAGCTTGCAGAGTCATTGTACAGCTCACAGTCATTGTAAAGCTCACAGTCATTGTACAGCTCACAAAGTCATTTTACAGCTCACAGAGTCATTGTACAGCTCACAGAGTCATTGTAAAGCTCACAAAATCATTTTACAGCTCACAGAGTCATTGTACAGATTGCAGAGTCATTGTACAGCTCACAGAGTCATTGCACAGCTCACAGAATTATTGTACAGCCTTCTGAGTCATTATACAGCTCACAGAGTCATTGCACAGCCTTCTGAGTCATTGTACAGCTCACAGAGTCATTGCACAGCCTTCTGAGTCATTGTACAGCTCACAGAGTCATTGTACAGCCATCTGAGTCATTGTACAGTCCTTTGTATGCCTCAGTATGAATATGATACTTTTCCTTGCATATATATAATTAATCGATCTATATTATCAAATGAAGCTGTGTGCACACTAATATCATCCAGTTAGAAAATGTTTCAATTCTTACATGCCAGTCAAATCCAATGTTTATGAAATAAATTTTATCACGCCCAGTCGCTGTGCATAGCAGAGTTTATCAGATATTGAACAGGAAAATATTGTACATGTATTTCACATATTCGTCGTGGACCACCTTTGGCTGCTATAGTGCCATAAATCTTCTGCTAGAATAGATTTTCAATTGTTTATTTATGGGACTGTGCTAAGCTGTATTGTGCCGGTTTGAACAGTAACTTTAGTAAGTAAAGGCCTTAGTAAAAATCAGGGGGGTCATGTTTCCTAAAAAAATCTTGCCTGCAGCGCTAAAAGGCCAAAATGCATGTTCCACGTTCGTCTTCAGATTGATGAACCTTCGGGACTTTCAATACGGTGACAAATCGCGTGTAAGTAATAATAATTGATTACACCTGCCCCAATTGAGACAGATTTACAACCGACAGCTCAGCCGCAGCTATTTGCGCGGCGCATCTGAAGGCTGCGTACGGCTGTTCAGTCCAAGGACTGGGGGGAGGGGGGTCGCCACACACCCTCAGTTACCCCAGCTAATGCTGGCACCCATTTTACAGCTGGGTGAACTGAAGCAATGCAGAGTTGTGTCTTGCTCAATTGACACAAATCGTTCCAGTGGAATCAGGAATGGAACCTCCGACCTTCAAGTCATGAGTCGCTACAACCCCATCATTAAGTGTAATTATGGAGCTCAATATTGCACTAGAAGAGGAACAGGAAGTCGGGTACGTGGCAGCAACAGCAAAAATGATGCTTCGGAAGGACCACCCCCGCTACATTGTCATTGCACTTTGACGACTTTTATCTGCATTCACATGGAGCCTGCCATTGTGTACCAAACAGATTGATTTCCCATGCAGCACAGAGCAAGCAGCTGCTGCGTTGGCCTCGTGTATATTTAGCTAGTTGAACCATCAGCTGCTGGCTGCAATCCGCATGAATATAATAATTCGATACACTGCAGAGGGGGTGCCTGCTAAAACTCAGATAAAAGCCGCGCTGCACAACTTGTGGCGATGGCTTAAGATGCACATTGTATCTGGGCGATGCCAATGTTTGCGCATCTGATATGCAAGCTAGGAGAATTAAGGGAACCAATATTTCTTATTGCCATGAAGGCCCCTCGGCTGGGTGTTCTGCATTGGGTGCGGCAGCAGTTCAAGCTGTGACAGGCCCAGATCCCATGCGGTGTGTGTGTGTGTGTGTGTGTGTGTGTGTGTTTAGCCAGCTGATACGAAGGGCGGAGGACAAACACGTCAAGCTGCTGCAGCCCCCCCAGTTCCCCTTGGCCTGTCCATCAGCCTGCAACTGGTGTGCCACAGAGCAAACACTGCAGCGCTGCGGGGGCGACCCTCCAGCCTCCTCCTCCTTCAGAGGCAGAATCTGAGATTAATACTTGCTGCGCTGCTTCTTCTAGAAGCAAGTGGAATGAGATAAGCTGGGCGCCACTTCTAGTAAGGCCAGGATTTTTGTTTTTGGAGGGCACCGAGTTTTAAACTGACTGGCCGCTCTGACATGCCGAATTTCGGTCGCAGCAAGTGGAAGCTCGATCCTTTGAATGCTCAGGTTTTGGGATTTTATCCCCAGAGCGCGATTCTGCGCCCCATCAATTGTGATACTGTTGAGGGAGCATTGTAGGATTCCAAGCTGGAATCATTCATTCTAAATGTACATGTCGACATCTTTCCTTCTGTACATGTAGCTGGCATCATTCCTTGCTGTATAAAGCTGGCATCATTCCTTACTGTATATAGCTGGCATCATTCCTTACAGTATATAGCTGGCATCATTCCTTACTGTATATAGCTGGCATCATTCCTTACAGTATATAGCTGGCATCATTCCTTACAGTATATAGCTGGCATCATTCCTTACAGTATATAGCTGGCATCATTCCTTACAGTATATAGCTGGCATCATTCCTTACAGTATATAGCTGGCATCATTCCTTACAGTATATAGCTGGCATCATTCCTTACAGTATATAGCTGGCATCATTCCTTACAGTATATAGCTGGCATCATTCCTTACAGTATATAGCTGGCATCATTCCTTACAGTATATAGCTGGCATCATTCCTTACAGTATATAGCTGGCATCATTCCTTACAGTATATAGCTGGCATCATTCCTTACAGTATATAGCTGGCATCATTCCTTACAGTATATAGCTGGCATCATTCCTTACAGTATATAGCTGGCATCATTCCTTACTGTATATAGCTGGCATCATTCCTTACAGTATATAGCTGGCATCATTCCTTACAGTATATAGCTGGCATCATTCCTTACAGTATATAGCTGGCATCATTCCTTACAGTATATAGCTGGCATCATTCCTTACAGTATATAGCTGGCATCATTCCTTACAGTATATAGCTGGCATCATTCCTTACAGTATATAGCTGGCATCATTCCTTACAGTATATAGCTGGCATCATTCCTTACAGTATATAGCTGGCATCATTCCTTACAGTATATAGCTGGCATCATTCCTTACAGTATATAGCTGGCATCATTCCTTACAGTATATAGCTGGCATCATTCCTTACAGTATATAGCTGGCATCATTCCTTACAGTATATAGCTGGCATCATTCCTTACAGTATATAGCTGGCATCATTCCTTACAGTATATAGCTGGCATCATTCCTTACAGTATATAGCTGGCATCATTCCTTACAGTATATAGCTGGCATCATTCCTTACAGTATATAGCTGGCATCATTCCTTACAGTATATAGCTGGCATCATTCCTTACAGTATATAGCTGGCATCATTCCTTACAGTATATAGCTGGCATCATTCCTTACTGTATATAGCTGGCATCATTCCTTACAGTATATAGCTGGCATCATTCCTTTTATAGGTTTCTTTAATATCTGGCATCACTCGTTCTACAGTAGCTGGCATCATTCCCTCCAGCTGGCTTTCCAGAACCGAAGAGACAGGCAAGGCATGTGTGGGCAAATTCAGCAACACGCAGCTGACAAGAAGTTACTGACATCAGTCTATTTTTGCAATCCGATGAAATAATTTATTGCCAGAAAGCCTGTATATTTTGACCTACAGTTGGCTACAGTTTGCTGCTTGAACCTGTCACGAAACAAATGAAATGTACAAATCGACAATTCGCCTCTGCTGTTGAAAGAGAAAAAATATTTAGCAAGTTCGAGCTAAAAGCGTATGAGAAGCGGCCTCGAACACGATAACAGCAAAATGATAATTTATTCAACTGACTAAAAATTAGTAAACTGTAGCATCTCTCATAATAGCCATATTAATAAATAAGCTCGCTGCTATCAGTGGTCAGGTGCTTTAAGCGGAGTTGTGAGAAAAGCATTACATCAACTACCATTTGTGAATGGGGCAGGTGTCTACACGTGTTGCCATGGCAGCAGTGGCCGTGAATAGCTGGGTGAGCCGCAAGAGTCCAGATAAATGTAACAATTTTTGCGATTATGTACAATAATTATCAGCTAGCCAACTTGTCCAGGCCGTAGCGGCAAGTTATCACAAAATCAATCATCTTTTCCTCATTAAGCCTGTCTGTCTCTTCTTCTGCTCCTTAGACTGCAACAAGCAGCTGCGAAGGTCTGAAAGGCATTCAATGAGGGGGAGAGATCGGCTCAGGGTCAAGACTCAATTCTATCAGCTACTGGTATACGTTAGTGTATAGCAGCTTTATGAGTCATATCGGGATACCGAATGCTCACAGGCCATCGGTGCCAGTGTACTGAATGATCACGTGGCCTCCCCCCAACACTCAACCCGGTCTATAAGCAATATTTCATATGCATGTACAAAGATTATGCTATATATATATAGTAACTAGCATATATTTAGTAGGCACTGGCTGTCAAGTCAATAGCAGGAGCAAGGGGCCTGTAGCTGCTCGATAGCACTTATGTTAGTTCGAGAAGGCACAGAGAAACTGATAAGGGCGGCACTGGGCGGTCTGCGCGCACTGATATGAACCCAGACAAATTTCCAAATCGACGAGCTGGAAGACTTGTGATTGGCAGGTGGAGAAGTTGTTCGCTCGTGCTACGGCAGTCTGCGGCGGGGACTCAATCTGAGCATAATGCCTAATTGATAATTGCACAAGATAGCAGATCTGGCTGCCAATCAACTGCTTACTCAAATGCGGTTTGAGCACCAGACGGGGTAGCACGACTGTCTAATTAATTAGTTAAAAATCCGACAATATTCGCGGGAGAACTACAGGGAGAAGTTGATGGATAAGAAGGGCTGACCAGAATGGTGTGAATGAGTTTCTTCCTTAAACAAGTTCGTTTCTGATTGGGAAATCCGGTGTTCGGGTTATTAAGCGCAGGGCAGGCAACTCACCGCACCTAGAGACAGGCTGAGTCAGGTGCGCGGTAGCCATACCGAGCTGTGGCTGGCGTTGCCATGGAAACCGTAGCGGTGCCGCCGTTACCGCCCGGTACCGGCTGTTTCGACCAACTCAGGGTAGCATTGTTTGAAATCTGCGGCGAGGAGGTGAGCAAAAACTGCTGCTGCTGCTGCTGGAGCAGCTGGTGATGATGAGGCAGGTGGTGCTGCAGCGGCAGCTGGCCCCCCGCTGGCTGCTTGCAGTGCAGCCGGCCACCGCTCGGCGTGCTTCGCTCGTCGTCCTCGTCCTCATCGTCGTCGTGTCGGCGACCGCGGCCGCGGCTGCCGCCCGGCGTGAAGAAGCGGCGCCAGGAGCGGAGCGTCTTGCCGCCGACGATCCACAAGACGGTGGTGAGGCCGATGGCCAGGCTGGCGAACACGCGGATGAGGAAGACGGCCGCGCTTGGCCTGCAGTTTCCGGTGTGTTTAAAGATTTTGTTAAAACGCGCTGTTTTCTAGAATTTTTTTGATTTGATCACATCGGGATCCCGTCCTGCCGCTAACAGTTTTTACTGTTTCTGATTGATAAATAACAAGAAATTAATGTCAATTTGCTAACTTCATAGGTGAAAATGACCTCGGTCAATTTACCTGTAGGGACTCCCGGGCACGTGCCACAGGTCTCGCTGGGACAGCTCGTACAGGTTGAGGCCGGCCAGGCAGGCGGTCGGAGCCACGTACAGAGCCGAGAACAGGCCGATTTTGCCCATCAGGACGTCGAACCGGCCGGTCTTGCGGCCATCCGAGCGGGCCTGTCGTCGCACGCGGGACATTGCGACGAAGCCGGCAGCCAGGCAGACGACAGCCAGAGCCAGGAAGGCCGCCTGCGGCAGGGCCACAAAGAGCAGCAAAGTGTCGCCGGACGTCTGGCCGCCGACGCCGCACATGCCGAGAAGTTCGTCGGCCTCAACCCGGCGCACGATGAGGATGCAGACGGTCAGCGCCACCGGCAGCAGCCAGGCAGGCAGGTGGAAATAGCAGGAGCGCCTGGCCACGGCCTCCGGGCTCCACTTCCAGCCGGCCTGCAGCAGCCAGGTGAACACGAGGATCACGTACCAGGCGTTGGCCGCCGTGCTGAAGAAGTACTGCAGCAGGAAGACCACGGCGCAGTTGGTGTTGTCCAGGCCGTGCCGGATTAGCACCAGGCGGCCAGTGGCCGGGTCGCGGTCGCAGGCGGCGGCCTCCCGACCAGCCAGGAGGCGGATGAAGAAGGCGGCGCTGTAGCATAGGTAGCAGGCCGACATGAACAGCACGGGCCGCACCGGGTAGCGGAATCTGCGCCTGTCGATGAGGAAAGTCAGCACAGTGACCAGCGAGCTGAGGGCGCAGATTCCGGCCAGGATTCCTGACCAGAGCTCGGCGAGGCGCCTGTCCTCCAGAGTGAACAGGTCTTGGCCGTGGCAGAGCAGGGCGCACTCGCCCGTGTGATTGAGGAAGAGGTACTGGCCGCTGTTGCGCATGTGCTCGCAGCCCGGCCGGAAGGCCCTGCTAGCAACGGTGCGGCGCCACTCGTCCAGCGCGGCCCAGAAGTTTTCTGGAGTTTTCCGAGGCGCCTGAGGCTGCTGCGGTGGAGCGGCCTCACCAACGCTGTCGCCACCGGGACTGCCCTCCATGCACATGTGGTCGCCGCGGTCGTTGCTCTCCGGAAAGTTGGAGCAGTTGAGAAAAGCCGGCCAATCGAAGCCGAACTCGCTGAGCACCGGGTAGCAGCTGGTCCGCACCCGCTCGCACAGTGGCCGGCAGGGACCGATCGGCTTCGGCCACTTCGGGTCGCACATCGGGGTGAGCACCGAGCACAGGAAGAAGCGGAGACTGCGCGAGCACTGGTACTGGATTAGCGGCGAGAAGGTTGTGAGCATCACCTCCGCATCGCGCTGGTCTGCGTGGCCGGCCAGGTTCATGGCCTTGGTGGTCAAGTTGTAGCCGATGCCCTGGCAGAGGTCCACCCTGATGGGCTCGCATTTGTGCAGTCCGGCGGTCGCACAGACGAGCTGGCTTGGCAGCAGCAGAGCCAGGAGGATTTGCAGTCTCATCTTGCTCCCTTTGCCTGCTTCTCTTTGCTTGTCGAACTCTGGACTGCCTAGATAAGCAAGCAAATCCGCGACAGAACGGAACTGGTCTGTCTGTCTCCTTTTCTTGGGGAGGGGCTGAAGGGGGCCTTATTTAAAACGAAGAGGCGGAAGCACAGTTGGGCTGCCTACTGTGTGTGCACTTGGGCCCCCCCTTGTCAACTGTGGTTTCCCAGGAACCAATCGGCTGTCTGTTTGCCCTCCGAGCCCCCCTGCTGTCAGTCTGGGTGCGATCGCCTGTCTGGGTGGGGGCCATATTTTACTCTGCCTGTCTAAAAAGCGAACAGACAGGGCCACTCATTGGCTGACCGGCCCAGCCAGGGACTACTAGATATAAGCGCCAGTGGACTGGAGGCTAGAAAAGACACACCCTCCATTTTGACGCTTGGGGAGTGACAAGGACCTCTGTCCAATAGAGGAGAAGGAATAGAGGAGAGGGAAGAAGAAAAAAGATGAGATGAGAGAATAGTTAAGATGAGATGAGGGAGAGGGGATAGAGGAGAGAAGAGAGCTGAGAGAAGAGACTGTGAAAGTAACCTTAAAAGTACGTAATATTTGCTAAAATTAGATAGGAAACCGTGCTTTTCTTCATCGCAACTTTTAATAGTTGACAAGAATTTACTGATTTTACAGTCTGTCAAAGTTTTGATTTTTAATTATTTTTTTATTTTTCGTTTTAACAAAAGAGTGTGTCAAATCTCTGAATTCCCAGCACTGCAACTTTTGAAGGCCGATTTTTATGACAGAGAGTAAGCAGCTCTCTCAGCCTTTCTTGATAAGCCGCTTCTCGGAAACCAACTGAGCTCACTTCCTCAAATAAGCTGAAATGCATCAAGCTTGACCACAGGACGGTTCCAATCCGGAAGGTTTCACGGGTCACCACCCGTGTCGCGGCTCACAAGTCCTACTCTCACCGTGTAAAAATATGAATTGAATTGATTTACAATTACCGGAACAGCCGCCCGCCTGCCTGCCTGGCTGGCTAGACAAAAAAGGGGTATTATAAAATGCTTGATTTCTACGTTTGATTGTGCAACACCCTTCGTCCCTTCTGTAGGTAGGCGTTGTTTATGGCTATCGTGGCAACTTGGCAAGCTGAGGAAATCGGGATATGCTACAAACAGAGGCGGCCAGAGTGGCAGTCCTTGAGGTGACAAATGCGCGCAGCTGTCACTGGATTGGAGGACAGGCGCAATCGCTTCGTCACAGTGAGTCAGCAGCACCTATTTGCGTTCATTGCATATGGCTCTGTCTCTCTCTCTGGTTCTAGACCGGACTCACGCTGCTCTGATCCTCACTGCAGCCTTGCATGGCATGCTGCTCTGCCTCGGTTGCACAACAACTTTTTTGTGTTTTTCTGCTTTTGATTAGTTGCCTTAGCCGGCGGGGCGCTGTTGGCGGTACTGTTGAGAACTACAGGGCCAAGCCATTAGAACTGAGCTGCTGAGCACTATCCCATACGAGATTTATCCCGCTTTGATCCTCATTTATCCTCAGTGCGCGCTTCGGTTTTAGGAAAATTCAAAATAATCTCCATTTCGTTTTGCTCCTAAAGCGCGCTGCAACGCATTGGGGGGAGTGGAGGGGCATTAACCAGACATTCTCCCAATTTCTAACTAAAGTTTATAAGACCGACAAGTCAGGCTTCCCTGCGTTTCTTTCCCTATCAGTCTGTCTCCCCCCTCTCTCCCCCACCAGGTTTGAAGGGGATTCGCTTCAAATTTTGTCTGACAGTTTGACAGCTACAGCCTACAGGAGCCTTACTTCCCCACCAGCCTTTCTTATCCCCGGAGATCGGGTGCAAGCCCCTCCCCTCTCATCCTAGCGCAAGAACTTTGGAGAGAAGCCTCGTCATAGACAAAGCGCGCCAGGCCGGCCCTTCGTCAAGCCCACTTGTCATTCTGCGCCCCTCTCGGGGAGATGCAGAACTGCCTGCCGTCTGGGAGCATTGCGAGTCCAGATGTTCAGTCAGTCCGTTCCGTCTGTCCCTAGACTTGGAACAAAAGTAAACAAGTAGCCAGGAGGTCCTCGTGTCAAAGATGCTGACTGAGCGGTATTGGCATAGCTATGTTGAATCAAACTGATACAGACGGCCCAGACATCGAATGGACCCCTGCATGACCATTGCGAGACATGAACTGCATCCATACGGGCTGAGGGACTCCGGGGGGGGGTCACTGAGAAAGACAAATAATTCAGAAAACTTACTGACCAGCTTCCCAGCTCCACTTTTTTTCCCAACAACACTTATACCCACTTTAAACTCTGGCGATTACAGTTTCTCGAGCCCAATGTCCCACCACAGTAATAGGAAATTGAGATTCCGAACGATTGACTCGGCCCAATTTGAAGCGCCCGGAAGTTTTCGTCAGACCATTGTGTGGATGGCCGGGCCACGGCACAGAGAATCTATACAGCTTGCCGCAGCTGCCCGGACCGGCTCTCACACACTGCGCTTTGGTATGTGAAGCAGCGGCCCGTCCAGCTTTGGCTTGGCGGGCAGGAGGCGGCCGGCCCGGGCTGTCTGTGGCAGGGCACTGACGCATCGCTGCTGGCTGTTTGAATGATTTATGGCCGGCCCTTCAAGCCCAAGCCGACAGCTCCAAATCCAGTCGCCACTAAACTCCAACCCCACCTCCACCCAATGCAGCCGTAGCTCTGAGACAGTTTGCTTTGCCTGCCGCTGGGCGCTGCTTCCCCTATTGTGGGGCTATTGTTAAATGCGCGCCCAGCTTGAGGCTTATTTTTACATATCTCTCCTCGACAGCGGTACGAATGATCTCCCCTTGTTCCCTCACACACACAGCCAGGCCGGCCGCAAATGTTTGCCAGAGTCAACGGGGCAGAAAATTCAATTGCTAGCGTCTATCAGATCCGTCCAGTGTCAGTGTCAGTCAGTCAGCAACTACATGAGCAAGGGGATATGGGGGCAGCCCCCAGCCATTAATCATGCAAGCCGCACCTACTGCAGAAGCCGCCGCAACAGCAGGCTACTACAGTCTAACCATCGCTATCCCGTTTCGGAGTGCTGTGATTTTGAGCAGGACCGCACTTGATGAGTAGCAGCAGTACGTAATTAACGAAGTCGCCTGCCAAATCAGTTTCAAGCTATGCGAACTTTCTTGCATTTATATCTGACTTAAAACAATGGAAAAGCTGCATAGATTAAAGAGCTGCATTTGACTAGCTAGCTAAGCATTGCTACTCACTGATATACATTAGGGGTCAAAGGGGGGCAAGGGGGGGCATCGCAAACCCGAAAAATCACAACTCCGAAAGGTCTAGCAATGTCCAACACTATTTTGGTTTTCTGAGTTTTGATATTTCGGGTTTGTGATATTTCGGGTTTGTGATGTTTCGGGTTTGTGATATTTCGGGTTTGTGATATTTCGGGTTTGTGGTATTTCGGGTTTGTGATATTTCGGGTTTGTGATATTTCGGGTTTGTGATATTTCGGGTTTGTGATATTTCGGGTTTGTGATTTTTCGGGTTTATGATGGCGATCCTCGACAAACTCCGGCCCGCCAAGCCTCTCCATCCGGCCCCCGTGGGTCCTTTGAAACTTCACAATTAGCAATCCGGCCCTCTCAAGGTCTATCTGTGTCTCTTCTCAGCTCGCTTCTCTCTAATCTCGTCTCTCCTCTCCTTGCTTCTCCTCTATTCCATCTCATCTCTACCCCCCTCTTGCCCGCAAGCATGCGCTCAAAAGCCTGTTTTACATGCAGCTACACTAAACTTGAGGTCTTCGCTGTCCCTGGTTTAGGATTAATAATGTAAGGGTGCTCAATAGGTCAAGATTTCCAATGAAATTCCACAGGTATGACTCACGGCTGCATAAAATTTGCAAATTGCATGCAAAACCCTGCTAGCAAGGCTGAGTACCGAGAGAAGGTACTCAACTCAAGCGCCCCTCCCAGCTGCAGTGAACTCCGGGGAGTAGCTAAAGTGAAAGAAATTGCAAGGAACGGCGATAGAAGAAGTGTTTACCCCTCAGCAATGCCTCAGGTCTACAAGCCCACCTAAACAGATCCCAAACACCGATCAAGAGCCCCACAGAAGGGATCATTGAGGAAAGTCGTTGACGTGTGCCGCGGCTGATCTGAAGTGCTTGACTTAGCGAAGCGCGCAGCAAGTTTCCGCCAGCCTCGTGCTGCACGCGTCAGGCCGATCTGCTTCTAAAAAGCAGATCATCGATCAGTCAAAAGTCGGCGGAGCCCGCTTGAAACCCGGGGCGAGGATCGGCGGATCTCTCTTGATCAGCTTCAATGCTGAACCCGTTGACACGGGCCTCCGCCCGCCCGCCCCTGGCCGGCGCTGAGTGAGAAAATTTCAAGCAATCTTGAAAAGCCCGCTTTGGCAGCCGGGAGGAAGCGCAGGGCAGCCGCTTGTCTAGCGGCGCCGGCACAGGTTAATCAAAGGCCGCGGCCATCCATCATGGTCCGCTATTCCATCAGAGCGCGTTGTCAGCGCTCGGGCTGAAGCAGACATGCCCCCCCCCTGTGCCTTCCATTCAACTTCCTTCTTCCACTATAACTAACCGTTCCATCTCGTGTCTTTTCATTAATCTATCATTTAATTCTGTATAATTTCACTCGTTTGCAGCTCAACTTATTCAATTCAATTATGATTCCAGAATCTTAGATTATTCGACCAGACTTAGATCAAGAAGCTAAACTAAAAGACCAGATTGAAAGCCTAGCTAATGACTGTGGGCTAGCTGAGAGAGGAGAGAAGAGTAAATAGAGGTGCGAGAGAATAGGGAAGAGGAGATGAGAGATGAGAGAAGACGAGATGAGAGAGGAGAGAGAAAGGGAAGAGAGGATCGAGAGAAGAGGGGAGAGAGGATCGAGAGAAGAGGGGAGAGAGGATCGAGAGAAGAGGGGAGAGAGGATCGAGAGAAGACGGGAGAGAGGATCGAGAGAAGAGGGGAGAGAGGATCGAGAGAAGAGGGGAGAGAGGATCGAGAGAAGAGGGGAGAGGATCGGGAGAAGAGGGGAGAGGATCGGGAGAAGAGGGGAGAGAGGATCGAGAGAAGAGGGGAGAGGATCGGGAGAAGAGGGGAGAGAGGATCGAGAGAAGAGGGGAGAAAGGAGGTAAGAGAGCTGAGAAGAGACACAAACCTTGAGCGGGCCGGATTGCTATTGTGAAATTTCAAAGGACCCGAGGGCCGGATAGAGAGGCTTGGCGGGCCGGACTTTGCCGACCCATTTCTTCGATAATTCCAACATCCTTGATGATTCGAGTCTTGCTCGCTGCTGCTGACGCTGCAGGTTGTTGTTGTTATCGCTAAAGAACGCGCCCCATTCCTTGCTCTTCCTCTCCGCGGGTCGTGACGGTGCTATTCCCAGTACATTCAGATATTAATACTCGTTCAAGCTACTTTAAAGTAAGTAGTCTGAACGAGCATGCTGATCGAAAGTTTGGGTAGGACATGGCAATTTGCTGTCCAGTTGCCCCGGTGGCCCCCATCTTGTCTACTAAAATACGGTAAACTAATGAACCCACGGGCATTTATAGAATTAAGCAATCGCATCCCAATTTTATTGGGAATCTCTGGGCCAAATCTGGACTTCTGAAGGCCCTACGACCTACATGTAAGTTCGAGCTGATTAGGCTTTGTTTGAGGGCACCTGTGTTATTAACAAATCCTCTATAAAGATCCCTAGCAAAATTTTGTAATTTGAAGTTCCAACATTGCATTGGTAGTCTATGTCCAAAACTAAAGTTCCTCTATATAGTTACCGCAAATTCTGCTTTTGCATCCTTTTTCCTTTGTGCTTATATAAAGAACTGCTTCTATCGATCACACTTAATCACAGCGCAATGTCTGGTGAGCAGTGGCTCGTTCACAATGGCAGCTGTCACTGTGACGATTGCTGTGACTGCAATCACAGCGACAATGATCCCACTCGATTGAGCAGCTTCCCGCTTACCCTGCAGTTTGACCTTTCTGTCAGTGCCAGTTGCCAGCCAGATGGCGCCAGTGACAGCGGGTCCCTGATTCTGTGGCCAGTGCTGCACAATGTCTGCAGTCAAGTCGATGCGGATGATTCAGGGGGTAAGACTGTTGCTGCTTTCTGAAATTTCTTTGCAGTCTCACAGTACCTATGCAGCAGCCAGTTAATTCGGCTGATCTCAGCTCTCTCTGCTCAACTCGAACAAATCCCATTGCTCAACTCGGACAACTCCCATTGCTCAACTCGGACAAAGCCCATTGCTCAACTCGGACAAATCCCATTGCTCAACTCAGACAAATCCCATTGCTCAACTCGGACAACTCCCATTGCTCAACTCAGACAAATCCCATTGCTCAGCTCGGACAACTCCCATTGCTCAACTCAGACAAATCCCATTGCTCAACTCAGACAAATCCCATTGCTCAACTCAGACAAATCCCATTGCTCAACTCGGACAACTCCCATTGCTCAACTCGGACAAATCCCATTGCTCAACTCGGACAAATCCCATTGCTCAACTCGGACAAAGCCCATTGCTCAACTCGGACAACTCCCATTGCTCAACTCAGACAAATCCCATTGCTCAACTCAGACAAATCCCATTGCTCAACTCGGACAAATCCCATTGCTCAACTCGGACAACTCCCATTGCTCAACTCAGACAAATCCCATTGCTCAACTCGGACAAATCCCATTGCTCAACTCGGACAAAGCCCATTGCTCAACTCGGACAAATCCCATTGCTCAACTCGGACAACTCCCATTGCTCAACTCGGACAACTCCCATTGCTCAACTCGGACAACTCCCATTGCTCAACTCGGACAACTCCCATTGCTCAACTCGGACAGATCCCATTGCTCAACTCAGACAAATCCCATTGCTCAACTCGAACAAATCCCATTGCTCAACTCGGACAAAGCCCATTGCTCAATTCGGACAGATCCCATTGCTCAATTCGGACAGATCCCATTGCTCAACTCGGACAAATCCGATTGCTCAACTTGAACAAATCTCAATGCTCAACTCGGATAGTTTTATTGATTAATTAGGTTGATCAAGCGGTTTGCTAAGTTCGAATCACACTCACAGCCCTCTAATCTAGATAATCCCGCAGACGGATTGTCAAACAGAGACTCAGCCGGCGAGCGGACTTCGGACCCGTTGCCAAAGCCGGAGATCAGCAGTCCCGACCAGTTGGACAGCCTGAGCCAAAGGCTGAAGCGACTGAAGCAGAGCTGGTGCCGGCCTGAAGCTACCGAACCAGGAGCGGGCCCTGAGGAGTTCAAGCGAGAGTGCACCATGGACCAGGCTACAGCGGAGACGCCCGCTTTGATTGGCCAAGTCAGAGAGGCAACCGCAAAACCGGATAATCATTCACAACAACCAACTGCTTGCGGAGGCTCGTCTGCTGCTGTACTTACGCCATCTAGAAGAGTTCAAGCACATGGGCGAGGTTTGTTTCGCTTAGTTTGTGTCTTTGCTCACATGGGGTTATTTTAGCAGGCAACAACAGCAATAACAACAACAACAACAACAACAACAGCAACAACAACAATAACAACAACACGAGTGCAGACCGGCTCCTACAAGCTGTCGCTGTCGCTGCCGAGTGCTAGGACGACCTCATTCTTAATCTCCAAGTTCCGGCTCTAAAGTTTAAATTTCTGCTGGGTCCCGCCGACTGCGGCCTTGCTGGTATTGAGGCAGAGAAACCGAGTGGCGGCCAAGGCCGCTGCAAATAACCAGAGCCAGACCGGTCTAACTGGAAGTAGTCAAGGCCTTGGCCCGCCGCTGCAGATACGCCTTGGACGCCTCCACCACGGGCCCAACTTGGCCGCCGCCGAACAACCTACCAAGACGTAGACGTTACCAGGTGCTCTTTAACCAGCTCAGCGCGGGGCCCAGCACTCAGTCCCGCGGCTGGGGATCGACGCCCCCCCCCTCTGCCCAGACTGAGGCATTGGAGGAAACCCCTCGATCACCTTGTCTTTGTCGCGTCAGACGACCTTCACCAAGACCTTGATGGAGTGTATGGCCGTGCCTATCAGGCTGCTCCGCAGTCTGGGGCGCATTTTGCCCCTGGCCCTATCAGCCGCGCCTTGAATATGAGGAGGAAGAAGATTATGATGCTGTGTCCTGCCAGCTGGAGTCCCCAACGGGTCATGTAACAAGTCGCTTAAACGGGCCAGGCCGGTGTGGCAATACAGTGCCGCGTTGGTGATTCACTCGTCACCGATCTTGAAAGCGTATGTGCACCGCGTCAACTTGCTGTTCTATTGAATCTGCCAGCGTCCAGGTTTCGGTGTTGTAACACAGGATACCTCGACCACCAGCCCCTTACAGAACCAAAGGTGGCCCAGAAAAACCCACGGTACCGCCGCAGCTCGCTGCAGGACGTTGGGAATCAGACTGCCAAAGTAAACGAACTGTTGACATTGTGGAAGTGCCATCGCCTGTCCGTCAGCGCCATGGCGCAAAATTTGGGAGTCAGGACTGCCGCAACTCAAGGCGACAGTCGACCAACAGCCGGCGCACAGCACACCACATGGATGCACACAGACGTGTCGGAAGGGGGGCCTCTCAATTGAAAGGGTGCACTTAGTAAACCTAAAAGTCACTTGCAAGCATGCAGCGGGCCAGTTTGGGCAAGAGTTCTTTAATTCCTATTACTGACCGCAATATTTTAGCGCCTTTTTATCGCGACGCAGACAATATTTTGGAGCGCTTTGCGAGCGTATGAGAGATTTTAATTATTGCTACTTTGGTGTTGTCAACAGGATGTTTATTATTTACAGCTTGTGGTCTTTGACCACTTCGACCTCCCGCAGATGGGTCTCCATTGGAGTTAAGCATTGAGACTTAGCAGACTCAAAACTTTCATCTCAGTGCCAGAGTGGGCAGCTCAGCTACCCTTATACCCTTCCCATCCGCGGTCCCTGCTTGCAAGATACCGAGTGCACCGTTTCAAAAATCGATCAAATGTGGGGGCTTCAGCCCCCCCCCCTCCCATGCCCCCATGCCCCCACGGTTCCGACACCTACGGATTACGTATGACGCACATCAGCACATTTACATGTACACACATGTATTATGGGGATAATGTGGAGCCTTTTTCGCCTTCCGGCCGTACTTTGATTATTGGCTCATCATTTGATTGGTTCAATTTCCTCATAGGCGTGATCACTATTATAGCTCCAAGCAATGCAATTTTCCGCGCTCTAACGGCCAAATTAATTAATTTAATTGTACAGCAAATTTTCCAACAAAACCAATGGAAAGCCGTTAAAATTTTGATCTCGCTCGGATTTACTGTAGTACTCAGTTAGCCCCATGATTAATATCAATTATTTCGCAGACTCGTCACGCCGCAAAGCTTCGGGCAAGACCGGCCTGGCCAAACTGGTTCGTCAGCTCGAGCGAACTGCTGGTAGAGTTCAACAGAAGCAGGGATAAATTCTATGCGATAGAGTAAAAAATGAAACTAGTCAAAGTCACGACTAAATCGTTTTGAGATTCGAGTGCATCATTTTGAACTGGTTTGTACTTCTCGCTGCTGCGCTTGCTCATATTGTGCGCCCTTGCGTATCCTGTGCTTTAATTTTAAACGTACAATGTATCGCATGTGGATTTTTCACAATAGAATGCAGTATATGTGCTTGCAATAATTTTACTACATGTGTGTAACTAATTGCAGCTACTATTGCATGTACTGTGCAGGTATTGGCTTATGTTTTTTTGATCGAACGAAGAGCAATGTTACATTTAAATATACATGTACTGTTTCAAAGCAACAGCTGCATGCATGTATACTTTATTAAGCGCTACTATATGGATCTTTACTAGGCATAGTGAAAATTATTGTATTATTGTTTTAGCAGAAAACTACATGTACATGTTACATGTATTATCCAAGCCATGCTCCCATATACATGTACATGTAGACCGAAAGTTAAGTCACAATCACAAATGAACTTTGTTCCTTTCAGGGTAGTAAAAATTTATCGTTGCTTCATAAATCAGTACTCTTATGATTTTTGGCTTCGTCCCTTGGTGAGTGGATGAATTGATGTATTGGAATGAAAAAGTTCTAGACCGCGTGTAAATGCAATAACTTTAGCTACGTAAAGACGAGCATTAACTAATAATGAAAAAAATTCATGAAGTAAGTTTTTTAGAATTTTCCTTAAAAATAATATGACGTGTATAGTAATTTTGTTTATATATTTTACTGGCTTTAACTTTGACAAGGGGCCTTTTCATATTACCAATTCCAGAACCAGAATCGGTTCGGAATTCAAAGAAAAACAGCAGTATAACTATTAAACTCTGTTAATATTTGACTGCCTTAACAACCTAACTTAGCGAGATTAATGCGAGATTACACCCAACTTTTTTTCTCAAGAACCATGTAAAATGTGTGGAGCGCGAAATGGTTCTGACATTCTACACTACTTGACCGAATGTCCACAAACTGAAGAGATCAGGAAAAAATACTTCTGTCAATACCTCTTAAATAGCAATCAAATACACAAGATAGGATATGCTACAAATGAAAAAAGAGTCAGAAAAGAACTCACTGGTGTAGCTAAAATATATGAAGTCATGAATAGCTAAAACAGTTAAACAAACTGAATCAGATACATTAGCAGTGTAACAAATCCGCTTTTCAGTTGTTTATTCATTTACTGTCTTTTTTAATTCCCTATTTAAATCGTCGTTATTTGTTAAACGTAAAGTTCTTTCGAAGTATTGTTTATGTTCGTTTTTTCACGCTTTGAAATATCACGCGCTTTCAAAAATACTACATCTTTTTTTTACAAACTCGCTTACCAAAGTAATCTCGCAATTAAAGCTATACCTCGTAATTTGTACTCATTTTTGTATTAATATTTATACTCGTTGTTAGTTGTTAGTCGTCACTTTTCGTCCAAAAATACCGTAAAAATTCTGGCGCGCTTTCAAATACTTTATCTGTAAAATAATGAATTGCCGATACTAACACTTGAACTTTCAGCCGTCGAGAGTGCCAAGTCAGAGCGCGAACTCTTATTAACAATCGATGATTTATATTTATATTGGTTACTTATCAGTCATT
Organism: Macrostomum lignano; assembly: GCA_002269645.1. Classification (NCBI taxonomy): domain Eukaryota; kingdom Metazoa; phylum Platyhelminthes; family Macrostomidae; genus Macrostomum; species Macrostomum lignano. Next base: position 161,577 of record NIVC01001937.1, read on the forward strand.
AAAACAAAATTTTCATTATAAAATTATCTTGCAAAATAACATAAATTACATACAGTAAAAAGTACAGTGAGATAAATACAATATAAATACTATAATACCAATACAACCTGATAAGAGTAAATACGAAATTATTTACTTTTAAATTACATACGCAGATATGTTACATATCTTTTACAATAACTCTAACTCTTACTACTACTAACTCGCGGCAAATCGTCTTTATAAACTTCTATTTCGAAAACTTTTCCAAATACATAGCTCTATAATATATTGGCCAAACAGGCTAATTGCCTGAGCCAAATTCTCTTACTACTACTACTACTTAACTCTAACTCTTACTACTACTAACTCGCGGCAAATCGTCTTTATAAACTTCTATTTCGAAAACTTTTCCAAATACATAGCTCTATAATATATTGGCCAAACAGGCTAATTGCCTGAGCCAAATTCTCTTACTACTACTTCTCTCTTACTACTTAGCACAATTTTTCACTTTCTTCTTGGCGATTGTCATTCAATAATAAAAACTTTATAGCACGTATCTCCCTCTAGTGATGGAGACAAAAAGTTATACTTCACAAATTGGTTCTGGTTCTGGAACCAGAGCAAGCAATATGAAAAGGCCCAAGGAGTTGTATTTTGAATCTTTTTAAATTTGCAGTTTGTATTTACAGTAGACCAGTAGGCCTACAGTACAGGCCTGCAGGCTTGCTGCCTTGCTCCTCATTTTGAGTCAAGACCTTGTAAATGACTACTCGAGTAGGACAGGAAACTACGTTTATTTGAATATTTTGGGAGGCCGGTTTTACAAAAAAATACATTACAGAGATAGGAGGTCTTCGTATATTTTTTTACAAAAATTGCTATTGCTTTTGATCTTGTCATTTTTTTATGTTTTGCGTTTCTTATAGTATAATACTATTGATACGAGTATTCATAAAGCTTTTCATTTACACAATTAGGATTCTATGTTAATTTTACACTAAATTGAAGTTTAAGTTACAATAAACTTATTAATATTCAAAATGCTTTAGCCTTTAGGCCCTATTCCAAGTCAAAAAAGAAACAAGGCCAAGCAATTGCCAATTGGTGAGACACTGAGGCTATTCTATTTTTGGACAATTTCTTTTTGCCTTTTGAAAAAAATGATGTAGCCTATAGGCAGGGGCAGCGGAGCCTAATATTTTAGGGGGGCACCAGGCACAAGGCAAAGGGGGGCATAGGTACCTTTATAAGTTGCTAATTAGGGCCTAAAATCAGAAAAAGCATTAAAAATTACCATGTAAACTCATTTTCTGGGGGGGGTATATGCCCCTAGTGCCACAAGCTCTTGCTGCCCTTTTTTATTAGAGGCAGGGGGTTGCCCATGGTTCGGATCGTGTAGTAGTGTACGCCGGAACAAGAATCCTATCTCAGCTAAATGTATGCTAGTGTACGCCAAAAACAAAAAAATTCTCTAAAATGTACACCAAAATTTCTCCTAAAAAAGGTCATTCAGTTTTCATGAGTAGAGTTTTCTAAGAAATGTTTTTTGTATGAAAATTCTTTCAAATATTATAAATATTTTCATTTTAAACGAACTTAAATTAAACCTACAGAAAAAAGAATGCAAAATTTACATTCTTAGCAATAATTTACACAAGTTTTATTCATTGTTAATTGTAAAAAAGCAAAAAGTTTATCACTGACTTTCTAGACTATATAAATTTTCCTTCATTTTATGTAAAAACTAGAAAGGGTTAATTTACATTACAATTTTTTTACACGCATCAATTTATTCACCAAAATTGGTACGCCAAAAATTTCTCAAGCTCAAAGTAGTATGCCAAAGTGATATGCCAAAATAGCCAAACTTCTCAATGGTACGCCAGAAAATTCCGGCTTACATGTAACCTTCCTGAGTGTGGGGTTGTGTCCTTGGTGCACTTTAAGCAACATAGTCATAGGCATACAACTGCACAATTCTAGTGCTTACATTGATAAATCTTGTTTGCCTGAGTAAAAAAGAGTCTTTATTTTAAAAAGGCAGACAAAAAAGATGATATCATATTTTTGAGATATTTTAAACTCAAGATCCATTTTCAATATATCCTTTTGCCTAGAAAATTCTAGCATACAAGTCTTCTTATCTTAGGCCAATACCTTATGTAGAGTCAAACTAAGATTTCAATCTCAATCTTAAAAGTTTTTTTGTTTGCTAGTATATTAATGGCTTTTTCAATTAAAGTATATTAACATTATATTCTATAAAGCAGATTCAAATACAAGTTTAACTAGTATTTTTTAAACTAAAAATGTAGGTTTTTGTGTTTTGTATTTTTTACAAAGAAGGTTGCACACAGTGTAATTAAACTATTTTAATATGATTTATTCTAGGCATGCAATGATCCTGACAATGGCTCACCTAATAGGCCATTACCGACCTTTAACCTTTTATATGTGCCTTATATACCTTATTTATATTTTTTAAAATATTTTTTATATTTATTTTTATATACCTTACAGTACAATTGCATACAATGGCACAAGCAAAACCATAGTTAGTAGTTTACTTTTGCATATTGCTACATATATGTCAATTATGTGAAAGTACATTTGAGACTTTTGTTTTGTACTATTATCTACTAGAGCCTAACTGGGATCCCAGTCCTGATCCTAACTTGGTTGGGACCTAGGTATTTTTTCTGATTCCTGACCATATTGGGAATAAATGTTGGGAATTGGGAAAAGTTGAGTAGGATTAATAAAAAGTGTTTACAATTTTAAGTATACTATAAAAATTGTTTAGAAGCAATTTTGAAAGGACTAAATGAAATAAGTATGCTAAATTGATTTGTTTATTTAGTTTGAGGTTATTCTGATTTCTTAGAATATGTCCACTTAAATGAATCAATTAACTTACTCAAACAAAAGTAATTGAAAAGCAAGATTTTGTGCTAAAAGTGTTGTTTGAGAATCTCTAGTTATTGGAAATATGAACAAAAAAATATAAAGTTTAATGCAAAAAAATATAATACTAATCAAAAAGCAAGGTTGAGGTTTGAAATTCACTAATTACCAAATTTTCATTCTACTTGACTACTCAACAAAACTCAACTTGAATACTCAGCTCAAACCCCAAAGTTTGGTCAAATACTTGACTTGACCAAAACCTGAGTTTGTCTAGGCTCTACACTCTAGTGGTACTAACTTATACTAAACTACAAGTTAGGCTAATAGAATATAGTAGTAGTAAGTAACTAGCAATCTAGTGCAGCCTCCTTTGGGGTGCCCAATAAGCAAAGAGCAAAAATAGTTCATGGAAAACAATTAAAACAGCATATTTTCTTAAAAACCTGTCATTGTCATCATTGTCACGGACAATGATATTTGTAATGAATCTCTTTTTTTCCAAAATTAAGAAGCAGACAACAAAATATAGCTTTCACAAAGATAATAGACAATCCTTCTAAATAGAAAATATTCCTAAGACAGCAAGCATCCCTCTAGATAGCAAGCACCTGCAGATAGCAAGCATTCTAATACTTGTAGCAAGCATCCACCTAGATTGCAAGCATCTGAAGATAGCAAGCATCCTGCAAATAGCAAGCATCCCCCAGATATTATTGAAGCATCCACCCAGATAGCAAGCATCCACCCAGATAGCAAGCATCCCCAGATATTGTTGAAGCATCCACCCAGATAGCAAGCATCCTGCAGATAGCAAGAATCCCTAAATAGCAAGCATCCTTGGATAGAAAGAATCCCATACATGTAGCCAGTACCCCCCCTCTTCCAAATAGCAAATACCCCTCTCAAGAGCAAGCATCCCCCCAGATAGCAAGCATCCCCCTAGATAGCAAGCATCCACCAGACAGCATGTAGCTAGTGCTCTGCTAATGCAATAATTGCCTTCTCAGGTTGTGCAACAATCCACTTCTCAGCTGGCACAATAATCTCTTTTTTAGACAGCACAATAACCAGCTTCTCAGCTAGTTAAGTAATCATTTTCTCATCTAGTGCAATAATCCTTTACTCATCAAGTCAAAAAATCTGTCTCAGTTAGTGTAATAGCCCTTTCTAATCTAGTGCAATAATCCTTGGCTTAGCAAGTGCAATAATCCTTGGTTTATCAAGTGCAATAATCTTTGGTTTATCAAGTGCAGTAATCCTTGGGTTATCAAGTGCAATAATCCTTTATTTATCAAGTGCAGTAATTCTTGGTTTATCAAGTGCAGTAATCATTGGTCTATCAAGTGCAATAACCCTTGGTTTATCAAGTGCAGTAATCCAGGTCTTTTTAATTAGTCTTTTAATAAAAGCTTTCAATAAAAAAATTACACTACTTTTATTACACTACTAAGATTCAATCCCTGGTCGCTGCATTAGCAGTCTAATCTGTTCACCTCTAGGCTAGCTCTCATCGAAGTTATAAGTGAATTTGTAGCACTTATAATTCAACACTCATACCAATTCAGTTAGAGTAAAAGTCACACAAAGCAGTTATGATATAATCAATTTCTTAGGCAAGTCAATACCCATCTCTAATAAAGTTACCACACTGTGTTTTCAACACTGTGACACAATTCAATTCAATGTCAAAATTTAGCCAGTTCACAGACGATAAAATAAAAAGCCTATTGTGATGCAATCTATTTCAGAATCAGAATTCAACCAGTCAGTTTTTTCTCTAGCATTCTTACAATGCATTTTAAGTCAAAAGAGCTGCTTGACCTTTGCAAAAAAGCATGTTTTTTGAATATTAAATCACTTTAGCATCAAGCAATTTCTTAGCTACAATGCATTTACTGTCATGGAAAAGTTTCTGATCAAACAGTGCTAGTTCAAAAAAATCAGTTGGGCCATTTTTTCTCTAATTGATCACATAGATAGATACCTACCAACAAACCATTTTTAGTATATTGGAGGATATCACTTGACTACTAATACTAATCTATACATGTGCCTATATATTATAATAAATGTATCCTTAGCCATCTTTTACCTAAATAAGCCTAGATGCCAATGGTAGACATTGATCCCAATCCTGACCAATCCCAAGTCCCAACTTTTATGAATTCAATCTCACTTGATCCTACCTGACCAGATTTTTCCTATCCTGGTTTTCCTATTATCTACTTATTTATAATATAGGCTAATTTTACATATAACTTATCATGAGTACTATTCCTTCTGTACAAATTTACAATTGCAGCCACATCTCCAATTCTTGATCAACTTATTCTCATTTCTTCTTATTCTTATCCCATTTTTTTAATAAAATTCTTGCTTAATCTTACTTGAAAATAAAATTCTGACCTTGGTCAGACTCTAACCTCATATATAATGCAGTTGCCAAGGTCTAGATTGTGTAATAGCCTAGTATATGCTGGAACAAGAATCCTATCTTTGCTCAAATCTAAGCCCTAATGATATTTTATTAGGTAAATTATATAAATTGTTAGGCCTAATATTAATAATATTATGCTATTAATTTAATTTTTTTTTATTTTGTGCATACTCAGGGGGGTTGTGATTGAGGGGTGGCTTGGGTAGAGCAGTCTTTGCACCCATCCTCCTGATTGCACTATGGGTTGGCATTGTATTAGTCCATAGGTTTGGGTTAGTAGCATCCAATAAGGCTTGCTAACTAGGCCTTGAGTCCTAGTCCCAATCTGGGCCTCTTGGGCTTTGGCCCCTGGTAATATGGCCCCCAAAATATCCAGCAGCAAAGCCCTTCTCTGGGCTAATCTGCAGGTTGTCCATGCTTCCCACCTTATTTAACAACAACAAAGTTTAAAAGATTAAAGCTATATAAATTATAATAAGTTGAACTTGAATACAATTTAATTAATGAAAAAGCCTTTTTTGTGTATCATATCACTCCTTCAAGCTGCTATATTTTATATTGTTTTATAAAAAGTGATTAAAACAGATATAACCCTGATATTAAAAGTTTGGTATCTATTACAAGCATAATGAATATAGAAAAAACTAATTTATATTAGTAATCAATTGATGTCCATGCATTAAGAAATAGTATATTGCTTTTCATTTCTTTTATTATTCTGTTATTTACTTGCAAAAAATTTTTGCTCAGTAAAAATGAATAATTCATGAATGCAAACTTACATGCATGAATAGTTTTCTTCAAATCTAATAAATACCAAATTTACCAAGCCTAACCATGTCCAAAGTTTTCTTCGACATTACTGCTGATGGTGCGCCTTTGGGCAGGATTGAGTTCAAACTGTATGATGACCTTGTCCCAAAGACAGCTGCGAACTTCAGGTGCCTTTGCACTGGCGAGAAAGGCATGGGCAGTAAGTGTGATTTATATTGCTGTTTACTCCTGACAAGTTTTTTACTTCAAACTTACAAGTTCAAATGTGTCAAGATTAGCCATATTATTACTCCTTGACAGTTCACGCGATATTTTAGCTGCTTCCAAATATGCATGCGCATGGAATAACAAAAATTGAAAAAAACAAGTCTGTACTTGACTTTACTGCAAACTTGTGGCTGCTTCAATCATCGCGGCAGAGTACATTGTTATTTTGATGTTTATTTAGAATGTTAAGATTGACACTGGAAGAATTCATCTGCCTCACCTTTTCAGAGAGCGGCAAGCCGCTGCACTACAAGGGAAGCGGCTTCCACCGCATCATTCCCCAGTTCATGTGCCAGGGCGGTGACTTCACCCGCGGCAACGGCACCGGCGGCGAGTCCATCTACGGCGAGAAGTTCGAGGACGAGAAATTCGCCAGGAAGCACGAGAAGCCCTTCCTGCTGTCTATGGCCAATGCCGGCCCGAACACGAACGGCAGCCAGTTCTTCATCACCACCGTGAGCACTCCGTGGCTCGATGGCAAGCACGTTGTATTCGGCGAGGTGATCTCTGGCGACGATGTGGTGAAGAAGATGGAGGCTCTCGGCAGCCAGAGCGGCAAGCCGTCCAAGACGGTGGTGATCGCCGACTGTGGCACCTGCTAAGCGGCTGTTTTTTTTAAATGGGCCTCTTTAATCGAGTTACCTTAATAATGTGTTGTGGCAGTGTTTTTGCTACCAGTTTTAAATTAACAGCTTACTACTTAGACTTACAGCTCTTGTCTAACTATTATAACTGAGCCCTATTAAATCAGTTGGTTCGGCCAACTCGCCAGATATTCTCGCAGTGCAGTTGCGCTTTCTAGTTAATCCCAGTGTTTTCGTTTTTTTATTATTCAACTGTTATATTTCACAGCTTATACTCTTTGTTTTAATTAATCAGTCACATTGGTCTTTGTTTAGTTGCACAGCCCAGCTTGAGCACAATTTTTTGTTAAGCCTCCTGTTTTCAACTCTATCAGTCAATCTACTATGGTTAAAATTATTGCTTATCCTCCCAACGTTAATCCTCTCTGTGGGCCTAGGAGTTTACTATCCGAATACGCTCTACTTGTCTGTCTTAGTAGTTTCCCCGTGTGAACTGTTTACAGTTAGTTTCCGGTGTGTTCTATTGAGCAAATATTTTACTATTAGAAACGCAATCGACCGCTTCTCCCTGCATCTCACAGAATTTTTCTGTCAAGCAATAAATAAATATTTTTCTGTGTACTTTTAGTAAAGCACCAAGTCAACACAAATATAAATCAGCGCAAGACTAGACAACATCTTTGCTGCTTTTTATTCATCTGTGCACACTTGTGCGGTGAAGCTTTCTTTGTACGCTTTTTTCTTTCTAAAATTAATGTTCAGCCATGTTTAAAGGTCGGACCAGAAGATAAGTTTGGCCAGAAATTTCCAAATCAAGAACTGGAATGGTAGCTTTCTGGACAATAAATGTTACATATAGGATAGACATCTAGAACTAGATTAATTGCTCAATAAAAAACTCATTCCTTAGCTCTTTTCCATTTAAAGCCTTACTTAAGATTTTATGGTCCTTTTTAAAAGTCTTGCTAGTCAGTGTAGTCACTTCCGCTAACTTAAACGAATTCGATGATGTAAAGCTTCGAACTTGTAAAGTGTTTCGCTCTGGTGAAAGTAAGAAGCAATACTTTCGACAATATGAAATCTCGAGTTGTAAAAGTGACCCAGTAGGTAAGCTCTATATGGCTACCCAGTAATCAGCTAACCCCCACGGCCCACACAGAAGTTAAGCAAAGTGTGATTTTTTATTCAGCTTCTCCATGAGCTCGCAGCAACAACGGGTTGATATGACACTTATGTTCGTAATTCCTTCACAAAAGCATTGTTTAACTGTAGCTGCATGTATACATTTGTCTAATGCAGTCCAATATTCGGCTACAGAACGTACTATATATCCATGTACTTAATCATTTTAGGCTAAGCTGAGTTCGAACAGTACTTTAGGTTGCTTCTGATTTCCTTGGTTATCCTTCTTTTGGGAAGTAAAGATTTCTTCGGATTAGATTATAAATGAATTAATCTGGCCGATAGTCATCTAAAGAGCGGCAGGATTCTGTCTTCGTCGAAATCTCCCACCGCTTTATTGTCATAACTTTTAAGGCATATTTTTAGTATATGGATGCCTGCATTTTCAGGGCATCAATGTGGCAATTCTTGCCTCGTACTTTTATTTCAGTAGACGGAACACAAACAAAACAAGAAGCGATGCAGTCCTGCTCGAATTCAGATCAGACTTGCTGGAGCATAGTACAGATTGTCCTTTGTTCTCAGTCTCGAATAGAAGAAGCGCAGATAATTAGCCAAAATAGACTCTGGAATTAGTAATATATCAGTTGACAGCTTGTTACCTTCCAGAAATCTCTTTAAACGGTTTATATTGTCCTGGCCCTCTGCCGAACAGAAGAATCGGGTATACCATCGAATTCTAGCTCATTTAGCTCTCCAATCACGTCGTCTGGAATGTCGAGAGTCTCTTCTGACTCGATCTTGTCCGCGAATTCCTTGCTCAATTCCTCCAAATACCGGCGGTTTGACCCCGCTAAAATCCAGGCCAGCTCTTCGGTCGACATACCAGATACAACTTCTCCAGGCAAATTTGAATAATTGATTAAGTGATTGATCATGTTTGAAGCGTGGTAAGAGCATGCTAACAAATTAAAATGTATCCTGACGTTCTTTTTCCTTTTACAGTGAATCTAAGCCCATAAATACTTATGCCAATATGTCTATGGTCCTAAATTGACAAATGAGAAGAAAGAATGGCCATAGACACTTAAAACTTATTGTATGTTACAACACAGAGCCCGGAATTTTCGACATTGACGCCCGGAATTTTCTCACATTATGACAATATTATAAACATTTATTTTTTCTGGGCAAAAATAAATGTAGAATTTAGTCGAAGCGCCCTCAAAATTCTACATTGTTTCCCGCAAAAATAAATATTGTTATATTGTAGCTGAACTTCGTAAAAGTTGCTATTCAGTATGCCATATACTATACACACTACATTGCTTTGTCGGCGTTGTGAAATTTCGTGGACTTTTAAACCCCCCCCCTTTATTTCGGCTTTAAAAACTGCTGGCTAGAAAGATTTTTCGTTTAATTTCTAAAAGCACTAGCTAACATCTTACTGTGAGTAGTTAGTTACTTTATAAAGACAATACAGCTTTTTATTAAATTTACTGCATGCCATCTAGCTCGTACAAATACGCTCGAAGGATCTAGGTTAGAATAAACTAGACTCACTGCATTTGGATTAATAAATAGTGGTTACAGTCCCCCCAATGTTGGCAGCTTTCACGATATTGGTCAATTACAGTATTACAATACATGTATAGTCATTTACTCGCACAACACTATATATAGTGTAGTCTTCACAATTGGACTTTTGGCAACGTTGCATGCACATGCATTTGTACTCGTGTTATGCTCGCTTAACAATACCGTGAATAAAGAAAATTTAGTATAACGAGCATACATGTAGTATATAGCATTTAGAAAAAAAGGCGAAGCTCGTCGGAAGCCGCCGTATATATTTAAGGCTAAGCGGTTCTTTCGGCGCTGGGCGGGGCCGGCATGGCAAGAGCAGAACCTCGAACTCGAGGACGAAAAATGAAAAAGGTTACGTTAACTTTTGAAGGAAGGAAGAAATAAAATGAATGAGCCGAGGACTTTAAAAAATGTTTTTGAACTAAACTGCCAGGCCAGCCAGCCAACCCAACTGCCATATTGTTTGTTTGTCGGTGTGACTCACGTTTAACTAAAAGATAGACGGGTAATAGAAGCCTAAAGCTGTGGACTGTGGAGGCTTGTCTGGGCAGTGGAATTGGGTGGTAAAATTCCTAGACAACCCCTCGCCCGTGAAAGAGTGTACACAGTGGTCTTATAGGAAAGCGTACGGAGAATATGTACACTCACAGACAAACCCTACGACAGCAGTGTAGGGTTGATATCGATTTTTCTCTCCACTACGCAGACCCGTAGTGGAAAGAAAATCTCTCTCATCCAGTCAGAGCTTACCACGCCTGCCCTAACCTTCCCCAACCCCTCTTCTCTATCGTTGAGTGTCGGTAAAAACGAGCGCTCTGGGGGCCTACACAGAATCGCTTTGGAAATCTTGCTAGAATCTACTACTGCCTGCAGTAACTACATCATTTTCGCCCCAATTTGAACGCAAAGATGTCCAACGTTTTCTTCGATATCACCACCAACGGCCAGCCTTTGGGCAGGATTGTTTTCAAACTGTATGATGACCTTGTCCCAAAGACAGCTGCGAACTTCAGGTGCCTCTGCACTGGCGAGAAAGGCATGGGCAGTAAGTGTAATTTATATTGCTGTTTACTCCTGAGTTTGTTTTTTACTTCAAACTTAAAAGTTCAAATGTGTCTAGATTAGCCATATTATTACTCCTTGACAGTTCACGCGATATTTTAGCTGCTTCCAAATATGCATGTGCATGTAATAATAGAATTGAAAAAAAAACAAGTCTGTACTTGAACTTTACTGCAAACTTGTGGCTGCTTCAATCCATCGCGGCAGAGTACATTATGGTGGTTTGATGTTTATTTAGAATGTTAAGATTGACACTGGAAGAATTCATCTGCCTCACCTTTTCAGAGAGCGGCAAGCCGCTGCACTACAAGGGAAGCGGCTTCCACCGCATCATTCCCCAGTTCATGTGCCAGGGCGGTGACTTCACCCGCGGCAACGGCACCGGCGGCGAGTCCATCTACGGCGAGAAGTTCGAGGACGAGAAATTCGCCAAGAAGCACGAGAAGCCCTTCCTGCTGTCTATGGCCAATGCCGGCCCGAACACGAACGGCAGCCAGTTCTTCATCACCACCGTGAGCACTCCGTGGCTCGATGGCAAGCACGTTGTATTCGGCGAGGTGATCTCTGGCGACGATGTGGTGAAGAAGATGGAGGCTCTCGGCAGCCAGAGCGGCAAGCCGTCCAAGACGGTGGTGATCGCCGACTGTGGCACCTGCTAAGCCAGTTTGGTTGAAGTTGAACGAACCCGTTTAAGGGAGTTCAGGAATGACGATGTTTATTGATGAAAGTGTACGGATGTGTTGTGACACCAGATAAGGCTCTCTCGGTGTTAATGCTCTTATTTTTACTACTAATTATTGCTGTTAAGCCAATTTATAACTTCACCCTTCAGTGTATTGCAACCTACTAATGTCCAACTCTGAACTTGTTCATTCAGGGCGCCTTCATAGCGCTTGCTAATTCAGCCCAGTGGTTTTTTCGACTTACAGTTTGATAAAAATAATAAATAAACACTGCACTCAGTTCTGTCTGTCTGCTAAGTGTAATTTTATCTGCCTTTTGGTGTATTTTCTTCTTAGGAAAGATTTTGTTGTTAGATTAGTAATGTAATCCAGTCGGAATGTATACATTGGTGTTAGTGAACTGGCTAGCTTACTGCCAGTAGTGTGGTCAGATAAACTTTTTTAGACTATCCATTTTCTGCCTATTACAGGCTTACACATGCAGTAAAATGGCAGTAGTATGAAAATGAAAATGGGACCCTCAAATGTAAAAGTGAAGGTTAACTTCCGAATTCTTTAAATTAATGAATCGAATCTGCCGACTGATTTTGTGAGTATTGACAGGGATGGGAGTGTAAGACGTGAAACACCCTAATCGTTATCATCACTTGCCATTCATTTTAATGACTATCATCACTTATACATGAGCGTGTGTGGGAAGCATTTCATACAACTGTCTCATCGTCGGAGTTCTTGCTATAAAAAGTACATGTAGTCACGCCACTGCGCATGCGTACTTCGGGTGTGTCATAAGTAATGTCACTAATGTGAAAACAGACGAACTTGCAATCGCAGATGAACAAAACTGTACCACTCAACAACATAGAGTCCCCCAATATTAATCACCCTCTGGCAGTGCTCATACAGCTTGTCCACCTCAGCCTGCAGGTGTTTTTCCTCCAACTGCCATAACCAGTGCAACGCGGCCTGTTTTACCTCTTCATGGTTTGCGAAACTCTTCTTGGAAAAGTCAGCCTTCAGCCATTTGAACAGAAATCTCTTGCAAAAGTTGAAGTCTGGGCTGTAGGGACTGTCAGAGCATATTCACTTGCCGTGCAGGCAGAAAATTCGAAACAGCCTTCAGGTGTGCAGCCGTGCGGTGTCCATCTGCCACAGAACCTCGTCCAGGTGACATGGATTTGACCGGAGAGTGCACCAGAGGTCTCCAGTGTGCCGGAAAAAGTCGATAAAGTACTGGCCATCGACCTTGGTGTTCGGTGGAGTTGTGCAGATGGAGACTCGTTTGTTTGGCGTGAAGGCTACCAGCAGCATGGTCTTCTTGTCCGAGATGGACTTCCTAGTCACCATCGGCCTGAAGTCCCCAACTCCCAACCAGCAGCGATTATCTGCCTTGCTGCCCTTGCCATCCAGATGGAGCCAGCTTTCATCCTCAGCAACCAGGCAGTTTAGGATGTCATTCAAGCCCCGGCTGCTAAACACCTTGCGGATCTGCTTGGTGCAGGCGTCTTGTCAAGATTCAAGATGATTTTTGTTCGCTGCATAGACGATTTTTCATCGCGTTGCACTTGCTAAATCTGCTTGGCGTATTCTTGCGATAGCTTGGGCCATAAACAACCTATGCACGTCTCAAATGCACTGCTATTGCTTCACTAAGTATACTTTGCAGCTACACTACCCACAAGTCCATGTGCCTACATATTTTAGACAGGCCTGCAGTGACATTACTTATGACACACCCGAAGTACATTATCTCTCGTGCAACTTAAACGATTTCAATAATGTAAATGTTCAAGCTTGTTCCAAGCCCATTAGATTTTAAGCTTGTGAACTAAAAACTTGAGCTTCTGTAGTGAAATTTTGAGCTTACGAATACATGTACACGTACATGTAGCTTCGAGCTAATGAAGTTAGGCATTATTACATGTACAGCACAATAATAAAAGTGGTGAGAACAAAAAGCAACACAATTGATTGGGCAATAGCAACAATTCTATTTGTGCGTCCCAGAATGGACTTGCACAAAAACTTTTCTTCGCTTCGGATATACAAGCCGTACTAATAGAGCGGCAACAGTCGATTGTGTGTATATATAGTTCCTGCTGATCATGCGTGCGCTTATCTGCCGTCGCGCCAGTCACGGATCCACTGCGGATCTTGCTGTCTATGCATCAGGATCTCGATGGGGTCCAAGTCGGGATCCTGCCGACTTTGTCGAGATGATTGTGTTTTTGAAATGGCTTTTACATGTAGATTCGTGTAGATAGACGGATATAGATAGATGATGGAGATAGATAGATAGATAGAAAGGTAGATAGATAGATAGATAGATAGATAGATAGATAGATAGATAGATAGATAGATAGATAGATAGATAGATAGATAGATAGATAGATAGATAGATAGATAGATAGATAGATAGATAGATAGATAGATAGATAGATAGATAGATAGATAAATAGATAGATTAGATAGATAGATAGATAGATAGATAGATAGATAGATAGATAGATAGATAGATAGATAGATAGATAGATAGATAGATAGATAGATAAATAGATAGATAGATAGATAGATAGATAGATAGATAGATAGATAGATAGATAGATAGATAGATAGATAGATAAATAGATAGATTAGATAGATAGATAGATAGATAGATAGATAGATAGATAGATAGATAGATAGATAGATAGATAGATAGATAGATAGATAGATAGATAGATAAATAGATAGATTAGATAGATAGATAGTATACAACCGCTACGAACCATTCTATCCACCTGTCTAAGATAGGACTTCAGAGAGCGAATGACTGCCTCATTGCCTGGCTGCACCTGCAGGCTGCGGCCGCTGCTACCACGGAGCGGGGCAGCTTCAATTGGTCGACTTTGTAGGAGTTCCAGAGCCCGCTTCACATTCCCTAGAAAATACATGTAGATCGGATTATAGCCTAAATTTGGTACACAAAATGGGTTTGTAATCCCTGAGCCGCAGTACAGCTGGCAGGTTCAGATCATTCAGAACTCACATGAGTAGCAGTAATGCAGGTTGACACCGTCTGTGCACACTGAAATAAAGGTACGCGAATATCATACCACCGATTTCTTGAAATTGCATGGCTTTTAATTTCCAAGACGAATTGCTTGGTCAAAAAGGAATCTTGTGGATTGAGAGAGCTTGGGAATCGCAGGTTCGCTTACAAATCCTGCAAGAAAGTTTTCTGAAACCTTCAGTTTAGCTGATCTCAATGCATCTCTCTGTTTGTCAATCAGTTCGAGTACGAGCGTACACGATTGAGCACTCAGAAATGCATTGCAGAACTCTGACTCTTTCTAATCATGCCGACCATTTTTGCCAGCGGGCGTCTGCTCGAATTTAAAATACTTTCGAAAGTTATTCTCGAGTCTTCTCGGTCAGACGATCAGACATAATTAAGGCCCCAGCTGGCTTACAAGAAGTTTGCTTCTGACAGCAGCAGCCTTGTATGTCACCCAAAATTAGTGCTCATTGTTTCATTCACCTTCAGTCTTATGTACGCAATCATCCGCAATCAATACTCTGCAGTCACTCTCAATCAGGGTTCAGTCAACCCCAACCAGGGCTGAGTCGCTTAGCGCTCAATCAAACTCCTCCATTGAAAACTCACTCACCCTCTATCAGTGCTCAGTCTCCCTCCATCAGTGCTCAGTCTCCCTTCATCAGTGCTCAGTCTCCCTCCATCAGTGCTCAGTCTCCCCAGTGTCCATGATGTCAGCATTATGCCGTAATTATGCTGACGCGTCAGCATATTTTTGACAAGCAAAAAAATTCCAAATTTGTGTTGCATTGATATCTGTTTGATATTTATTGAAAGTGCTTTCAGTTTTGCCAGCAATTCTTTCTTTTTTAGGCGCAGCATCAAACTGGAATAAATTTGGCCTGTGCATGCCACGGCACAATTAAGGCATTAAGTGCTAAAAATATGACTTTGAGAAATTTAGAAGGAAAAGATTTTATGCAGGTTCCTGAATAGTCCCAAATTTATAATAGTCTTCAAAGATACCCATTGACAAATTTTACTGTCTTCATAATTTTTGCATATATCTAGCATGCAAATGCTTGTTCATTTCGTCGATTTGATATAATTTGAATTGTACATGTTTCTTATATATACTGAATGGACTACAAACAGTAGTCATACAAGTAATATTTAGATGGTTTATTTTAAGCTATGTTATCTTTTGGCTATAGTAGTTATACATGTTTTTATTTTTTGTTATAATACTAAATATTAAACAATATTGAACAAAAATATAGCACATTTTTAATTGATGCTTTTACACTCATTTGTCTTAGGCCTAGTCTGTCTCGATCAATTGTACTGGCTTTTATATGTATGCGCAGAAAAATACCTTTTCTAACAAGGCATTTGTATATTAGTTTCTAGCAATAGTAGTGGGTGCAGTCTGACAATTTTCTAAGGCTGTATATGATATTACAAAGTTATATATGTTAATGTACTAGCCTAGGCTCTATAGCCATAGGCATAGGCCTATGTGAAATATTGTACTTGTCATATTTTATATACACCAGTTTTTAGTTGCTTTGTTGTATAAATTGCTGTTAAAATATGATATGATATAATACTGTTCCTTGTAGTTTATATTGCAAATAGCAAACAATTACATATTCAGTTGTCAAAAAAGGATAAAACTAATTTTAAGTTTTATCTAAATCAATGAAACAAATGTTGAAATCAGACAATAGGCTTTTTCCAGTTTCTTAACTATTTTATTTACTGGGACACTTAAGCCTTTAAGAGGTCTACTTATAGTAAAGTACTTATCTAAATATCTATAGACAGAATAATAATTCATTGTAGGCCTAATTATAGGTTATAGACATAGCTAGGCCTATAGTATATTATTGTATAAGGCAAAAAAGGTTTAACCTTTTATATTTATAAGTTAGGCCTAATGAATAGGCCCTTAATTTACTATGTATATATATAAAGCCTAGGTTTTTTAAGGTTAGAAATCCAGTTGCCAATGGCTATTTTTGGTTGCCCACTGGCAACCCAACTACCCACATTCTTGAGGATCTAGATATTTCTAGGGCTCATTAAAACATGGATGCACTATATGACTATGTGAATGAGACAGTTTGGGACTTGGTATTAAATTGACATTGAAATTGTCCATTTTTGCAACTTTGTTTTTGTATCAACTTAGATTGATAGGCCTATAACATTTTTATTATACTTGTAAAATCATTTTCTGAAAGTGGCAACTGGCACAGGGAAATAAAGTTGCTAGATTGGCCTCTGTTGCCAAAAATCCAATTGCCAATGAGATTTTCAAAGGGCCAAAAAATCCCATATGGCCAAAAAATAAACCTAGGCATTATAATTATATCTTATATTCTTGTTATTTAATTATTAATTTAACTATAAAGTGCCAATTTATTTTGATTTAATAGGATTTATTTGGTTACCTACAAAAAATAAATATAATATAATAATATACAAGCTGTTGAAACCCGCGGATTTTGAACCCAGGGAACTCCATTCCCCGGAATTATTTTTGCATGTATTCTAAAATCTGAGGTAAAACTCAAACAAAAACTTGTTCCCTTGTTAATAGTTAGGATAGAGTTAAACATAAAATAGTATACATTCATGTAAAATTAGGATTTGAGGCAAACATTGATATTGTTGGCTGGGGTGCTGCGCAGAATGTCAGGCAAACTCTGGCCTCTATGTACCTCTGCCTCTCCCTATGTCCTTTGCATCCTTTGAAACTTCCATCTTCTTTTCCGTTTCCTATCTTCTCTCTCGTCTCTTCTCTCTCTCCCCTCTTATCTCTTCTTTCTTCTCTCCTCTCTCGTCTCTTCCCTCTCCCCTCTATTCTTTTCTCTCTCTTCTCCTCTCTTCGCTCTGGTCTCTGGTCTCTCATATCTCCTTTCTCCTGTTTTATCTTTTCTCATTTCTTTCTGCTCTCTACTCTCTCTTCCCTCTGCTCTCTGCTCTCTCTTCCCTCACCTCTCTTCTCACTCCTTACTCTACCCTCTCTCAACACTTTCCTTATCTCTACTTTCTCCTTTTTCCTCTCTTCTCTCAACTCTTTCCTCTCCTCTGTCCACTCTCTCCTCTCATCTCTCTGCTCTCTCCTATCCTATCTCTCTTCTCTCCCCTCTTTCCTCTCCTCCCTCGTCCTTTTCACCAATTTCCCCTGTCCTCTCGATTCTCTCCCTTCCCCTCCTCTCTCCTCACTCACTTCTCATCTCTCCCTTGTCTACACCTCTCATCCCTTATTTCTTATCTCTCCTCTTTTCTCTCTACTCTCCCATCTCTCGTCTGTTCACTCTCGTTTCTGCTCTCTCATCTCCCCTCTCTTATCTGTCATCTTTACTCTCATATGTTCTCTCACCTCTCTCCCCTTATACTCCTCTCTTTCCCCTTTTTGACTCAGGAGGACTCGATCCTTTCTTCTTTCTTCTCCTCTCTTCTCTTCTCTCTTCTATACTCTCTCCCTCTCTTGTCTTCTCTCTTCTCTCTCACTCTCCTCTCTCCTCTCTTATATCGTCTGTTCACTCTCATCTTTGCTCTCTCATTCCCCTCTCTCTTCTGTCATCTCTACTCTCCTCTCTACTGTGTACTATTCTCTTTCCCCTCTTCTGACTTCTTTCTTTCCTTACTCCTCTCTTCTCTTCCCTCTTCTATACTCTCTCCCCTCTATTCTCTTTTCTCGTCTCTCCGCACTCTGCTCTCTCTTCCTTCATCTCTCATCTCTACTCTACTCTCTCATATTTCCTTTCATCTCACTCATCTCTACAATCTCATCTCTTTCTTCTCTCCTCCTCTTCCCTTTACTCTATCATCTCTCCTTTGTCCTCTCTTCTTTCTCAACTCTCTCTCTTCTCACTCGTCTTTCCCCCTCTTATCTCCTCTCCTCTCTCCTTTCTAATCCCCCCTCTCAAAACTCTCATCTCCTCTTTGTTCTCTCATCTCACTCTTCTCTACTCTCCTCTCTCATCGATCCTCTGTCTCATCTCTCCCCTCTTCTCTCTCCATCTTCTCACCTCTACTGTTTCCTCTCCCTTCTCTCTCCCCTCCTCTCGCTTCTTCGTCCCATATTCTCTGCTCTCTCCTCAACCTCCTCGTACGTCTCTCCTGTTATCTTCTATCTTTCCTTTTATCCCCTCTCGCCCCTCCTCCCTTTCTAATAGTCTATTCCTTTTCCTTTTCACTCTCATCTGGCCCGTAGCCATGAGCTGGATTCTTTATCTGGCCTTTGAGATAAAAATCTGCCGAACCCTGCTTCGAAAGCCAGTTTTTGTGGCGTAGTACTATCATGGTTGTTATCATTTCTCATGCTTTAATCACGTCATCTTTCTGGTCAATTAGCACTTAGCAGCCCTGAGAGAAATTTGTATATCTCCAGCTCCACCACCACAGTCTGCAGCAGTCTAACAACTAAGGAAATACGCATTTCTTAGGAGGCCATTTATTTTAAAGTAACCTTATGCGAATCTTAATGTTTAAATTTTAATGGTGTAACTAATTTAGTAGGATTGCATTGTAATCAGTTATTCATTAATTTTTCGTTATCACACATCGCCTCATACATGCGCAACCTCCAAAATTCGTTCGGCCGTGCGACTTAGTTTTAACAAAAATGCGACATAGTTTTTGGCCAAAAATGCGACTTACATGTAAAAAAACCCAAAAGCAAATTTAACGCAACTTTGGGTAAACGGCAGGAGTAACTATGACTGCCTTATTAAGCCAAAATGCCTCGTCAGCTACTTAGTACTACTTCTTGGTTATTTTTTCGGGATGGCATTTTTGCGACTTTCTTGGTTGGCTGCCAAATCGGTCGGCCGAATCGGCCGACTCGGCCGACTGTTGCGCATGTATGCATCGCCTTGATTTGCCATCCTTGTTTAACTGCTGCAGACTTGTCTATACAGAGGACAGTAGTTTGAATCTCTCGCTAAACTGTCTCTCCTCTCTACGCCTCTAGCTCTCCACTCGCAGGGTACAGAGAAGGCTATTAAAAAGTTATTCCAAAACACTGTACATTCGCTAAGTACATTGAGCCCTATTGCCTCACCCTTTGTCTGGGCTGGAGGAATGAGTGAGTGAGCGGCACAAACAACAGAAAAAGCAGACAAACTTCACATGCTTACAGTTTCTTTTCGGTTGAGTTACAGAGTTGAAACTTTACATTTAGATAGAGAATGAGTCAATGAAGAATTGTGTCAAGTTTGAAGTCAATCGCTTTACGTGGAGCAAACTTATGGCAGCTGAAAGTTAGTCAATTTTGAAACCCTTTTACACATCTGGGCCCAGATCGGGAAAGAGAGGCAGGCGGGCGGAGGTTGGGGTGGTTGCTACGCTGAAAAAAACAGCCTAACTTTAAAAGCGCACAGCACCGCTCAGGATTAACTTTGATACTCGAAATTTTACATGATTGTGCCAAAATAGTTAAAGATTATCTGTGTCAAATTTGAAGAGAATCGGTAGAAGTGGAGCGGCGCTATGGAGGATTTAGTGAAAAAATCGCGCATTTTGAGCAGTTTTTTGTACTTTTAGGTAGGAAGACTTGAGTCTAGGAAATTAAAAGGTAGCCTAAGACATTCTCCGTAGTAAGTTTAGGGTGGGTGTAAAGTTTGGTGTCGTTTGGTTGAGCGGTTTGGGAGTCCATAGCGAAGTAATTTGTCCACAGACAGACAGACAGACAGACAGACAGACAGAGTTTTGATTTTTATAGGTAGAGATAAAGGCAAATTCTATAAACAAAAAATTTAAATTGAATATCAATTTTTTAGCAATATTAAAAATGTGATAAATATATTTTTTCCATCATAGTTTAAGACTTTATTATGGCTTTTTAAATTCTAATTTTTTATTATATTGTAATGTTCATTTTATTTTGATGATTAAATGTCTAAATATGATATATTGATACAATATTAAGTATAGCAAAAGCAGTTAATATGCAGTGTATTATGTTAATGTGTAGTTTAATATTTTTATATATTGCAAGTATAGCATATTGTTAAAGAGGGACATTATTTTCATGGTATATATTGACAAGGATCAATCAATTTTATTAGTTTACTATGTGGATAAGACTAGGACTAGGAGCAGCATTATCTACATAATTCTATGCCAATTGGGAAAATATTCTATAGTATATAATATTAAATATTAAGTATTGAGTAGTATTAAGTATTTTCTTCCTTAATAGTCAGTTTATCTAAGATTCTAAGAGAAGGAAAGACAGGGATTGGAAAAGAATAATAGATATATATTAGACAACTATATAAGTGGTAGAAAGGAGAGGAGAAGACTATGGGAATTGAAAAAAGAAAAGTTTGTAAGTGGGAGTTAAAAGCCAAATAAACATGTTATCTAAAGTCCAATTCATGCATTATTTCTTATTTCAGATGAGCATTCAATTTGAACAATGCAAATTCAAAGTCACATGCTTCGAAGCTGGGATGCAATTACTGTCAAGGTTGAAGAAGTTTCGCTGAAGATAGGGTGGTTTACAAAACTTTTGTAGGCATTAAAAGAACAGATGCGGACTACAAATCTGGTCTTGAGAATAACCAACTGCAGATTTTGCCACTCATTGACAATGCAAACTTGCAGTCTGGTTTCCCTGTTGATTACTAACATTCTGTTTGTTTGGGAGTTGTTCGCCAATTGTTAAAGTTTTTTCTCCACTGTAAAGGGTTTTTGTCTTCGTTGTAAATTACACCCAACTGCTTTGGCTAAGCTGTCTGAAAAGTCGATTTCTTTGGCAAAATTTATACCAAATGAGTTTCAGTGACGGCCAAGGCGATTTGATACCAAGCTTTCTCATTTTAAGGCAACAGAATTCAGACTCTTTGCTGTATTTGGGACCCTATCTTTTAAAGAAGTATCTGCTTATAACTTTTGTATGTTGTTTTTGTTGCTATATTCTGTTTATATTTTTATGTTGTTATGTTTCTGTTTTCCCATGCTATTTAAGTTACTTTTTAAGTTAAATTATAAAAGAATTAAAGAACTAAAAACATGTTCCTACCATTGTTTTCGATGTTAAAAAAATACTTTTCTGCGCCGTCTTTTTTACAATACACTTGTATTTAGTTCTTTTGTACCATTTCCTAAAGCCTAATTAAAGCCTTGTGGAGTTCAAAAAGGGTTAAGTGCTTCATTGTAATAATTGGACAACAATTGCATTATTTATGAGCCACAGAAAGCTACGACGTACATTGGTTTACTATATAATTGAACAGGCATATCAGTCGCATATAGTTGGCATAAAAGCAGCATTACACTGGCATTTCATGCTAACATAATGCCTGGATCCCGTCGCGACATTCAGTCTGGCATGATATGCCAGCATTATTCCAACAATGCAGCCACAATGCTACGAAGTACATTGGTTAACTACGTAATTGAACAGGCATATTAGTCGCATATAGTTGGCATAAAAGCAGCATTACACTGGCACTTCATGCTAACATTATGCCTGGATCTCGTCGCGACATTCAGTCTGGCATGATGCTGGCATAATATTCCGGCATTATTCCGACAATGCGGACACTGGGTCCCTCCATCAGTGCTCAGTCTCCCTCCATCAGTTCTCAGTCTCCCTCCATCAGTGCTCAGTCTCCCTCCATCAGTGCTCAGTCTCCCTCCATCAGTGCTCAGTCTCCCTCCATCAGTTCTCAGTCTCCCTCCATCAGTGCTCAGTCTCCCTCCATCAGTGCTCAGTCTCCCTCCATCAGTGCTCAGTCTCCCTTCATCAGTGCTCAGTCTCCCTCTATCAGTGCTCAGTCTCCCTTCATCAGTGCTCAGTCTCCCTCTATCAGTGCTCCGTCTCCCTCTATCAGTGCTCAGTCTCCCTTCATCAGTGCTCAGTCTCCCTTCATCAGTACTCAGTCTCCCTTCATCAGTACTCAATCTCCCTTCATCAGTGCTTAGTCTCCCTTCATCAGTGCTTAGTCTCCCTTCATCAGTGCTTAGTCTCCCTCCATTAGTGCTCAGTCTCTCTCCATCAGTGCTCAGTCTCCCTTCATCAGTGCTCAGTCTCCCTTCATCAGTACTCAGTCTCCCTTCATCAGTACTCAGTCTCCCTTCATCAGTGCTCAGTCTCCCTCTATCAGTGCTCAGTCTCCCTCTATCAGTGCTCAGTCTCCCTCCATCAGTGCTCATTCAAGCCCCATCAGTGCTCAGTCTCTCTCCATCAGTGCTCAGTCTCCCTTCATCACTGCTCAGTCTCCCTTCATCAGTGCTCAGTCTCCCTTCATCAGTGCTCAGTCTCCCTCCATCAGTGCTCAGTGAGCTCAGAGAAGCTCAGTCAATCAGCTTCTCCATCGCCTCTCACCCGCGTGAGGTGCGGCGGCAGCGCGGCAGGAAAGCGAGTCGAGTAGCGCACAGGCAGCGATGAAGCACAGGGTCAGCTTGGCTGCAGTCGGCATCTTTGCGATAGCTTGGAGTCTCTGCTGGTGTGGCCTCTCCTTGAGTCGGTAAGGCGTCTCCTCGCCAATGCCCGGCTAAATAAAAGCCAGAAAGGAGACGCATCGCCGGCCTCCGCTGCTTGGCCGGCTGCTCGGACAGCGCGAAGCTGCCGTGGCCAATTAGCGAGGAGGTGACGGCCGGCCGAGAAAGTGAGAAAGTGGCTGCTGCTCGAGCTTGCTGACCCCCGAGTTTCCGCGTTTATTTTTCTTTCTCTGTCCGAATCCCATCTTATCCTGGGAAAGGGAAGCGGATTGACTGAATCATCCTATCGGACAGGCGCCCCTCTGGCGTTTTGAGATGCGGCCCAACCTTTTTGAGCATTCGGATTCTGCCTGCATCCTGCGATAGTCAGATGGGCAAAGCTTCAGGGCTCACCTCCAGACGCGGCCATCGTTATTTCATAGCTGTCTGTCTTTGTCCATTTTCCCTAAAGAAAATCAACTTAGTGTCTATTCTAGGGTATATATGAGTTCCGAAATGAGCCCGGAGCTGCTAGAGGCGTCTTATCATAGGACCGAATCGTTGGAAAAACCAATTATGACGGCGAAATTGATAAAGCGGTCTGCTTCCCGGGGAGAGGCTGGTTCCAGTGGGAGGAAGGCTTTCTCTGCTGATGTGCACTCAGATGAGTTTTAGCTCACATACAATTCGTACGCTTTAATCCCATAGAATGGAGTAAATGCGGTTTTTCAAGAACAAAAAATTCCGTTACAACAATCTCACGAAGGAAGGGAATATCAATATGCCAGGGTGTTGGCGCTATATGCGATCAAACAGATCGGAAAGGTGCAGCAGCAATTGCCATAGACAGCTGGCTGGAACACATTGGCTGCTACTGCTTTATTTAGATAGACAATTACTTGTGCAGTTAAACACACTGAGAATTTCCAGCGCAACCTTTCACTTCCTTGGCCAAAATTGCTGCGAAGACGAAATAGCGCTAATAGCACTCAATGAGGGAGCTGGAAGAGGCCAGTAATGAAGGTCATCGTAGCTCTGACGGAGAAGTGACGGAGCCAACGGAAGATGCCATTCCAGAGGCGGAGCCGACCTCTATGCACAACAACCCTAATCAGGACGCGAACAGCCAAGCTAAGCTAGGCGCTACAAGTGGCCGGAAGCAGACCGAACGGGAAGATAATTTAGCAGGCGCAGAGAAAAAATCAGACAACAAAATCACCTACGAAATCAGGAAAAAGCCGACAAACAGCATCGTTTTAGAAAATTTCAACTCACACGAGGCGGTGAACGGAAACAAAGATGACAAAGCGCCGTTCGACATGGTGAAAAGTGAGGCAACTTATCTGGAATGGCTGGAGTTGGAGTCGCGGCTATTCCCGGTCAGATATTACCGTGAGCAGCACACAAAGGCGCAGCAGAAATATAACATTGTGCGCGTGCTAGGACAAGGCGGATTTGGTCTTGTGCTGCTGGTGAATGTTGAGAAAGGCGGCCCACTGTACGCTATGAAGGTCATGTCGAAAGAGAAGATCAAGGAGAAGAAAATGATCAAGTACATTATTGGAGAGCGCAGAGCACTGTCTGCTGTTCACCACCCGCTCATCATGTCGCTAATTGACAAGCTGAAGGACAACTCAAACGTTTACATAATCATGCCCTTCATTGAGTGCGGCGACTTATTTCGTCTCATGCTTTCTACTCGGTTGAAGCGATTCAGCTACGAGGAGGCAAAGTTCTATGTGGCTCAGGTGCTTCTAGCATTCGAGTATCTGCATAAGATGCGGGTCGTTTACAGGGACCTGAAGCCAGAGAATCTGATGCTGGACAGGTCAGGCTACGTGCAGCTGGCCGACTTGGGGTTTGCTAAACTGCTGGACGCTAACAGAGGTGAGCGCACGGATAAAACTGTTTGGGGCAATGCCTGCATGTATGTCAAAAGCTGTTTACCGCAGTGAATGAACGCCTACGAGGTAAATACAGAAATGCGGCTGCGGTGTCGCGAAGATTAGATGTCGCTAGGTGACGTTTAGAACGCACTGAGTGTGAGATCATCACACAAAAAGCTGATATGCTGGCGTCACCGGAAAGAGAAATCGCAAGCAAAAATCCAAGCTTCCCTTTATTTGAAAATAGAATAGTTTGACGTTTCTTTCTTGGTTCCATTTTTGTTTGGGTGCAAATTTGCTGTGAAGGGTAGAATTTCTGTATAAGCAAATGCATCCTTAGCCTGGGTGAAAAAATTAAAAATTAATTTTGATTAAAATACAATCAATCGTCTAGCTGAATTTTTCATACCCTGTACAATCCAGAGCGAACCTACAGCACCCTGGGCACGCCGGACTACATGGCGCCTGAGATTTTCTCGGCAAAGAACTGCGGCTACAGCTTCTCCGTGGATTGGTGGACAACAGGCTGTCTGTTGTACGAGTTCATGGTTGGATTTCCGCCATTCCACACTCCCGATGGAAACACGATGAACGTGATTAAGAAAATAATGACGTCAGAGGTTCAGTTTCCAAACTTCATTAAGCCCGACGCCAAAGATCTTGTAAGCTGCTTGTGCCAGAAGAACCCACACAAACGCCTGGGCTGCCAGAAGACGGGAGCAGCAGCTATCAGGGAGCACCCGTTCTTTCAAGACATTGACTTCGTCCGTGTCTTCCACAGGCAGCTGCCTGCGCCGCACAAGCCGACTAGCAAAGATGACAAGACGTTCTACACTGGACGGCCAGTTCCGAAGAATGTGATCAAAATCAGCAGGACCATGCGCTTCAATACGATGTTCAAGGAGTTTTGACTTGACGCATGCTCGTATTATTTTGTCAATATTTTTTAATTTCACTCAGAAGGACTGCATCGCATGCAATAGCTATGATGCATTGACACTTTAACAAAAACGTCATGTGTTCACTGCCAGATCGACAGCCTATGTTACTATATTTAACTTCCTGAAACCACGCAAACAGCATTCTTTCACGCAGCTTTGAGTGTATTTCATTTGTACATAACGTCTTTATTATTGTGTTACGCCGTCAAAGAATGCCTAAGAGTATTTTCCCTGTGGTAAGAATAGTAAAAATATTTAGCTAAAATAAGTGAACTCATTCGAACAGTTCCTACAACATAAATCTCTCGACAATCTGAATGCGCCAGAATGTTTCCAGTCTCTTGTTACCTTCTTCTGGAATTTGGTACGTTGATCAAGTGGGTTGCAGCACTGACTTGCGGCACGTGGATGTTAAAACAATATGCCTTCTCTTAATCGCGTCGAAAGCTCGAATAGGCGATCCGAGTGTAGAAAAAGGAAAAAGAGATTCACTTAGGACCCGAAAGTGCATAAGAATCGAGGGTCATCTTCTCAAGGACTCTAGAATCAGTAAAGTCAAACAAAGTTTTTGAGAAGGAATAACGTATACCATTTCTGTGATAGCACTTATCAAAACTGGACATCATCGGAGCACAAGAAACAGACCTGGATGGGATGGATGTCCCGGCGTTTCTAGTCCGACAAGTTACCAATTGAAGTAGGTTTGGTCGGCTTCATTCCAGTCCTGAAGTTGACATCGAATTTTCCTTAGCAGTATCAGCAACAGAGCGGCAACACCTGGAGCACCGAGACAGAAAAAACATAGACACCTAGCGGATCATGGTCAAATTGGTGTGCAATCAAGCATTCAAGGTCTCTGAGTTGTCTTAAAGCATCTTGTGAACCAATAGGGACTATTGGTACTGAAAGACAAGGATTTGATAATAAAGATTATCCTGACAAGCTTTCAAAGCTACTTAAGGGCAACAATTTTTTTAGAGTTTTTTCGTGTAATTGGTTGCTTGTGTACCTCCTTGACACTATGTCTTAGATCAATGTGGAAAATGCGAACCACAAGTGTAAAGTCTATGTCTCAGAGCCAGCCAGCAGCCTCAATCGAGATAAGAGCACTCACACTATTGCATCGTTAAAAAATAGCACGATACTACGATCAACCTTCAATGGGTGAGCCCGCCCACGGAACCCACGACAAGGTGCCATTTGACATGGTAAAAAGCGGGGCAACTTATCTGGAATGGCTGGAGTTGGAGTCGCGTCTATTCCCAGCTAGGTTCTTCAAAGAGCCGCAAACGAAAGCAAAACAAAAGTACAGCGCAGTGCGCGTTCTCGGACAAGGCGGATTTGGTCTTGTGCTGCTGGTAAACATCCAGAAAGGCGGCCCACTGTACGCTATGAAGGTCATGTCGAAAGAGAAGATCAAGGAGAAGAAAATGATCAAGTACATTATTGGAGAGCGCAGAGCACTGTCTGCTGTTCACCACCCGCTTATCATATCGCTAATTGACAAGCTGAAGGACAACTCAAACGTTTACATAATCATGCCCTTCATTGAGTGCGGCGACTTATTTCGTCTCATGCTTTCTACTCGGTTGAAGCGATTCAGCTACGAGGAGGCAAAGTTCTATGTGGCTCAGGTGCTTCTAGCATTCGAGTATCTGCATAAGATGCGGGTCGTTTACAGGGACCTGAAGCCAGAGAATCTGATGCTGGACAGGTCAGGCTACGTGCAGCTGGCCGACTTGGGGTTTGCTAAACTGCTGGACGCTAACAGAGGTGAGCAAGAATGAAAAGTTATTTCTGTGACAGCTATGGCACTCTCAGACAGGACCTCCTGATTTCGGACTGAAGCAAAGCCAGCTTAATTCCTGATTTCAATCCGGCAATCAGTCAACTGAAGCAAAGCCATTTCAATCATCATTGCTGATTGAAAAAAGTAGTTGAATGATTTGTACAATAGCGCTAACTTTTGCCTTGAAAATCTATCTGCCCAATCCAGAGCGAACCTACAGCACCCTGGGCACGCCGGACTACATGGCGCCTGAGATTTTCTCAGCAAAAAACTGCGGCTACAGCTTCTCCGTGGATTGGTGGACAACAGGCTGTCTGTTGTACGAGTTCATGGTTGGATTTCCGCCATTCCACACTCCCGACGGAAACACGATGAACATTTTAAAGAAAATAGTGAACGCTGAAATCCAGTTTCCAAACTCAATCAAGCCCGACGCCAAGGATCTCGTGACCTGCTTGTGTCAAAAGAATCCACACAAACGTCTGGGCTGTCAGAAGAGAGGAGCCACCGCGATCAGGGAGCACCCGTTCTTTCAGGACATCGATTTCGTCCGCATCTTCCACAAGCAGCTGCTGGCGCCGCACAAGCCGACTAGCAAGAGCGACAAGACGTTCTACACCGGACGGCCAGTGCCGAAAAACATCATTAAGATCAGCAGGACCATGCGCTTCAGGACGCAGTTTTTGGACTTTTAATGCGTCGTTTATCAAGCCTTGCTCTTCACAATTGGCCTCTATTTGTGTGTAAAACGTTTGCACCTAATTTGTTTCGATACTTGCGAGTATTATTTGTTTTAATAAACTTCGTTTTTGCCTGTACATTTGTTGTACGCTATGGATCGCCGTCACTTACACTCAGTTTCCTTTTTTCTTCAAAGAACTTTTGAGCAAGAAAAATCTAACTCTTAGCTTGCAAGTGTTGTTACTAATAGTAAGTTAAATGTGAGCAAAATTTTTCCTAAAATAATTTCTGTTTTTGTCATCTCCGACAGGTTAGTTCTCTTGTCGCATTAGAGATCAAATTTCTGATCTTGAACCATCCGCTTCTTAACTGAGATGGGCCTAAAACCTCGATCGAATTTTGAAGAAAAAAATTGATAGTCCCACAGGGACAGACGTCTGGTTTAAGAGGGCTCCACAAGTTTAGAAGGTTAATTTAACATTTAGCGTTTAAATTTTACATTCAGTTCCACGTGGAAGATACCGGATGTCTACATGTTATCAGTGAGGAGGATAACGGATGCTCTACTTGTTACCATTGTGGAAGGTGCCGGATGCTCTACTTGTTACCATTGTGGAAGGTGCCGGATGCAATTACTTGTTACCATTGTGGAAGGTGCCGGATGCTTTACTTGTTATCAGTGAGGAGGATACCGGATGCGCTACTTGTTATCAGTTGAGGAGGATACCGGATGCGCTACTTGTTACCATTGTGGAAGGTGCCGGATGCTCTACTTGTTATCAGTGAGGAGGATACCGGATGCGCTACTTGTTATCAGTTGAGGAGGATACCGGATGCGCTACTTGTTACCATTGTGGAAGGTGCCGGATGCTCTACTTGTTACCATTGTGGAAGGTGCCGGATGCTCTACTTGTTACCATTGTGGAAGGTGCCGGATGCTCTACTTGTTACCATTGTGGAAGGTGCCGGATGCTCTACTTGTTACCATTGTGGAAGGTGCCGGATGCTTTACTTGTTATCATTGTGGAAGGTGCCGGATGCTCTACTTGTTACCATTGTGGAAGGTGCCGGATGCTCTACTTGTTACCATTGTGGAAGGTGCCGGATGCAATTACTTGTTACCATTGTGGAAGGTGCCGCATGCTTTACTTGTTATCATTGTGGAAGGTGCCGGATGCTTTACTTGTTATCAGTGAGGAGGATACCGGATGCTTTACTTGTTATCAGTGAGGAGGATACCGGATGCTTTACTTGTTATCAGTGACGAGGATACCGGATGCTCTACTTGTTATCAGTGAGGATACCGGATGCTCTACTTGTTATCAGTGAGGAGGATACCGGATGCTCTACTTGTTATCAGTTGAGGAAGATACCGGATGCGCTACTTGTTACCATTGTGGAAGGTGCCGGATGCTTTACTTGTTATCATTGTGGAAGGTGCCGGATGCTTTACTTGTTACCATTGTGGAAGGTGCCGGATGCTTTACTTGTTACCATTGTGGAAGGTGCCGGATGCTTTACTTGTTATCAGTGAGGAGGATACCGGATGCGCTACTTGTTATCAGTTGAGGAGGATACCGGATGCGCTACTTGTTACCATTGTGGAAGGTGCCGGATGCTTTACTTGTTATCATTGTGGAAGGTGCCGGATGCTCTACTTGTTATCAGTGAGGAGGATACCGGATGCGCTACTTGTTATCAGTTGAGGAGGATACCGGATGCGCTACTTGTTACCATTGTGGAAGGTGCCGGATGCTCTACTTGTTACCATTGTGGAAGGTGCCGGATGCTCTACTTGTTACCATTGTGGAAGGTGCCGGATGCTCTACTTGTTACCATTGTGGAAGGTGCCGGATGCTCTACTTGTTACCATTGTGGAAGGTGCCGGATGCTTTACTTGTTATCATTGTGGAAGGTGCCGGATGCTCTACTTGTTACCATTGTGGAAGGTGCCGGATGCTCTACTTGTTACCATTGTGGAAGGTGCCGGATGCAATTACTTGTTACCATTGTGGAAGGTGCCGCATGCTTTACTTGTTATCATTGTGGAAGGTGCCGGATGCTTTACTTGTTATCATTGTGGAAGGTGCCGGATGCTTTACTTGTTATCAGTGAGGAGGATACCGGATGCTTTACTTGTTATCAGTGAGGAGGATACCGGATGCTTTACTTGTTATCAGTGACGAGGATACCGGATGCTCTACTTGTTATCAGTGAGGAGGATACCGGATGCTTTACTTGTTATCAGTGAGGAGGATACCGGATGCTCTACTTGTTATCAGTGAGGAGGATACCGGATGCTCTACTTGTTATCAGTGAGGAGGATACCGGATGCTTTACTTGTTATCAGTGAGGAGGATACCGGATGCTCTACTTGTTATCAGTGAGGAGGATACCGGATGCGCTACTTGTTATCAGTGAGGAGGATACCGGATGCGCTACTTGATATCAGTGAGGAGGATACCGGATGCTCTACTTGTTATCAGTGAGGAGGATACCGGATGCTCTACTTGTTATCAGTGAGGAGGATACCGGATGCGCTACTTGATATCAGTGAGGAGGATACCGGATGCGCTACTTGTTATCAGTGAGGAGGATACCGGATGCGCTACTTGTTATCAGTGAGGAGGATACCGGATAAAGCTACCAAAACGAAGACCGAGGCAATCAAGATACTTCTTGAAGAAATCTATTCTAAAATGGCAAAAACAGGAAGCCTCCTGGGAACTCCATTAGTTGCAGACTTTGGTTTGGTTGAGATTTTCTTTATCGTAAAAGTTAATGACTACAAATAAGGTGATGCAAGAAACTCCTTACATGTATACGAGTATACTAAACGTCATCAAAGTTCAATGATATTACACATACGAGCGTATTTACTTGTTACGAAATTTCAGCATTGAAAAGCGAGTCCAAACAAGCGTATGCCAAACAAAAGGGATTCGGACAGAGAAAGAAAAATAAACGCGGAAACTCGGGGGTCAGCAAGCTCGAGCAGCAGCCACTTTCTCACTTTCTCGGCTGGCCGTCACCTCCTCGCTAATTGGCCACGGCAGCTTCGCGCTGTCCGAGCAGCCGGCCAAGCAGCGGAGGCCGGCGATGCGCCTCCTTTTTGGCTTTTATTTAGCCGGGCATTGGCGAGGAGACGCCTTACCGACTCAAGGAGAGGCCACACCAGCAGAGACTCCAAGCTATCGCAAAGATGCCGACTGCAGCCAAGCTGACCCTGTGCTTCATCGCTGCCTGTGCGCTACTCGACTCGCTTTCCTGCCGCGCTGCCGCCGCACCTCACGCGGGTGAGAGGCGATGGAGAAGCTGATTGACTGAGCTTCTCTGAGCTCACTGAGCACTGAGCACTGATGGAGGGAGACTAAGCACTGATGGGGCTTGACTGAGCACTGACGGAGGGAGACTGAGCACTGATGAAGGGAGACTGAGCACTGATGGAGGGAGACTGAGCACTGATAGAGGGAGACTGAGCACTGATGGAGGGAGACTGAGCACTGATGAAGGGAGACTGAGCACTGATGGAGGGAGACTGAGCACTGATGGAGGGAGACTGAGCACTGAAGGGAGACTGAGCACTGATGAAGGGAGACTGAGCACTGATGGAGGGAGACTGAGCACTGATGGGGCGTGACTGAGCTCTGATCGAGAGAGACTGAGCACTAATGGAAGGAGACTGAGCACTAATGGAGGGAGACTGAGCACTAATGGAGGGAGACTGAGCACTAATGGAAGGAGACTGAGCACTAATGGAGGGAGACTGAGCACTAATGGAGGGAGACTGAGCACTAATGGAGGGAGACTGAGCACTAATGGAGAGTGGCTGAGCAGTGATAGAAGATTGAGCACTGAGCGCTGAAAGACTGAGTATTGGACACTGATTGAGTGAGCACTGAAAGGCTGAGTATTGGACACTGATTGAGTGAGCACTGAAAGACTGAGTATTGGACACTGATTGAGTGAGCACTGAAAGGCTGAGTATTGGACACTGATTGAGTGAGCACTGAAAGACTGAGTATTGGACACTGATTTAGTGATCACTGAAAGACTAAGCACTGATACTGACTGATCAGTCATTGAGAATGAGAAAGCTCTGAAAAAATCGAGCAATGATTGATAGTGATTGTACTCCGAAGTTTTTCTCTTTGAGAGCTAGCAGATAGAGTATGACCAATCGGAGTTAGGCTCCTTGCAGTGAATATTTAATAAATCAGCTGATCATCTGTTTCAGTGTGCGCCGATGGAGTCAACCTGCACTACTGCTATGCCTGTGAGTCTCACCTTCTTTGTACACGCACTCTCTAATAGAATTTCAGCCAGCAGTTAAGAGCTGGACTTTTTATCCTACCAAAAACTTCATCTATTCATCCAGGGAACGTGAAGCGAGCGCTGCTGCGCAGCCCCCCGGTTGACGTCCCCACTCGCTCAGTTGACGAGTCGGATGTCCGGCCGCTAAGGTCCTACCTGAGACAGGTAGGTGGTCTGTCTGTCTGTCTGTCTGTCTGTCTGTCTGTCTGTCTGTCTGTCTGTCTGTCTGTCTGTCTGTCTGTCTGTCTGTCTGTCTGTCTGTCTGTCTGTCTGTCTGTCTGTCTGTCTGTCTCTGTCTGTCTCTCTTTCTGTCTGTCTGTCTGTCTGTCGGTCTGTCTGTCTGTCTGTGTGTCTGTCTGCCTGTCTGTCCGTCTGCTATCCTATTCGAGAATGCTGTCCAGCCTCAGCCCGTACTGAGCAGCCAGCTCATGCGCACCGGTCTTCACCTCTCTCCCAGCGCCAGGACTCGTGGAGCCGAGCAATCGAGTCGCTTCTACGCGGCCAAGAAGCCGGATGACGCGGCGGCAACTGAGTAGAACAGCTCTCAGCTCTCTGACACAAGGGGAGAGGGCAGCTTCAAGTTCCAGACTGAGGTTTTGACCATCAAATTGAAGTAGCCGAATGAGCAATTATAGTTAATAAACGCGAGGCCCAGCAGCTTTCTGGCTGCTGTGATGAGCACACATATCGCGCAGTTTATTTGTGGACTTAAGTAATCCTGCACTGGTCAATTAAAAGTCAATGTGTCAATGATTACTGCATGACCGGTATCTTCACGAAATGATCGATAATTTCTGATCTCGTTTTAAAGCAAATAGAAATTCATAGAGACTTCAATTGAAAAAAGCTAAGTTCTCAGATTAAAATTACATGTATGTGTAGATCTGCCCAGGCAAAGGCGGTTCACCTTCGCTGGCAGCTGCGGTGGCAGGTGGACTTGAGTAGGCAGGCGCCGCCGCAGGAGAATTCCGGGCTAAATCTCAGGTAGGCCTTCAGGGCGGCTGGCAGGACGAGCTGCTGGCTGATGGCCAGGTCTGACCAGACCTGCGGTGTCAGAGGTTTTTAGTTAGTTAGTTAGTTAGTTAGTTAGTTAGTTAGTTAGTTAGTTAGTTAGTTAGTTAGTTAGTTAGTTAGTTAGTTAGTTAGTTAGTTAGTTAGTTAGTTAGTTAGTTAGTTAGTTAGTTAGTTAGTTAGTTAGTTAGTTAGTTAGTTAGTTAGTTAGTTAGTTAGTTAGTTAGTTAGTTAGTTAGTTAGTTAGTTAGTTAGTTAGTTAGTTAGTTAGTTAGTTAGTTAGTTAGTTAGTTAGTTAGTTAGTTAGTTAGTTAGTTAGTTAGTTAGTTAGTTAGTTAGTTAGTTAGTTAGTTAGTTAGTTAGTTACTCGTAGTTAGTTAGTTAGTTAGTTAGTTAGTTAGTTAGTTAGTTAGTTAGTTACTCGTAGTTAGTTAGTTAGTTAGTGTGGCACAAGAGCGCACTGAATATGGTCAGGTGTGGCTCAAGAGCGCACTGAATATGGTCAGGTGTGGCACAAGAGCGCACTGAATATGGTCAGGTGTGGCTCAAGAGCGCACTGAATATGGTCAGGTGTGGCACAAGAGCGCACTGAATATGGTCAGGTGTGGCACAAGAGCGCACTGAATATGGTCAGGTGTGGCACAAGAGCGCACTGAACATGGTCAGGTGTGGCTCAAGAGCGCACTGAATATGGTCAGGTGTGGCACAAGAGCGCACTGAATATGGTCAGGTGTGGCACAAGAGCGCACTGAATATGGTCAGGTGTGGCACAAGAGCGCACTGAATATGGTAATTCAAGGGCTCATTCAAGGGCCGAGTGACTGCAAGCTTCTCAGTGCTTCCACTCGGATTAAATGGTGCCACAATGGAGAAATGAGTCAGTTATAACGAGCTTAATAGACTGACAGTTCAGGGATTATAGTATTTGTTAATCCGAATGAACTTGAGTCTTTATGAGGCCTGGTTCAATTTAGCTGTCATAAAATCAAATGCAACTTATTTTTCTTATTCAAAGCGAGTGATTGGAATGACGCATTAAAATCCATGGACTTAAATTCGAGTAAAAGGCTACCCCAAAGTTGTTGGGCGATAATGATAGCGGAACTACTGGAGTGTGGATTTGAGCGGGAGGCAGACCAAGAATTTGAGGCCCTTGCTCGAAAATTGGCCACAGAGTCCTGTCATGCGATTCAAGCCCATGAGGGCCAACCCCACAGAGATTGTACGAAGTAGAGAGACTGTCTGACTATGAGAAAGTCTGGGCCGCTGGCACCCTGTGTGAGCGTCAGCCTGCATGATTACCCGTGTGGGCGAGCGTGCTCAGGGCTCATGGATTTGAGCCTTGATCAACTGACCATTGAGCCTCACCTGCAGCGCAACCTCCCTTGCCATGGCTCGCAGAGTTGGCGGCTGCGGCAGCTGCCTCACAATGACTTCAGTCCGGCCGCCGGGCAGGCTGACTGTCAGGGCCAGCCGGGAGCCGCAGCGGGACAGCACGGGGCTGTAGGCGGCCGGGCAGCTGTGCAGCGGACAGGCCAGGCGGCTGTAGGAGATCCGGCGCAGCCTGGCGAGGCTGTCGGAGTCCAGCAGCACCAGCTGGCAGGCCAGCGGCTGGCGTCGGAGGTCGCCAACGCAGCGGCAGAATCCGAAATCGGCGTCGTCGGCGTCGATGCCGCCACCAAAGCCGCCATTGTCGGCGCCCGCGTCGGCCGGGGAGTCGTCGACGGCCACGGCCAGCAGCAGGTGGCCGGCCCGGCTGTACAAGAGGCGGCGCGGACGGAGGCCGGGCCCGGTCAGCTGGGCGGAGCGGAGGCGGCGCCAGGAGCCGCGGCAGTCCAGCAGGCTGAGCAGCGAGCCGGCGCGATGGCCGGCGGCGTCCAATGGCTGAGCCGTAGCGTCGGCAGCAGCACCGTCGGGCTCACCCAGCAGGTGGGTGCCGGCGGTGGCGGCCACCCGGTAGCAGGAGAAGCGCGGGTCGAAGGCGAACTGGCAGCAGCAGTCGCCTGGCAGGAGGACCTGTGGTCCGAGGCGTGAGCGGTTGAGCGGATTTTAGGGTTTCTAATATACCGAACAAGGACCACGAATAAACTTTTTTATACTCCATCTGGGCAGTTTTAGTGGCAGGCGCACCAGTGGAAGCCCAGAATCACGTGACCATAAGGCAGCACTCGGCAGTAAACTTTTGCACCAGTGGAAGCCCAGAATCACGTGACCATAGGCAGCACTCGGCAGTAAACTTTTGCACCAGTGAAAGCCCAGAATCACGTGACCATAGGCAGCACTCGGCAGTAAACTTTTGCACCAGTGGAAGCCCAGAATCACGTGACCATGCGTAGCAAAATCGCTGTATCTTAAATTCAGAATTTCTAATTGTTATTTCTTGTCACTGATTAGCAACCTTCTCAGTATAAAAGGCTAGTCCCCATTTTCGCCAATATCTGTGTACAGCCCGGATCTAATCATGAGCCACCAGAAAAGACGCTTCCTGAAGCGCTTCACTTGCTCAATTCACCTGAGATACCGCCTGGATTTTATCTACCTTTCATAGTCTACTCTACGATCCTATTAGCTCGTATTCACGCCCACCGTCTATCACCGCCTACATGCGGAGGCGATGCCTTCAGGCGAGATGCGCGCCCAGTTTTACAGCCGGTAGTCATCTCATCTCTCGTCCATTACAGACCAGCGATTTATGAGTCACTCACACTGTCTGCAATGCATTCACAGTTAACCTGGATAATCGATGCATTTGCTAACCGAATCCAACAGCCATTTTGTAGATTTTTATTGAGCTCGCTTTCGATTTTTGATTCTCCTGCAACTGGCAGTCCAGATTGAACTGCGTTTGGGAGACTGAGGATGGGGCTTGTATCCATGCAGACTGGCTGGCAGTTGGTATTGTTTCTTGTGAAGGTGTTTTGCGGGTGCTGTAAGGGTGCTGTGAGGGTGCTGTGAGGGTGCTATAAGGGTGCTATGAGGGTGCTGTAAGGGTGCTGTGAGGGTGCTGTGAGGGTGCTGTGAGGGTGCTGTGAGGGTGCTGTGAGGGTGCTGTGAGGGTGCTGTGAGGGTGCTGTGAGGGTGCTGTGAGGGTGCTGTGAGGGTGCTGTGAGGGTGCTGTGAGGGTGCTGTGAGGGTGCTGTGAGGGTGCTGTGAGGGTGCTGTGAGGGTGCTGTGAGGGTGCTGTGGGGGTGCTGTAAGAGTGCTGTGAGGGTGCTGTGAGGGTGCTGTGAGGGTGTTGTGAGGGTGCTGTAAAGGTGCTGGGAGGGTGCTGTGAGGGTGCTGTGAGGGTGCTGTGAGGGTGCTGTGAGGGTGCTGTGAGGGTGCTGTGAGGGTGCTGTGAGGGCTGTAGGAAATTGTTGTTCCAGAGATCCGAGAACACAGCCGTACCAACCTCAGACAGCACTTCCTTGGTGCGCAGGTCGCACAGCATGAGCACATCCAGCCTCAGGTGTCGGTGCTTGATGGACGGCATCAGCAGAAGGCAGCGGGCCTCGTCCGGGGCGATCTCGGCACTGACCGCCTCGGCCGCGAACTCCAGCGACTGCTTGGCGAAGATGCCGAGGAACTTGTGCTGCCGGTAGTCCACGGCGCCGAACTGGGAGGCCATGTTGCGGATGAGGTGCAGCACGATCAGGCTGCCCCGGTGGCACAGCACCGATTTGACGCGGAACTTCTGCTCGGAAATTCGGTTTGGCCGAAGCACGAACTAACTAACTAACTAACTAACTAACTAACTAACTAACTAACTAACTAACTAACTAACTAACTAACTAACTAACTAACTAACTAACTAACTAACTAACTAACTAACTAACTAACTAACTAACTAACTAACTAACTAACTGACTGACTAACTAACTAACTAACTAACTAACTAACTAACTAGCTAGCTAGCTAGCTAACTAACTAACTAACTAACTAAATAACAAACAAACAAACAAACAAACAAACTAGCAAACTCACTAACTAACTAACTAACTAACTAACTAACTAACTAACTAACTAACTAACTAACTAACTAACTAGATACAATTAATTCCTAGCAGCCCTTAGATTACACTACTGGCAAGTAGCAATGACAGCATGCTAAGCTAGTTCACTCACCTGGATGGAGGACAGAGACGCAGGTATGTGGTTGTACTCCAGGTGCTGCGCCATTTTTGAGAATTTCGCTCGCTTGAGCGGCCGGGTATTGCAGGCGAAGGCCGGGCCGGGTCCGTAGGAACCTCCGGCATGAAGAGATGCCGGCTGCATCTTGGAGACCGGGATCACGCTCTGCTGGTTGATGCAGAAGCCCGGCGAGCATTCCTGGTAGAGACGGGACCAGCAGGTGAGTCCCGGCTGCTCGAAGTTGAGCCCGTCTGGAAATCAGCCAGAGCTGTCGCGTCCAATGGATGCCACACCTGTACTCTTTGGATGCCACACCTGTACTCTTTGGATGCCACACCTGTACTCTATGGATGCCACACCTGTACTCTTTGGATGCCACACCTGTACTCTTTGGATGCCACACCTGTACTCTTTGGATGCCACACCTGTACTCTATGGATGCCACACCTGTACTCTATGGATGCCACACCTGTACTCTATGGATGCCACACCTGTACTCTATGGATGCCACACCTGTATACCCTATGGATGCCACACCTGTACCCTTTGGATGCCACACCTGTACCCTTTGGATGCCACACCTGTACCCTTTGGATGCCACACCTGTACTCTATGGATGCCACACCTGTACCCTTTGGATGCCACACCTGTACTCTATGGATGCCACACCTGTACCCTTTGGATGCCACACCTGTACTCTATGGATGCCACACCTGTACTCTATGGATGCCACACCTGTACTCTATGGATGCCACACCTGTACTCTATGGATGCCACACCTGTACTCTATGGATGCCACACCTGTATACCCTATGGATGCCACACCTGTACCCTTTGGATGCCACACCTGTACCCTTTGGATGCCACACCTGTACCCTTTGGATGCCACACCTGTACTCTATGGATGCCACACCTGTACTCTATGGATGCCACACCTGTACCCTTTGGATGCCACACCTGTACCCTATGGATGCCACACCTGTACCCTTTGGATGCCACACCTGTACCCTATGGATGCCACACCTGTACCCTTTGGATGCCACACCTGTACCCTTTGGATGCCACACCTGTACCCTATGGATGCCACACCTGTACTCTATGGATGCCACACCTGTACCCTTTGGATGCCACACCTGTACTCTTTGGATGTCACACCTGTACTCTATGGATGCCACACCTGTACCCTTTGGATGCCACACCTGTACCCTTTGGATGCCACACCTGTACTCTTTGGATGCCACACCTGTACCCTTTGGATGCCACACCTGTACCCTTTGGATGCCACACCTGTACCCTTTGGATGCCACACCTGTACCCTATGGATGCCACACCTGTACCCTTTGGATGCCACACCTGTACTCTATGGATGCCACACCTGTACCCTTTGGATGCCACACCTGTACCCTTTGGATGCCACACCTGTACTCTATGGATGCCACACCTGTACCCTTTGGATGCCACACCTGTACTCTTTGGATGCCACACCTGTACCCTTTGGATGCCACACCTGTACCCTTTGGATGCCACACCTGTACCCTTTGGATGCCACACCTGTACCCTTTGGATGCCACACCTGTACCCTTTGGATGCCACACCTGTACCCTTTGGATGCCACACCTGTACTCTATGGATGCCACACCTGTACTCTATGGATGCCACACCTGTACCCTTTGGATGCCACACCTGTACCCTTTGGATGCCACACCTGTACTCTTTGGATGCCACACCTGTACCCTTTGGATGCCACACCTGTACCCTTTGGATGCCACACCTGTACCCTTTGGATGCCACACCTGTACCCTACCTACATCGGTCGCACACCTGTTGCACACAGTCTACATCAGTACCACACCAGATGTCTCACCGTACATCCCAGCCGTCCAGTCCCGCAGGCCGCACTGCTGCACAATGGCCCAAGGAAGGCAGCGGCGTCTCACAGGCCGAGGGCGGTCGCGGCCGCCGCGGGCAGCCGCCCTGTCCCCGAAGCAGCGGCTGTTGCTGGTGGACGGCCGGCTCTCCTCCAGGCCCATGGCTGGTCGCGGAACTATCCGAAATTCGAAATCCTACTTTAATTAATTACGCAGTCAGTGTTTCGCTTCTCAATGAAGCCGAGGGCGTCCAGCATTCTCAACTTCTGAATATTTTCTCTTTTCCATCTACTGGAGTCCGCACTGGTCCATACGCATATACGCATCTTTTTCTACCCTTCATTGCTTTGAGAGCACAATAGTTATTCTGGGTGGGGGGAGGGATACAGATAGAAATAATTCTCAGCAGCTGTGCGCTATGAATCTTTTCAGACAAAAAATGAAAGGCGAAGTAGTGGACTCGCCCAATCTAGTGTCAAACGCCGAACGGGGTTTGGCTGCGCAAAATCTAAGTATAGAACAACGTGGCAGCTGGTTGCACCCAGGTAAATGCCAGGTTCTAAAGCCAGTTCGAGACGGCTCAGGGCGGATTGAACTGGCTGTAAGACGCAGAGTACCGCGCTGCCGCCGCTTGCACTAATGTTCAAGTGCGCACCGTGTGGCGTCTCCACCTGTCTGGCATTCAATCTCCTGGGGCTTTCTCTGCAGTGTTAGCACTGTGGCTCAGGTTTTAACTGAGCTCGGACAATGGGCATTCGGAGAGTGGAATTTCGAACAATAGGGATTCGGACAATGGGCATCCGGAGAGTAGGATTTCGGACAATAGGGATTCGGACAATGAGGAATCGGACAATGGGGATTCAGAGAGTGGGGATTCAGACAATGGGGATTCGGATAATGGGGATTCGAAGAGTCGGGATTCTCTACCTACCTATTGTACCGACTGTACCTATTTCTCACTCTGTTAAAGCAGCCATATTAATTTATAGTTTTGGCATGTGTGAGATACACCATCAAGCGCAGTCGCCCAGCATTGCTGGTAGCTCGAGGCATCATGCAGTAAATGAAGATAGAATATGAGTATATACAGAAATCTAGTAAAGAACTGGGACTCAATGTACGTACATTTTTGCAGGTTTGACATATATTATTCAGTCCCAGTAGTACATGGATCCTACATTCATACATTCAAGAGAACATGAGTGTTTGAAATTTAAGTCTTTAAATACTAAGACAACAATCGCATTGCTGAAAATAGAAGATCTGGTTATTCTGAGCAAGAATGGATAAAGGAAGTCGCTTTTTACTGCCTAAATGAGACTTTAGTCAAACAAAACACGAGATTCCATAGGCTTCCCATACAAACAAGCAGGAGCGATGCACAGTGTACAGTTCAAGTTCAGAGTACCAGATTGAAACAGGCTGTGTCTCATTTTGATTATCCATTTATAGTCTATGGCTTATACCGTCTATGGCCATGTTTTCTTAGCGTCGCTCGTGCTGGCTTGTTTTGTATGGGGAGCATATGGAGTCTCGGTTTGATTCACCAAAGTCTCATTTAAATCCCCAAAACGATACTAGAAATGATGTTTTGAGGAGAGTATGAGGGAATGGGGGAGAGAAGGGGAGAAGGGGAGAGAGGGAAGAGTCCTCAAACCTCAAAGCACTGATACGGTAACGCAGATGTTAAAGCAAAGTACCGATATTTCGAATATTGTATATTCTTTATCAGAAGTATTATAAACGCAATTATTTTTAAACGAGTTGTTCTCCCATATAAAGGCGAGAAGTGAGAGGTGAGATAGAAGGAGAGAAGGGGAGAGAAAGAGAGAAGGAGAGAAGGGGAGAAGAAGAGAAAGAGAGAAGGAGAGAAGGGGAGAAAGAGGGAGAAAGAGAGAAAGAGAGAAGGGAGAAGGAAAGAAGGAAGAGGGGCTCCCCGCAGTCGTCAGGGCCGGCTGCTCCTGGCCAGGCTCTCCAGTGCGGTCACCAGGGCGGCCATGTCGTGCAGGCGGTCAAAGCTGAAGTATCGCTCCAGCAGGCGGCCTAAGAACTCCGGCGACCGAGCCATGGCGCCCAGCAGGAAGCGCAGCTCGCGCCCAGTCAGCCGCATGTCGGCCACCTGGTGCGGCAGGCCGCACTCCGAGCACCAGCGGGCCACGCGGGCGGTGTCCCAGGCTTCGAAGTTGTCGGAGACTGCGGCAGCGGGAATGGTGGCGGCGGCGGTGGTGGGTGCGGAGGGCGCAGCTGCGACTGTCCCACTTGCAGCGATGGGCGGCAGCGGCGGCACTGGCGTGGGCAGACGGTGCTGCTGGGGCGGGGGAGACTGCGCCTCCGCGGCATCCAGGCAGGATTGAATGGCCGGCAGCAGCTGGGAGAATTTCTCCTCAAACGGGTACTTGGACTCGGTGAGGTCAAAGTACAGCTGCGTGCCAAGCAGCATCCCCAGCCAGCCTGTGGCCTTGTACTTCGGCTCCATCAGCACCGGGATCAGCTTCTTGCCGCACTTCCAGGCGTATTCCGCCTCTGGAAAACAGACAAGCGAGAGCAGTTTGATTTGCTGGACACTACTAGCAGGAGTTCTTTAAAGATTTTAGCTAACTTTTCCTATTTACACAGAAGCGTGGCCCAATTTAGTGAAAAGATGAGTAGACAGGGGCTGGCTGATTGACATCAGAGACGGAGTGAATCACAAAGAGTTGACCCGGAAGCGAGTGAACCACAATGAGTTGACCCGGAAGCGAGTGAACCACAATGAGTTCACCCGGAAACGAGTGAACCACAATGAGTTCACCCGGAAGCGAGTGAATCACAATGAGTTCACCCGGAAACGAGTGAACCACAATGAGTTCACCCGGAAGCGAGTGAATCACAATGAGTTCACCCGGAAACGAGTGAATCACAATGAGTTCACCCGGAAGCGAGTGAATCACAATGAGTTCACCCGGTAGGGAGTGAACCACAATGAGTTCACCCGGAAACGAGTGAATCACAATGAGTTCACCCGGAAACGAGTGAACCACAATGAGTTCACCCGGAAGCGAGTGAATCACAATGAGTTCACCCGGAAACGAGTGAATCACAATGAGTTCATCAGGAAGGGAGTGAATCACAATGAGTTCACCCGGTAGGGAGTGAATCACAAAGAGTTGACCCGGAAGGGAGTGAATCACAAAGCGTTGACCCGGAAGGGAGTGAATCACAATGAGTTCACCCGGAAGGGAGTGAATCACAAAGAGTTGACCCGGAAGGGAGTGAATCACAATGAGTTCACCCGGAAGGGAGTGAATCACAAAGAGTTGACCCGGAAGGGAGAGTGAATCACAAAGAGTTGACCCGGTAGGGAGTGAATCACAATGAGTTCACCCGGAAGGGAGTGAATCACAAAGAGTTCACCCGGAAGGGAGTGAATCACAATGAGTTCACCCGGAAGGGAGTGAATCACAATGAGTTCACCCGGAAGGGAGTGAATCACAATGAGTTCACCCGGAAGGGAGTGAATCACAATGAGTTCACCCGTAAGGGAGTGAATCACAATGGAAAAGCACTACAGCCCAGTGAACTATTGACAAAAGCACACAGACAGGTTGGCGGCACCCACCCAGCCTGCAGTTGTTACTCTCTTTGTACAGCCGGGTCACGCACAGCAGCACAACCAGAGAGCTCTCGACCGCTGCAGACATGGCATCCAGAGTGGAGCCCTCCTTCAGGTGTTTGAAATCTACCCAGACGTCTAAGTGACTCTCACACAGGCGGCCGTGCAGCCTCTCCACCTGCTGTTTGCTGGCGTGATTGTAGCTGATCATGACCCGACGGTACCGCCGCGCCGGCTCGCGGGCCTCGCCGCCGGATCGCTGGCCGCCCAGGAGGCGGAAGGCCAGGCCGTTCAGCTGTCGGGAGCTGCTCCACCGCTCCACTGACTGAAGGCGCTCGATGTGGCCCCTGTGAAGTAGATAGATAGATAGATAGATAGATAGTAGATAGCGAGAAAGAGCGAGCGAAGCGAGCTCTTTCGAGCTTGCTTGCCGCAGCCAATCAAGCTGAAAGCACGCACACAAGATCACCGGAAACGATTAAGGCAGCTGGAAAGCCAATGGGCGCGGTAATCGCTTTTATCCAGAGGAACTACCTGCTGGAACCAGCCATGCCGAACGAAAATCAGACTACTCAAGTAGTGCAAAAGAGTACGTGCAACTACCGAGAAATCTAATTTTCGTAACCGCTCCGGTGCAGGTCCTGGCTATAGATAGTAGATAGCGAGAAAGAGCGAGCGAAGCGAGCTCTTTCGAGCTTGCTTGCCGCAGCCAATCAAGCTGAAAGCACGCACACAAGATCACCGGAAACGATTAAGGCAGCTGGAATAGATAGATAGATAGATAGATAGATAGATAGATAGATTCTTTCACCTGAACTCCGTCTTGATGCGCTCGGCCGCTCGCTGGCTGAAGCTCAGCGTGAACAGAATCTCCAGGCCCTCCTGTACGTCCTGAGCCTCCGGGCTGTCCAGCATCAGCTTGACTACAGACAGCACGTTCAGCTCTACCAGCAGGTCTTTGTTCGCGTCGTTTAAGGCCAGCCGGTTGATGCCTTGAGTGAATGAGACAGTTTTGCTTGACCTGGGTGCTCGTATTCTTCCGGTATCTGCAGTTCTATCTGCCATCGACTTCACTCTACCCTTTTAAACTATTCTCTTAATTCCGTGAGACCTTTTCACTTCAACTCTCGATTCTATTCTACCCCTGATGCTGTTCTGAGCTGTCCAGCGATTCACACGCATGAGAGCCAACCCTAAGCACACAGAGTGTACGTGCCTGACGATTAGAAAGTCTTGGCCCGCTGTACACCCAGTGTGAAGTGTATGGAAGACCATATCACCGAAGGCCTATTATTATAGTACTCAACACGCCAGCGTCCCAAGCACCCCAGCTCACACTTGGACATCTCCGCCACCGAGTAGCCGTCGCAGGCCCGCTCCGGAGCCTTCAGTCCCAGCCGCAGGATGCTGATCAGGTAGTTGATGCTTTTCTTGGCGCCCAGAAAGATCTCAGCCTGACTGTCGCCAACCGCGAAAGCGATAAATATCAAAGCGGTAGCCTGCGGGCGCGCGGTTTTGGGGTTCAGTGCGCCTGATCGGTACTACTCGCAGTAGG
This sequence comes from Macrostomum lignano, assembly GCA_002269645.1. Taxonomy (NCBI): domain Eukaryota; kingdom Metazoa; phylum Platyhelminthes; family Macrostomidae; genus Macrostomum; species Macrostomum lignano. Next base: position 206,193 of record NIVC01001937.1, read on the forward strand.
AAGGAAGGGAGAGGGGAGGAAGGAGATATGGAGGGCAAATGAAGGAAAGGTTAGGAATAAACCGACAGCAGGTGAGAGGAATGAAAATGAAAGAGAATGAACACAAAGAGCAACTAAAAGGTCTGAGCGGTGCTCACCGACACCCTGGTGACAGGGCTGACCAGGTAGGGCTTGGCGCTGTCTACCATGCTGGGGAACTCAGCCAGCCTTCGGTACAGCTCCGAGTCATTCTTAAAGTACATGTTGTAGCCGATTCCGAGAGCGCACTCGACCAGGGAGGCCGTGTTCAACTCCAGCATCTGGCCTCCGTCCTGCGCGTTGAGCAGGTCGGGAAAATATGAGCGAAAGAATTTGTCCTGGCTTTTGGCGAATTGCAGGCAAAACTCCAGCGACCTGTCTGTGCAGTTGAGCAGGCAGAGCAGGACTCGAACTGCCAGATCGTCGTAAGCGCCTCTCAAGCGGAGCAGCGTCAGCAGCAGGTCCACCAGGCTGGTCACCAGGCCGGAGTCCAGCATCTCCTGCTCGACAGTCCGCAAGTCGGCCTTCAGCTCCGGCTTCCACTTGGTGCCGTGCGAGCTCATCATCCAGTTGAGCTGGCTGAAACTGCGCGACAGTCGGCCAGCGGCGCCAGCATCCGCAGCGCCATCAGGCGCCGCAACGAAGGCAGCCAGGTAGGAGACGATCTCTGACAGGCACCGGCGGCAGGCCTCCAGCGAGAAGTCCGGCTCGCTATGGGCTGCGGCCGCAGCCTTGGAGACGGACTTGGAGCGGCGCTGCATGACAGTCAGTTTGGCTGAGCTCACTGCTCTCTGCGCATGGAGTGCCAAGAGTGCGGCTCCGGAGCTAAAGTAGCAGCTCACCTGTTCAGCTTGCCGCTCTCTCGCCCAGCAGCTTAGAGCAGTGCTCACAGGGGGCAGAGGTGTACGCACAGGCTCTGCGTACACTGTGAGCAGTCCAGTGCTATCTATCACCTATTTGTTGCTGAAAGGAATTCTTTTCAGTGTACACTGCAGTTTAGAAGCAGCCCTATACTCGCATGCTATCCACGCCGTACAATCGCTTCGTTGTCATGACTACCTGCATGGCTTGAAAAGCAGGCAATGTACAATCCGAGGATAGACTTAGGAGTAGGTCGTGAGACTCTACTTATAGTAGGCCAGTATGGCGTACAGTACACGTCGTCAATCTAGTACTGCGTCCTCAAAGTGGACACTTCTCAAAGCAGACAATTGTCAAAGCAGACACTTCTCAAAGCGGACACTTCTCAAAGCAACCACTTGTCAAAGCAGACAATCGTCAAGGCAGACA